>JABJVR010000021.1:4801931-4825794 GCA_025773905.1 Chitala chitala | reverse complement strand
GGTGACAGAACCCACGTGACAGAGATGAAGGGTGGTGCGAGTTATAGTTTTCGCATACAGCAACTTCCATCATCCTTCACCCCCCCCCCCCCGTCATGGTCCAGTGCCAAGGTGGTTAAAATTCGGTTCTGTGTGAAGCATTTTCTGTGTGAAGCATTATACGCACCTAATCCAAACGAGGAAAAAAATGACCCGCTGAAATGTAAAATTGTCACTTGTGTCAGCGATGCAGAAAAGTACAGAAAGAGGATTAATTACCGTGATTTGGCTGAGCGCTTCAGCAGTCGTGGCACAAACTCGCACAACTGGTATGAATGTGTAATTTATTTATCTGTTTATTTACTGGTCTGTTGCCAATTTATCAGCTTGTTCTTGCTGCGTACATAACTTGAGTAGGAACTGCGTAAAATGGTTTGCCTAAAGCGAAAAATGAAGTTGTGTTTTCCCTCTAACAGGTGTGTTTGTATCTTACTCGTTTGTACGGAACAGTTAGATTACATCAGTCTATCACTTTTCCAGTCTAGTTACTGACAAAAAGTTTCATTTTCCCTGCATACTAATCATTTTTTAATATAGGGAGCTAGGCATGTGCTATAAAACATTTTTGTAGCTGCAGCGCAGCTGTTTTTTCCTTTTTTTTTTTCTTTTTTTTTGAGTAGTAACAGATCACCATGAATAAATATTGTGTTCAGACATATTTCCCCTGAGTGGGAAATGTTTACATTATGATTTTTAGTTCTTTAGAATGAATCCCTCTCGGTTTTTGTCCTGTCAAAAATATGTCAGTCTAATTTTTCATGAATACTGGCAAAGGAAACTATTTATTTTCTGCTATATTGTTATGTTCATTTAGAATTATATATTTGGTCAGAACACAGTTGTGCATCTAGTTAGGAAACAGACCACTATTAGTTACATAATTATTCAATTAGCTTTTTTTTGTAGCGAACAGAGCTATATGAGATGGTAAGACTGGAAATTTCTATCAATGTGATTAAAACTTATTAGTTGAGAGGAACATTTGTTCAAACCGTTTGCTTCAGAAGACTAGGCAGAGTTCAGCAGATACAGGTATTCTAAATGACAAGCATTAATTAAACTTCACAAACCTTCCACCTGATGCCTAAAGCACAGGAGGAAATATGCACTGGTACATATAAAGGCTGCATATTCACACACCTGGGATAGTGAGGCAGCGGTGGCAGTACTGAACCCGTGAACAAATATATAGGCCCTGTACAAGAGTCCAAAACCATTTTTAAAAAAGATGCCAAGTTGCCATTATGTTCAGCAAAGTATTTAACTGTATAAGAAGATTCATTTGCCCTGAAACCATGAGAAGAAAAATGGAATTCAGACTCACAGAGCTGGACTCAAACCCAACGTTTGTCATGGTTTTTTCCCCTGTAACCCAGCTCAGATTCTAGAGCTTCTGATTACAATAAAATTTAATTGAAAGTATCAAAATAACAATCAGGCAATTTGATCTGCAGATTATCTAATTCAAAGACCTCAATAGCAAAAAAAAAAAAAAAGAATTCCCAAAAACAAAAATAGAAAATCCCCCAAACATCTGACATGAGCCTCTGTTTACCCAGTGGCCAGGAGGCCCCTTAACTAATCACAGCTTCCCAGCATTCCAGTAAACACAGTGCCCAAAAAAACCCCATTACCAATATTTCCTGTCAGAACTTTTCACCTTCCTTTTGGAGACAATAGCATTACTCCTATCGTTATATTTTGGGTTACAACAACACCTGTGTCATAAGCCTTAATTATTATAACTGCACACAAAGGGTATACTGTTTATATTACACTAGAACACAACACAGTACTACATGAGCTAGCACTCAGTAACATTGCATTGATTATGGCTTTCATTAATTGGTAACTTACTTAATAATTGATTATACTATATTCTTAGATACCATAACAAAAATATAGATAATAGGTCATAGTAACTGAATATGTAAAAAAAACTCTAAGATATCGCATACATCTGGCTTTTGACAGTGTAAAGTGAGAACTGGACTTGCTGAGTACTAAGTTAGGTTAATAAACTCCACGGTTTGTTGTGTGGTTTGCTCATAAACTATTGAAAATCAACTATTGTAGATGGTCATCAGCCTCAGGATTTATTGTGTATATAGATAAGAAATGTCACAATGTCTTTACACTGACATTGTTTAAGAACTAAATGCTTATATAGGATTCTTTAAATATAGCTGGGCTCTCGAATGGAAAAGTACTGTTAGTTCTTTCAAGGGAGAGAGACGGAAGAGCTAATGTTTTACAGTTACACACCTCCATCTACTGGTAAGCTGACCATCTGTATGTGAGGTACTGGAACAACAATAACATTTCAACAATAACAATCTTTCTCTGCAAAGGCACTTGACTAAAAGTCAACATAGTTCCTATTAATATGTTTCAATTTCCCACAGTCTTCTGTTAGTAAAATATGCCCATGAAATTTCATTGATGTTGATTGGTGCTTTCTGATAACATGATGAAAGTGTAAATTTTAACTTCAAACAAGCATCACAACAGATGACACTTGAAAAGAATGTATTTTATGCTAGGTGGACAATGTTTTTTAAAAATCATGATATTATTAGGCTTAATTGTGCAAACAAGAACAGTGCCAGTTGACAACACCAGAAATGTCAGAAACACCATAATGATTTTCACCCTAATTATTCAGTATTTATTTTAACCTTTTTGTTTTCCTATGATATTGAATGTTTACTTGCTCATGACTTTATTTGTCAAAATACATGCCTGTAAGCATCTACATAAACTATTTTGTTTATATTTTAACCAGCTATCTGTAGGTTCTTGGCTACGTAACTACTGCTTCATCTATTTACATAAACATCTTTGTTAACGATGGGAAATTAGCGGGAACTTAATGCATTTTTCAATTACCAAAAGGCTGTTTTCATACACTAAGACCATGAATGTGATTAAATTTTTTTGTTCTTAATGAATTGTGAGGGGTTTGCTTAACATAAATCATATAATAATCATGCCATTTTTTATGGGTGTAATTCATTGGATGGGAATGTATTATATCCATAAATATTGAAAAAAATGTATAAAAAATAATAATTGTATGGCTCTAGGACCTCTCACAACAAACAGCCAAAACTTGGTGCTAGAGGGGATTTATTCAGTTTGGTTTATTCATTGAAAAAGTGTTTCTAATATGTCAGTGACCTTGATCTGTCGCATCACCTGGCTGTGTCACCTCTGCAATCGAATCATCAACCCCCCCCCCCGGAGTCAGCTTTAGCACAGAAAGGGATGGGGGAGATATCAAGCACCATGCTTCTGTGTATAACGCAAGATGGATTTTCCACATGCCACCGATTTGATTTGAAAGATAAAAAGGTTTACTTTAAGCAATGCCAGTGGATTTAAAATAACCATTAGCGAATTTCAGCTGTTTGTCTGTTTTTGGTTCATTGTGGTCTGGTCAACAGTTGCAGAGCTCCAGTCAGCAGAATCAACTGGACATTTGATAAACTGTTAAAATGTTATAACTTTACATTTAATAATTGTAACAATGGCAAGAAACCTGCCGTGTGTCATTTCCAAGCTGCGAAACAGCATGCTGTCTGAGGAGCCGATAGACCTTCGTACCATGGAGTCCAAATCTGCTTTGAAACGGCTCCAGGTGAACTGCAAAAAGAACAGTCACACGGCTGGCCCAGACCGTCACTTTTGGGTTACAAACTGCTCTTGGGAGGTACACCGGCCTCTCCTGGCATCTCTAACGCTGGCGTTGAAGCCTGTCAGAGAGCCAATTTGCAGTTCCCTGGGCCTGTGCTCTTCTTGTATTGCCACCATCCTTCAGGGTGGTGGGGGGGAAAGGGGGTGGAGCTCAGCACTGGTCGTTTATCAGTCACATACCTCCTCCCGGTGAACACCCTGGGATTTCACTGCTAAACAAGCGGCTGTCGTATTTATGTCAAAGCACCGGCTGCTTTGATCTGATCTCCCTCCAACAGCACTGATTGTGTTTGTACTCCTGTTATAAAAAACTTGCAAAGAAATTTAAAAAAAAAAACAAAGCAAACGTCAGAACACTGAAAATATGTTCAAAGATCGGATTCTGTAGTGAGAATCCTGGAGGGCTGATCTTCGTGTCTGTTTTTCAGAAAAAGTGCCTACTGCCCATACTGTGTAAAAGGCAGCAATATTCACACACGGAACACCAACCATTATGTCCTTCTGATTTTTGTCTTTAACTGTAGATGGACAGAGATACCTGTCATTCACGTAATCTCATTCAATACTATTCTTCTGAAAACACAACAAGTACAGTCAAGAGGAGATATGACATATGATCATATGCTTTTCAGTTTGTTGATCTGTTGAATGGATTTTATTCCAGAATATCCTGTTATGACAATAGCCTTTCTCTAACTGTAAAATAGTTTTTAAGCAATGACAAAGCTAGAAACTGTTGAGGCTCCAGTTATCAACGAAGACACGTTATCAAATCAAACCACCAGTTCTCCTTTTGTGCTTGCAGACGGATTCTGCACGTAAGCTTTGATCATTACTCCTGTTTATACAGCAGTCAGCCGCTTTAATACTCAAAGCTGACCTTTTCCCAGGGTTCATCCTCTCGCTTAACCTTGGATTAAAACAAATTGGCTCACTTGCATGGGAATGTTTGGCTCCTAAAAATAGATACTTATGATGCTGTAAAAAAACAAAACATTTTCTATGTGTTTGTGTATTTAATTTTTTGCCCTATGGGTTAGAGCAAATAAATATCAAATTCAAGAAGTATCTACTAGGGCAACAAACCAACCATAGCTGAGGGGATAAGGGCCCTTTAAGTGAACGTGAGTCAGTAGCAATGTATTTTCCCATACAAAATGAGATACGAGTGTGTAGCATGAATCCACACCATTTTCTGAAAATTTGCCAGACTACAGCCTAACTGATGAATCTGGTGACTTTATTTTTGCATTTCAGAAGGGTTCTTCTTTTAGTAATTAAGAGCAGGTGTCCCAGGTAACCACAGAAATTTCTTTAAACTGACCAATCATCTCTTTGTTTCCTTCACTTTTTTTCATCATGTGGGAGACATGTTTGTTTTAAATTGTCCTGTTAACTTTAAGTGTAGCTGAGTAACATAAAGTATCTTCCTTATTGAAGAGAAATATAATAATTCCTTAAATAGGTCTCCAACACTGGACAAATATGACAGCTATAATTCTGATCTGTGTTATTAATTAAAGTTACTGTCATGCCTGACCAATGTGTTTGGAAAATAATTATGTCTTCTGATAAAGATAATTCAATTTGAGGATAACATGCTTGAAAAATATTAGGACTGAGGTAATTAATACAAACCAGGAACCTTGAGAAAATATGTCGTCCACATTTAATTTTGTGAGCAGTAAATTTCATATTACTGCTTTGAGTGACCTTTCTCCTCCTTCACTTTCTCCATGTAGGTGTCAGACTGAAGTATAACACAAACAAAAAATAAAAAAAGACCTAAAACCACTTTTATACCTGACACATGAAATTAATTTCTGACTAGACACTAAAAAAGGAATTAAAGAAAAGCAACAAAACGATGCAGTTTTGAATGCATGAAAACTGAGAGGAAGCCAAATGCACCTGCCAGTTCTGTCATTCACAATCCATGAACGTCATGTTGCGTTTATTTTCCTGAAATCTGTGTTGTTTTGGGCAATCTGGTAATCTTCACTTTAATTTTCTGTCACTCAATTAGCACTTCTTGCACAAATGCGCCGGTGAGCTTCCGTCCTTTTCTGAAAATATCATGCAGCTGTGATTTGGAGAGCGCTTTGAACAAAAAAAGATTTGTGCATTGAAAAATAAATATTATTTCTGAAGATAGAGAGGATAAGGGAGGTTCCTGCTGGACTTGAGATGGTGTTGAGAAGCCAGGACACAGCCTGATCTTTAGGACTCTCTGCAATCTCCCTGCATTTGTATCCCCATGATCACACAGACACAACACACCCCAAAACAACCTATAATTTTTTAATTACTGTATTGTTATAAAAATTGTCTCCCTTGCATCAGAGTAATGCATTGGGCAATGTGATTACCTGAGGCACCTCTCATTGGGCAATGTGATTACCTGAGGCACCTCTCATTGGGCAATGTGATTACCTGAGGCACCTCTCATTGGGCATTGTGATTACCTGAGACACCTGCTCTTAATTACTAAGAGAAGAACAACCAAAGGCGGAGATGCTGTGGCACGAGGGAATCATCAATGAGAGGGATTAGTTGTGTTACGTACCTGTAGGCAGAAATAAAAGCCTTTAACTGTAGCTGAGCTGTGTTGTCTGGGTAATCTGCATCCTGGGGTACATTTTGGTTTCTTTCCAGGGCCTTCTAATGAGGGGCAATTAACTCCTATATTTCAGTCCTGTGCAAAATGAAGAATGCATCCCTTTAATGTGAGGAGGAAAATACTTTGTTTTTGTGCTTTAACAGGGCTTAAATTGTTGGTTCTCACCCCAACATACATTTTCAGAACACCTTCAGAAGTCACACTGTGAGTGCATTTCCAACTCAGTCTCTCCTTGTCCAAAATCTAAATATTCCTGTAGTTAATGGTGCATACCAGCATACTTCCACAAACTCCACAAAAGCAAGCATAGCTGATAACTGTAAAGGCCATGTAGAAATGTCTGTTTACTGATTATGAAACCATAAGCAAACCCATCAATCAGATGTGGGGGCGGGCGTTTTGGAATGAAGCGAAGGTTACTATCACAAATAAGCTTTTATGTTCAAAATCAAGGAATGACCAATGGTTTAAACCAGAGGGTGCTCACATGAGAAGGGGATACGATAAACCCAAAACACAAAAATATTAATGCCAAGAAGAAAAGTCAAAAGGAAAACCAAAAATTAAACAAGAACTACAGGCAGCAACACCAGATGTGACACATCCCACAGCGTACCCAGACACTAAAACACACAAAGAAAACTCATGACTGAGCTCTGAAATGTGGGAAATGGGGTCTAGGTAACAGGATTAACAAGGCCTGAGGTACTGCCCCCCTCCCCAGACAAATGAGCAGAGCAGCTTTGTCCAGCCACACGCTGTAACACTGATATCATCGTCATCAAATACCGAAGTACTACATCAGATTTGCCTCTGTATTTATGTATTTCAACTGAATTGAAGAACACCTATTAAGTCAGATCTTTTCTTTCTGAGTGTTAGGTAGCCTAGTGCCTTATTGTCACACACTGTATTTTAGCACATTTGCAATATGTGCAGTGCAGCCAGTAATCGATTCCACTCCTACACATTTTAAACCATTCTCTTATTATTACTGCTTGAGGTCTACATCACACATGTTTTATGTGTGCTCTCGGAACTGGATGTAGCACATGAATAGGTGCCGTGAATAACCCTTGGGAAAACGCCGTATCTTGTTTTGTTTCAAGGCTATATTTCTGTTGAGAGCATCAGTGTGGTTTTGTCATGTGCGCCGAACGAGATGTAACACTGGATTGTGGGAAATAACAGAGGCTAATAATCACAATGGCAGGCCTGGGTGCCTGGGCATGGAGGTGATTCAGTGGAATTAAGCAGCACCGCAGCCTGCAGAGATTGGCCCAGAATCTTCTTGCTCAACAGAAAGCGCGGCGGCTGAATTGCTTCTACGTACCAATGGCACGGGAGTGAGATGCTAAAGGAATCGTTATTTTTGGGCGGAATGAGGTGTGCGGCCATGTTAGGGAATGATGCCATCTGCCAAGCTTATCCACATGAAACTGCACAGGTATCAGACCTCAAAGGGATTCTACCCAGATCAAGGTCCGCATTATCGGGGCTTTGTCTAGCCTTTCCTCCTATTTTTGGAAGGATCCCCTTGGAAAGCATGTGCTATTTTGGAGCTGCTGGTATAAGGCTTTCTGGCCACCCTGCTGATTAAAGTGGGCTCCAGCAATCATTTCCTGCAGTTGAAATGGGTCACCAATGGGAACCATCTCTGACACAATACACCTAGCAAGTCACTGTGCTAAAAGTACATCTTATTCAGAAGGCTTTGGGGGTAACTGATGCTAAATTTTGGTTCTGTGGGTAGAAGTAGTATTAACATTGTATGCATCTGTATATAACACTCATAAAGAATGCATGTTCTTTGACATTTTAGGCTTCTTCCCCTAAACCTCCATTAGAGCTGTGATGTCAGGAATCTCTTATGCCACTGATTTCCTGGATGTGGCTATTCTAACAGACTGGAAATGCAGTGTTTTACTCCATACTGGCACTGAAACCCATGCAGTCTCTACCCACTCCACAGTTAGCTGGCAGCAGATTAGCCCTGGGCAATCCTTCATTTGTCACCATGCTTGCAGTCACAAACACACACGTCCACATCTGAACCTCCAGTCACACAGTGGGAGCCGTGAGAAGAGGGAGAGAGAGTCTGCCACAATAAGCTGATTCATCACACAATTATCCCGCACAGCTGGTTCAACAGCCCCACCAATCACAGCTCACCTCTCTGTCATTATTCCTTTTGTGAATGAGATGCTATTGGATGCTTCAACAGGAAGGACATTTTTAAGTTTTTTTTATTATTTAATGGTTTATATGGAGCACAAAAACATGCCATCGTGTTGACTGAGAACATGGGTCTCTCCTGCCATAAGATGAAGCCTCAGTTATTCCAGTTAAACTTTTCTATTTCGCGCGCGCACACACACACACACACACACACACACACTCCTAAGAAGCAAACACCATGTCCTGAAACAGACATTTTCTTGTGGTTTGGCTAAATTTTTTTTTAAATTAGTATATGGTTATAGATTGTGAATCTATGTGACTTCTCAATATATAGGAAACATTTTCATACTGTACTGAATCACACCACCGAAGATGTAGTGCTTTCCTACTGAGTGACGGCAGGACGAAATAGGTTTTTGCAAAGTGACGTTTTCTCTCGAAGGCTGCAGCAGATGGTGCTGTACCTGTCTGATGTATTTTATGCAACTGCAGAATTTCAAGCTCCTCCATGAAACATTATTTCTTTCTTCATGTAGGGTGCAGCACATGGGTGTGTGGGGGGGAGGCCTTCAAATGCGGCACTTCACAACTGCATGGCTGTTTCTCTTTCTCAGGTGAAGAAAAAAAGGTGTCTTGACAGGCATCTATACATGAATTATTTGCTTTCAGCATCCCATACTGAATATTGTTAAAGGGTTGAATAATTGTCAATCATAGCTCTAAAATGCAATATCAGTTGAATTTCAATAGTTATAAGAATTTGTTATAGCAATTTAGTTGCTATAGACTAAATTTAAGGGAAACTGATAGTCTTTTGACATTAATTTCATACATTGCACAAGATGTAATATTGCAATATTTTAAACTGCGTAAATGAGAAAGTTGGCATTATTTCACTACACACATCAGTGTCATGTCACCTTCCAGACTGAGCTTGCTTTAATACAGCTTTCATCTTAAAAGCATGCAGATAAGACAAGGAAACGGGGGGTTAAGCCTATGACCTTGGACCATGCCAACATGACCTCAACTCTTGCAAGCTGTGTACTACCAAACCTGTTTATGTGAAAACTATTGAGCAATGAAAACTAAAGGAGAATATTATGTTTAACATCCATTGTTAGATGCTATATTATAGTGAATTAAATTGTCCCCTGAAATGAAATGCAATCACACTGTGATGTCAGAAGAAAAAAGACATGTAAAGATGTTATCTTTTAAATCACATCGGTCTCTCCACTAAGATTAGTTAAATAATATTACTGCTGTATACTGTATGTTAAACATTTCAGACAAGGAAATTTTGAAACTGAGCAGCATACTCATATTAAGAAACAAAGGGTTTGACTGCACAAACCTATAAACACTAACCAGTAACATTTGCTGTCCCAACACTAGATTGCATTTGAAGAAATAATTTTTGGTTAAAATATGATTTATCCCTCTATCTGGCAAGCAAAACTTTAAATTTTTCCTGCAAACCACAAAAACATTCCTGGCTCAAACAAAAGTAAAAAAATGTAATTTATATTGTAGTCAAACACACACTTCAAATACATAGTGTTAGGTTTTTGAACCCAGTTGCCAGTGAATTGAAACACGTTTTGCATGAAAGTACACCAATCCTACATTTTCTGCACAACTCGCCTGCATGGAAGGACATCAGGGGTTTTGCAATGCACATGGCCATCTGGGAGGGTGATTCTGGGGTGCTGCATGGATATCACAGCGCCTCTGTGGGAAGCGATCTGTTTTAAGCTGGAGTGTGCTTGCTTCTATCTCGATAAGCACATACAGAAAATACACACAGTATATCTATAAATTCAGAATTGTGCTTTGCCAGAACACTCTGTTTTCAATATGTCTGTCCTTGTGGACTCCCTGACTATTTCTCGCACTGCAGAACCCTTGTCACAATGCTAAGTGATATGGCTCTCATTTCAGAATGAGTTTAAGAGTCGAAGAGGGTACTTGTAAGGGGTATTTTTCTCAAGCCTGAGCCCTGTTCCTGTATGGCATTAATTGTAATGCAAGTCTTCACCGTAGCATAAGGTGAAACTGAGCAGTTACTCACAAACTATTAGGTTCTTCACTTTTTGGTGCAAATCTTTACGTGGTCCAATGTTTTGGCTATTTGCTTATGGTCACTGTTAACCCTGATGTCCTTGTTGTCTGGCAACACCCCCTTGTTTTCTTGTTTCCTTGTTAGTCATAATCTAGCTGTTTACTGTATCCTGTTTGTTTCTTTATTAGATGTGGTGCTTCGCGGATGTGTTGTTAGGTGTTGACGGCTCAGTGTGAGTTTGCAGTGTGGGGACTGGTCTATTGTGTAGGTCAGTCGTTTTCTTGTATTAGTTCTTTCTTATTCTTTTATGGTTCTCCTGTGTCCTTTTATTCCTCGTACAGTTTCAGCTTTTTCCGTTTGGTTGAGGTTTATTACTATATTGTTTTGATTTTGTGTGTGTTCACACCAAAAATAAAATCTCTGTGAATAGACTTTCTCTGCCTGGTATCTTCTGTCCAAACATGACCCTTACCTTTTCATTTCCAACAAAGACACTCTTAGTGTAACCCACCACATACATCTTTCCCAAGTCGGTATGCCTCTTCTAAGAAATCAATGCTTTTTTCAAAACTGTTTGTGTGAGCTTGAATTTGTAAACAATTTTACAATTATCTGTCCTTAATTGCTGCTCTTATGCACCTCTGTTCCGGCGATCACACAAAGATGGTAGAAGAAGAAATAAGTTATGCAACAATTCGCGAGAGGGGCTAAGTCTAAGTGCAATAAACAAGGATTTATTAAGGGTATAGGCAGAGTTACACAGCAAAACTCACAACAAAGCATATACAATAAGCACTAACAGAGCAAGGCTACAATAACCAGCAAGGGAAGGAAACCAAGACAGAGGTTATATAGGGCACCAAAGGAAACAGACACCAGGTGACGACACTAATCTAATTAACCAAACCAGCATAAGGAAACTCGGAATAAGGTAAGCACAGAAATAGGGGAAAGGGTGACACTTACTGGATAGAACCAAGAATGACTGGTACAGTGCATGACAAACTGCAGGGACCTTGTTGTGTCTTATCACCTCCAAGTGTCCTGTTGAACGTTATGGAGCTTTGTGTTATAGCTACTGTAGAAGGTGGGTTAGGCTTGACATGGGGGTCTATATTAGAGGTCAGGACGTGCAAGCTGCGAAATTCATTCTTTTAATGTCTGTGGTGTTGCAGTATGTGTCAAAAAAACACTTTTATTATGGGGGAGGCAAGGGGTGAAAGTGAGGAGCAAAGTGTTGTACGGCCCTTGTTTTTGACACTTTGGAACAGTAATTAGCATTTCTATTACAGTACAGAACTCATAATTTATTAAAGTAGATTTTCAGTGGTGACATTTACATTGTTTAAGACCCACTTATATTAAACAGGTGGCCTAGTGGCTCAATGGATAGAACATCAGGCTGGGATGCTGAAGTTTCCCGGCTCAAATCTCAGCCCAGCCACCAGGTGTGTCCTTGAGCAAGACACCCTATGCTAGCTCATTATAACCAGTATATGAAATGTTGTAAGTTGCTTTGGATAAAAGTGTCTGCTAAATGACTAATTTACATATTAATTTCCACCAATAAAGGTAGAAGCAATGGTGGTGTTGTGCAACCCTGTGTATATCATACTTGCTGTAAGCAGTTCATGGTTCTGTTTTCCCCTTCTCTGCAATATATAGCTCATAATCCAATAAGGTGACCACCAAAAAGAGTTTAGACAGCACGTACCTCTCCCACTACGTTTTGCAAGTACCCACAATTACAGGGTGTGGGGGGGGGGGTGGGAGCAGTAGATAGGGCTAGATTTGTTAGCCTATATTGGCTTTAGTAGGTCCTAATTAACCTTTTATACCAGAAAGGAATGAATTTAAGATGAGAATCCTTGGCTTTCACAAAGGCCTTGGCTTTTAAAAGTGTGTCTGAGCTTCTTAGTAAAGCAGAAAGGTATTTTTCCATTTATGTAATAATGTAAAAGTACATGCAGTGGTGTGTTTGAATGTGCTCCCTCAAGGTCCTCATTAGTGTGTTGTCGCATTCCCTGTTTTGTTGAATGTTTGTAGTCTTGCCAATCCGTGTGCTGTACAAGGACTGTATGCTGTACTATATATATATATATATATCCCTCTGATAATACATCCATTTTCTATAACCTTTTATCCAGTTAGGGTGATAATGACCTGGAACTTTTCTTAAATATGAAAAAGTCCAAGGCAAGTAACACTTCATTGGCAGCAGAATGCAAATTGAAATATGTCAGATGCATTTTTTTTTATGTAATTTTTCTGACCCACTTATACAGTCCAGGGTTGTAGGGAGCAATATACAAACTTTACACTCAGCACTAGGGACTGGACTCAGGAAGCTAAATCCAGAACCCAGCAAGAATGTAGATTTTGAGCAACGGCATCACGCACATGAAAAGAACAAAAGAAACTATTGCTAATATATTTTTAAAAACTAAGCTTGCAACTTAAGACTGTCTCATGCTTTAGCAAAACAAAGAAAGTTATTAAGTGTATTTGGAACACTTCTGCTTTCATGTTGACAGTTACTTATCAAAAATACATGTTTGGAAGTCAGTTCAGAAGGAGTGCCTTATAATGTTGGATATTATTCAGTTAGATTAGCTGTAACAAAATAGCTTCAACACTTCCCTTGCTCTGAATCCTGCAGATGGCGATGGTTCATCACAGGCTCCACCACAAACAACTGATAATAAAGACAGTATCACCCATCTTTACTGCTATGCAGCTGGTGCACAATTTTCTAACCCATTGTCACCAAAGATGTTGATCAGCCCCGGTGTATTCAGTGAAAAGTCTTTACGTCTCTATAGAATGTTTTTCTAGGCTGAATTGAAATGTTTCATCAGTGCTGTTATCTTTTCCCTTCTCCCATCAGACTTTTATCAGGTCAGGTCAGCTTGTTTTTACCAGCCTCAGACTGTGTGTTTTGGAGACCTCTGATCTTACTACAATACACAAAGGAGCATAAATAAAAAAAATGTTTGTTATTATAGTGTTTTTGGAGGAGTGATATGATTTTCCATTAGAAAATGGGTCATCAATAACAAGAGTCAACTTTACTGAACTAAAATTTTACGGAAAACATTTTTATACAGAATTCGCTGGCAAACACTAGATATCATGAACATAAGAAAAAAACAGAAGAAATGATGTATCAGTGTGGCTTTAGCTGAAGTGAGAGTCACGAAAGCATAACCGACACTGATAAATAACTATTTAAAAACTATTGTATCCAGACCCCTTGTTTTAGTATATGGCAATTCTACTCTCCTACTATGTTATGTTCCCAGACGAATACATAAAAACCATCCAGTCAAAAACTACCACAGGCCTCAGAAGACAGAGACACAAGTGGCAGCAAGAAACAGTTCAAGTTGAGCTGATTGGCTCATTAGCACAAGAGGGGCCACTCAGCTGCTGATAGTGGAATGCAGTCAAACCAATCACTGACAGTCATTCCTAGCAAGATTGTTCCAATGCCAGTTTTGTGGGAGCTGTTGAAGTGTTACTCACTAATTCTGTATCACTAATACTGGCAGCAACTGAACTCGGTAACCTTTAAACGTGTTTCCTGTACTGTGTCCTTAATATGAAGGTCAGTTTCTTTATGGTATGCAAATTTCTTTAAATTCTTTCTACCAACAATCATAACGTGTTCTCTGAGAGATCCAGTATATATCTAAGTGAAAATATTAAAGTCTTGGGTGAGTGCTTTTAGTTGGGTCAGATCTGTGCTAAAATGCATTAGCAATACCCTGCTGAGAAAATGATCAGTTACAAAACTGTTGAAGAGTTTGGAGAGCTGATGTTGTGTGACTAGCCGGAAAGAAGGTCGTTGTATTGCAGCAGTTTTTCATTCCCGCTTCAGTTCCAACCATTTTTCAGACAAGATAAATGTTTTATATCAATAAAAATAGAGAGCTGTGCCATTCTGTACATTTATAAAAGCCTTTTGTATTTTTCATTGCTTTGCTATAGTTAAATTATTGACTATCGTGTCAAAGGGCCAGACACTAGGCAACATTTTTTAATTGCACTGACTAAGATTACTTTCAAAATGATAGAGGTATAAATTTGAGCAAAATGTTAACGTGAGGCATTATCTTTCAAAATCAGACAAGAGAAAATGCATGCAATATATAGCTACAGGCCAGTAAGTAGGTTATTTATAAGTGTCCAAATGAATTAAACATTCAAACTTTCACCAATCCACATTAATAAGTGATGAAAAAACTCGCCCTGAAATTAGAGCATCATTTGAATTCATGCTGAAATTGGCATGCCGGCTCTGCAGCTGAGAATATAATAAGCACTTTATTTACTGTGTCATGAGATATTGATCAACACTGACGCTCGCATGTGGTAATAAAATGGTTCTGGGCTGAAGCTCATTTCTTGTATAACTTTTAATTTGTCCTCAGTCTGCATTTCTTCCTTGATATTGCATTCAAAAAACTTTTTGCTTTCATATTATTAAGTAAGGTAACAAGATAAACAGGCCTGGACTGAGCAACGGAAACCTTTGTTAGTAATGTGCGTTCAGATTGCAAATTACGGACTTTATTAGTTGCGTTTTCTGTGCATCTGCTGCATGAGTCACCAGAGCAGCCCAGAACGAGGACGCAGAACGATGGATTCTCAACGTCTCCCTGTCTCAACCTCCCTCATCAGAAAACACCTTTTTGTCCTGCAGCTGCTACAGTTTGTTGTGTTTCATCCTAGAGTAGGGCTGTCATTCCATATGTTACTGAACAGAAGGTACCTTGCCATGTGTATCAGATAAAGGAAAAGAATAAACAGCTCTTTAAATCATCTTCACATTCAATTAAAAAACACACACAAACACAAAGATTGACCTAACAGAGCAGGTGCACATTAGGAAAAGTAATGTTTCATGGCAGATTATTAAAATGGAGTTAGCTTCAAGACAGGAGCACAGGCTTTGTAAAATCTCTGTATATAAATGTGCTTCTGTAACATGCTGAGAGCTACAAGTTCCTGATCCTAACAGTGAGCTCCATCTGGTGTTTCTCCTGCTCCGCTGCACTTCATACTCATCCCTATTCCTTATCATTTCATGCTTATTCGCTCACTATTATTATTATTGTTGTTGTTGTTGTTGTATAGCTTCTCCCAAACTGACTGAACAATATGACCCCATGTCCTACAGGTCTGCTGTGGACCGTGTGCCCAGACTGCTGACTTGCTTTTTAATCATCACATATTACCCTCCGCAACTGTTCACTCTTAATTTTAGTTTGTGCATGTAGCATGCCATGGACAAGACAGGGAATTCATTATAAATATTGTGTTTTAACCAAGTTTTTTTAAAGCCTTTTTATGTGTATGATACTGTATTTTATTGGGGAAACCCAGACAGTATACCTGGCTCAAAGCTGAAGCCGCAAGACCACTGTGAGAACGCTCAACAGTCACCTCTCATTCGTCCTCTCGCCTGTCAGTCTCTTGCTAAACCCGCCCACCACACACCCTTATCAGTGAGACACTCCAGCCACCTGTGCTTTGAACATCCTCAGCTTTCAGCAGAAGAGAAGAGTGCCCTCAGCTGGGGGACTGGGAGGGGGCATGCCTTTCATCATATTGTGGTGTAGTGTAGTGTAGTGTAGTTTAGCACACCTTTTCTCACTGTCAGTCTCAGTCCTCCATTTATACGTTTCAGCTACTTCAGTTTGCTTTGAAAATAATTTGGTTAGTATTAAAAGGCTTTGGTGATTCAGTAATATTGTTGACATGTATCTCAGTAATTATATGTTCATAATAAACCTACAACACTGAGTTTTACATATTCTCTATCGGTTCACATTGGTTTGTTTTTAAAAAACCTTTTTTTTTTTTCCTGCAGGAAAAGTAATCGGTTTATTAAGTGCATGTATGTGTACCTGTTTGACATTCAGATATTTTCACATGACCAAATCCTTACTTCTGGTGAATTTAACAAGTAACAGGTTAAAGTATAATGTGTTATGTTGCTAAAACAGCAGGAACACAGGATGGGTGCTTTTAAAAAACACAAGACATAAACTGTATATTAACAATGCAAACAGATAGTACAGTGATCAAAGCTGTTCCCAGTCCAGATTTTCTGGGGAAATAAACTGTTCCTGAATATGCTGGCCTAATTATAATAAATAATAGTGATATAATTGCTTCTACCACTTGATTATCTATGAATAATATAATTGTACTTGCCTTATGAAATGATCAAATAAATTATCAATATTTTTGTTATGGTTTTGCAATTAGTCTTACATTGTATTGATAATTTAAAAAAGACCTTTAGCACTGTTGATAGAATATTAATTTAAGACAGCTCCATTAGAATTAATTAATTAAGTGCTCATTTGGAATGAAAAGCAACACTCCCCATTGCTCTTCAGAATCAATGAAAGCAGATGAGCCCTGAACTCATTCTCCAAATCACCTGATAATCATTAAAGCCTTAATTAGTTAAATAAGGCGTGCTTGAGATGGCCCATGCCAACTGACCCTGTCAAGGAGAATCCACTGGCGAGAAAGCACAGAGCTATAATGACATTATAAATTATTATAGTAAACCCCACTTGATTGATCTGAAATGCACACCAGGAGTGTAAGATAACTGCAGCACAGCAATACTTTGATGTTACACAACTTTATTGCAAGATGGCAGCCGACTTTAATGGGAATTACCACAATACACAATGGCCTTTTAACACTTTGATGTTGCAGGTTGGGGTTATATTGACACATGCTGTTTGTTTACAGCAGGTAAAGTACATAGCCAGCTTTCCCATTACGGCACATCCTTGTAAGCTGCATTATTACCTTAATAGTTGATGCAATGTTTGCAACACCTACTAGTGAGAATACCTCATACATCACATGGTAAATTGTATATAAATTGAGCATTGCTCTGACAGTACTACAACTTTTAAAATTATTAGTATGCATGTAGATGTGAAAATGCCGAGTAAAACTGATTCCTATACAAAAATTATACTTAAGAGCGTCGTGATATTTGCTTGTCCTTTTTGTACATTACTTGTAGTGCCACAATATCTATCTGAGCAACGAGTAATGTTTAATCTTTATTGGAGCTTCTCAAAAGGCATTGACACAACTTTGCACTTACTATCTTTGACAGCAGGTGGCAGTCTTTAGTACAATCTCTGTGCACATCTCCAGCTGTCCTGTACAGTGAGAGAGGAGTAACTACTGTGACAGACGAAAACTGAGCAAAGCTCCGTTATAGACGTAAACGCTTTTTTTGTTCATCGTATGTCTGTTTTTCTGCATTTGCCATTTTGTATTGTATCAGCTTTATATATTAAGCATTGCTATATATATATATATATATATATAAATAATCACAGGCTGAGCGACATGCATTATACATTGCACATTATTATTATATTAAATGAACATTTAATGAACATAGCGATTTGGAATATATATCAGGGCAAAGTTTATTAATGCACCGATCAGCATATTTATTAAAAACAATTTATGAACAGTTTATGAATGAACCGTCTATTTTGAAAAAAAAAAAAAAAGTAAAATCAAACATTATTATTATTATACAAACATGAATAAATAAATAAATAAATAAATAAATATTAATAATGAAGTGTAACTGAACCTTAGTTAACTACGCTAACTAGACTGATGCGTCCAATGCCTGTTACAGGACACTCAGTTTGCATTCAGCAAAGAGTGTGACAGAGGTCAGCGCTCCGTAGGGCGGACAGGTTGGGACCGTGCGGATCACACACCCGCGCGCACGAACACGGCGGACGCGTACGGCCTGGGACCCGTCCGAGCTCGTCTCGCGCTGACCATTACGTCAACCGTCTGGGTGATGCCAATAAACATGGCCAAGTGGCTATTTTCATCAGGCGTCCACGGGACTTGTAGTGCTTCGCACACATAACCGAAGCGTTGACCCCTGAAACGATTTAGTAACCCCTGCGCGCCCGGCTGCGTAAAAGAACTACGATTCCCGTGGAACTGCGATCAATTTAGCGTTAATGTCAATATGGCTGCTGTCAGACAGACAAAGGCAAGTCAGTCTCGTCTGCAGGGGAAATCAAATTAGGTGGCGAGAAGAAGGCGATAAGGCTGCGAAACGGCTGGCGCGGGTTCAGCGTCGGGGCTACCGGAAAGCATTTACTTTAGGATTTATTTATTATCCCCTTGTTAAATGCTGTGGCGGACGGAGGCCATAGATCTACAGACCAAGGTAAGGATTTTTGTCGCTAACGTGGCTAACTAGTTAGCTGTACCCGCGTTCACATGTCTGGGGTAATTAGATGGGTTGGTTATCAGCTTACCGTCCCGGGTGCTGTGCACAAGCCGAATGCATAAAATCTGTCGGGAGAAAACAGTTAAGAAGCACCGTTGGGGCAGTTACCTTGTAGGATATCAAAATAGTTCAGGATAAATGCAAAGTCCGCAGCTGCCTACCGCATTATGATCCAGCGGCGAGAATGACGCCCAGATGGTGTCATGATGGTTATGGCTAAAGTCAGCAAACTTATTAGCCAACGTGGGTCTCCCCGTAATTAATTATGATACTAATCATCGCTTTTGGAGGTGGCTTGAGGAAACTGGCTGGCAAGGTGGCGAAGTTGAGTATTTTGTACACAGTTGGGTATTGCCACATCTGCCCTTGGAGCAGTTATCCAGCTAGCTCTATGACTAGTTTATGCGATTTTTTTTAAAGCAAAATAGATGCACGGAGATTACTTGCTAGTTACTGTTACTCTGAATAAATTTTAATGCAAGTTATCGGCTGCCAGATGAGCAAACAGATAGTGGGGGTTTTATAGTCTAAATGGGACACGGAGGGCGTCTGCTTCACGTTTCATATTGGCACAAGAGGGAACACTGGGGCACGTATTTGTCATAAGTCTGATCGAGCCGTTTTGCATGTATGTATCCGTGTATGGGACGTGTGATTGTTGGTTAGATGGGGTTATCTCTGTTGACTTTGGGCGTTCCGCTGCTCCTCTAGCTGCTCAGGACAGTGACGTCAGCATCACACTGACGGTGCAGATGCACGCCGCCCGAACCCGTACACACATGCACGGCAACCTGCTCCTTATGATCTGATATTTCCTTTGTACCCATAAATTATATTCTTCGTTGTAGTTAAAACAAGACTTAGACAGTGCCCGTTACGATAAATCTATTCAGTATGTTGCTTGATTTCTGCCTCTTGTGATCTGAGATGCCTCCCGGGAGGGGGGGGCGTTTATGATAAAGACCTGCGCTTTGTAGTTTGTTGTTGAACTGTAGGCGGGCTGCCTGTCACTGACTAGGGTTTAGCATTTGAATGCAATGCACCGTTGTGACTTAAGTGTAGAAGTTAAACCCGGTAAAAGACACACTAATTTGTCTTTGATCTTGTTTCTAGGTGTATGTGTGAATTTGGGTTTTGCCTGGCAAGGTTAACCATGAGAAAATTCAGAGGGCACATTCAAGGGATGCCCAGTTCTTTAAATGGTGATCATTAATTTGAATTCTCAGGTTGCAGTTAATGTGTAAAGGCTAGGCTGAAGTTTAACCTCCAAGTCGAACGAAAGTTCTATTTTCCAAACACTTTGTGTCATGTCTGGTCCGCCAGTCATTCCCCGTAAAGATTTGGGGAGTCCCAAACTGGTTCCAGTTAGCTTCTTTTTGTTGAACATTAATTAGAAGTTTATTTTTTAATATACATTGCGTGACCCTTGAGGCGATTACAGTAAAACAGTAATGTCTCCCTGAGAGGTGAAGTTTTCAAAGTAATCCATAAGCAACAAATACTAGGACCAATGTTTTTTTTTTTTTTGTTCCTGCTAAGATTAAGGCAGCAAGGCTTTTTAAGTTCAGTATATAATTATTTTATTCCTCATGAACTTTTCTCATTTTTGTGGTCACCCTGCATTAACACTAGTTCTAGTTAGATCTGTCTGTTCCTTGGTTTTTCCGTAACAGATTAACATGACAACGAACACAATTGCCCTTTTCGGGTTGTGGCATCCCAGAGCTGTGAAGTTCACCCCCCTGTGCGGACACAGTGTTGTATGGCTTTGATTCGTGTTTGGTACTTAATAATTCATGATCTAGACATACCTTCTAATAATAAGCCTTTGACTTTTTTTCCCTGCTGTACCATTCGCAAAGCCTACTTTGAGACTTTGTGTGCCTTTCGTTGTAATGTTTTGGTTAAATGTCATGTTTCTGCTTGCGTTTTCCTTTAATATTAAAACCAGCACCTCCTCTGCAAGGCTCCCTGGTGAGTGGCCAGTGTCACTAACAGTGTTCTTAACTGTGTTTGTGTGCCGAAGCAAACGTAAGCACCAGTTTTCCCTCCGTGTGCAGCTGGCCAATAGTCAGTGAGCTCAGAATAATGACTTGTTGTGATTACAGTAAATGTGCTTCAGCCCACATAGGCTGTGCTTTTGTTTGCTGTATACGATTTGTTTGTTTGCCAGCCTTGTTAATTTTGTTATGTTCAGTGTCTCTCAATGATGTCTCTGCTGCTTGTTTCGTGTCTATGAGCATAACGTTTTGTACATTAATTTTCTGTGTACATTTCATTGCTGACTGAGGCTGTAAAAAACAGAAGTCAGTAATGTTTCAAAACACTATTAGAACAATAAAATTTAAATTTTTATTACTAAATTCCATATGTGAATTTGTCTTTCTAGTTAACTTTGAAAAGATGAAAGGATGTGTTATTTGTGTTGATTGCACTGTTTTCATAAGAACATCACATGTTCGGTTCTGCTCCAAGTGACACTACTCATCGTCTGTTTGAAATCCCTGACCGAACACACCGATTGGACGTGTTAGCGCAGCTCTGCCTTGGATCAAGACGGTGTGAAAATGCAAAATGCAACTGTGGCTGCAACTATCGTCCTTGTCAGGGGCATATGCAGAGTTGACCTCAATACTTCAAAGCTTTGTTTGCTGAATGGAGATTTGAAATTCACTCTATATGTTTGGATACTGGTACTGCATATGGTTCTTTCTTTCTTTTTCTTTCTTTCTTTTCTTTCTTTCTTTCTTTTCTTTCTTTAATAAAAGTGGTTTAATCCCATGTCTTTTTCACTGCCGATTATTTTAAATTTGTCAACTGCAGCAGACAAAACTCAGGTGTCGTTTCCTTGGTTTTTTTGTGCTTGTCAGTATTTACACCGAGTTAGTCTCGGGGGGGGGGGGGGAGTAAGGTGACTTCAGCATTACTAGAACTGAACTTGAACTGCTTGTTTGTCCTCAGATTTTTGATTTTGTTTATTACAAATTATTTCACAATATAACCGATACTATGTTGTTTGTTCTCATTTAAAGTACAAACAAAACGAGCATGTTTGAGTTTCACTTTTCATATATGTGTTTGAGCTAAACGCCAATGTGTGTAGCGTTTCTCTGTGGACTAGCTGAAGTGTGCAGAATCACAGATGAAGTTTTCAGATGGAACCTTGAGGGACAACTCAGTGTGATGCTGTCACACTTACCCTCCCCTTCAAGGATGGGTGACGTGTCTGCCTTGCCACGACCATCTTTTAGTGTGATTCTCCATCAAAAAGTAAAGATGAATATTGAGTAGCGTTGTTTAGACGGGTTGGAAAGTTTTTAATGTCTGAGGATAAATTGGCCATACATTTCACTGTGTGTTGATAGTGTGCAGAATGTACTTATTAATCAGTGTTTATGCAGCAAGTTTGTTTGACATGTCCTCGCTACAATGTCTTATTCAGCATGCTGTATTAGCCACATAAATGAAACGTCGTCATTTTTCTTTGCGTTGCACCAGCATCGCACGCAGTGTTTTTTTTTTTTTTTTTGGCTCAAGGACCATCGCTTTAAAAAGGGAACGCTCGTTTCTGGACGTGGATTAATTTGACCAGCATGTCGTCTTTGTCATGACAGAATGTGCCAGCATCTCAAGAAAAGCCACCTTGTGACATTGCGTCTTTGAGATTTGTCCTCTAGTAACGCGGTTCGTGAGCCGTCAGATTTGTCCCTGTTCGAGGATGGCATTTCCTCTGTGTCTAAACTCGCTTCGGATTATTGTTTCATCCGCCTGCTTCAGAGCTTTATGCACGCAGCAGCACCTGCAGCTCTCGGGTCGTGAGCGATGTGTTGGCACATGTTCCTCTGACGTGCTCTTTGATTATTGCGTGTTACGCTGTACGGTATCTGCCCTGTCGTTTACACACATCTGCAAGGCTGAATCGACCCATCGCTGAGGTCTGTTTGAATAGCTTATGAAAATGTTGCTCTCTCTCCCCCGTTTAGAGAACAGGGATTTTATATTTGTCAGATATTGAGGAGACCTGCTTACTTAGGTTTAATGTGAAAACGGTTAAATAATGCCTTTTTCTTGCATGTGTGTGTAGCTTTAGCTTTTGAAACATGACAGCACATGCAATTGCAGCAGGTTCCCCCCCCCTCCTTTAAGGAAATAAAGCACAGGTGCCAACACACTGGATCTGTATTCCCCCCACTTCACAAATATTCAAATTGCATATTTTGTGCAGGTGACAACTTGTGGGAGAAAAGTTGGGGGGGTAAGGCGTCGTTGCAAAACAGCACTGCGAAATGACAGGAAGATTAATTGGGAACATCTGTACAATTAGCAGAACTGGGAAACGTCACTGTTGGCTGAGTGACAGCGAGAGTGGCTGCAGCTGGCGCGGCCCTGAATGCGCTCACTTCTGTACAGGCCCCGCTCATCAGCTCCCGTGATCCGCCCGCGGGTTTAAAGCGCCGCTTTGACACACATCTGAAAAGCAAAACATTTTTTTCCCCTTTTGTAAAACCTAAGATTGCATTACATCCCTGTCTTGGAGGGGGTATGCCAATGCACCAGAATACCCCCCCCCCATGTGCACCCCTTCACTCTGCCTCACTGTATTATGTTACCCCCCAGACAGAACTCACCTGTGTTTTGTGTGTGTAACATTTCTTTGTGGTCTGGCTGAGGTATACAGAGTCACAGATGAAATTTTTGGATGGAACCTTGGGGGATGTCCCAATCTGTTCTCACACCTGCCCTCGCCTCTCAGAATGGACCACGTGTCTCCGTCTTGCCCTGCATAAGTGGGCAGTAACTTACTGTTCATGAACGGCGCACCTAAAAGGGCAGCCTGAGCTGTAAATGGCATCAGCATGATGTGTACGATCCATTAGTGTGTGTGTGTGTGTGTGTGTGTGTGTGTGTGTGTGTGTGTGTGTGTGTGTGTGTGTGTGTGTGTGTGTGT
>JABJVR010000021.1:4771608-4799893 GCA_025773905.1 Chitala chitala | reverse complement strand
TTATCTTTGTGTGTGTGTGTGTGTGTGTGTGTGTGTGTGTGTGTGTGTGTGTGTGTGTGTGTGTGTGTGTGTGTGTGAAGTGAGGGTGCCTGTCGTTTTGTTGTGACGGCTATTTTCCATTCATCCCAGATGTCCCACTCACTTTCCAAGGCTGATGCGGGCAGAGGATTTTACACAGGGAGCCTTTTAGAAAATGTTCTAAAAACATTCGACGAAACGTTTGTGCGTTGGATGTAATGTGACAAAATTGAGTACCAAAAACAGTCCGTCTGGCATATGCCCAACACCTGACCGACGCCTGACACAACAACATGTTGTGTTTTGCGGGCCGGGTTGGTGAGAACCCGTGGGCCGATGTGTTCGGTCTTTCACGTTTATTAATACCGATTTATATTAAACGAGAGGCTTTTACATGACTGTTTCTTTAGTGAGCGTCCAGTTTGATGGTATTCTAAACTTCGAAGTACATCAGGAAATGTGTCCTGAAGTAATTTTATTATGGAGGTGATCAGGCTTCCAGTTCTGAGCACACTGATCCTACATACACTGAATGCTTGTTGGCATACAGTATTTAATGGGCTGTAGCAATTTGAAGTAGTAATTTTTTTCCCGTTTCGTACTCCACGCGGCATAAAAGATTCCTTCATGGTATGAATCGGTTCTGAAACGAGACGGCTGCTGAATTTGATGCTGTTTGAACGTTGGAAATCTTTTATGTCTCACAGACACGCGCCTGGTTTTCCACGTTGTAGGTGTGACGGAGATGACCGTCTGCTGTCAGACGGAGGCCTACCTTTGTGTTGTCTTTATAAGATGCTTGTTTGTTGTGTGGCAAATATGGAGGCCGTGAATAACCGAGGAACCCCAGAGGCGCGACCAAAATGCAACTCACCGCGGCGTCTAAAGCGCTCCGTTGGGACGAACACCCGTGGATGCTTCTTGGCCCAGATTGGACGGGTATCATTTAAGTATGAAAATAGAACTCCCAGTATAGCTGTGTCATAAAAGTACTTTTTTTTTTTTTTTGGTGTTGCATTAATCTTTTTTATTTTTTGTTTTCATAAACTGTTCATCGTGGAAGAGGCTGTAATTTTTACTTTAAAATGTAGTGTTTATGCGAGTGGGGGTACTTGCAATATCTGTAGTATTTCAGACACTCTAAGTTAGCGTTGTGTTTCCGTTCAACCTTTGCCATTCTGCAGGACGGTACGGCGACGCAACCATATTCAGGATAGCGAAACGCACCGCTGGGCAGTTGTAGGTTTGTGGGTGTGAATATACCTGTCGCTCAGTCGTCGCGGAGATGACAGTGTCGTGCAAGTTTTTTTTCCTTCCCCCGGTTGTCCTGAATTAGCCTGTTTCATTCCCTAAAGCGTGTACTTTTTTTTTTTTTTTTTCTTCCAATGGCAAGAAAAGACATGGAAAAGAAATGTTACAGAGAGAGCTGAACATTAGGTGTAACTTAAGATGCCATTAGTGACTAGTGTTTTTGTGGTGCTGGATTTTGCCACTTGTTGTAGCTTGTGTAGTCTTGTCAGCAGGTGATTTGTTGGGCTGCACAGTGTAGATCAGTTCAGTGACTAGCTGCTCCATTGGGCGCTTGTTTATTATAATGGTTTACAGCAGTGATCGTCTGCCTTCTCATGGTGGACCTTGAGCTCCAGTACACGTCTGTCTGTGGAGCGTTTTGGCTTGGTTGCTCCTGGTCTTCGTTTCTCCTGCGTAGCCCTCGCTTCCTGCCTCGGTGCGTATCTTCTATTCCATATTTATGAGGCGGTTTCATGTGTAATGAAGGTGAACGCTTCTCAGCGTTAAAGAGACAGTAATTTGTGCTTTTTTTGTGTTCTTATATTTTCATGACGTGGGATGATGCTGTAACACTGGTTCTTGAACTGTGGTGCAGACACGCTACTCAGTGCGCGCCCTGTGCCCCCCCCCCCCAAGAGTTACAGGTGACCGGCCACGTGTGTGAAGAGTCCGAAAGGCTGTGAGCGTTGATTAGCAAAGTGGGCCGACCCTTGTGACTAGGTGTCCAGGGGAGGGGGGTGAGCCACCTTCTCTCTCTTTCTCTCTTTCTTTCTCTCTCTCCTCCTCTCCTTGTGCTGTCTGACAACCCGCTTCCTTCCGACCCTTCTGCGTGCCTAATCTTCCTTCCCGTGTCCCCCCCCCCTGCTCGTTTCATCTCTCCTTCACAGATGTTCCTGCACGCACCCCACCCTCCCCACCTCCTCTGAAGGCAAGCTGTGAACCTACATACCATGGGTTTTCAGTCTGGCAGCTTCATGCCAGATTGCCTGAAATTTTTTCACCCACCCCCAGCCTCCCTCATTTATTATTTTTTTCTTTAAACTTGGCTGCCTTTTTTATTTAGTTTTTTTGCTTTTCCAAATACAAGTAAGTTTTTGATTTGTACCTGAATGTTTTCAGTATGCGCTAAAGTAAAATTTTTAACCCCACAAACAAACAGCATTTTTTTTTTTTTATTATTTACTTGAATTATCTCTCCAGTGATTATTGTCTCAAATGGTGTCATTTATCTCATTCCATGTTTGTTCTATGCTATTTAAGTTTATTTTTTCTCATGGTGAATGTGTATAGTGTGTTGGGTGTTGTCTGGTGTCCTGCATCTGACCGAAGTGCACATAGACAGCAATGGTTCAGATTTTATCTCTTCAGGACCCTGAATCTGTGTTTTTCTCCACCCCTCACCCCCCATTAGTCAGGGAAGCTTGTCATTCCAGCTCAGATATGAGCGAACATGGAACTGGCGGTTGTAATTTGGGTTGGATTTAAGTATGTTTAGATGACAGGAATGCACCTTTTTACACCGCAAGCTTGAACATGATGGTGTGTGGGACAGTCACTGGGAGTGACCTTAGACCTTGGAAGTGCTGAAGCTTCCTTACAGGTGTTAAGTGTTCACCTTACAGATGGGGCTTGGCAAAGAGAGACTTGCTGGAGCAGCACCATGCCACTCTTTGCACACTGATGCGTACGCACCTTGTGGCCTGGCTGTGGAAAAACATCTTTGAGCAGAAGCTGGAAGCGTTATCATTCTTCACGGGGGGGTGGGGGAGGGATCTTGTTGCAAGTCCTAGTGGGAAATGGTGGAAGAGTACAAATGAAGCATCTGTGTTGAGTGGACTGCATGCATTTTCCCAAAGTGGCTTGTGTGGAATCCATGAAGGTGGGGGAAGTTTAATTAAATTGGCTGTATTGTATTACATTGTAGTGCCCCTCTGTGTTGCACTGGTGTGCCATTCACGATATGCCCTAATTTGTGCCCTGAGCTTCTGAGTTTAGACTGCAGGGCCCCTGTGACCCTCAGTTATGTAAATAGTTTGAAAAGTGACTAAATATTGATTGCATTGTAACGACAAGGGTAATTAACTCTGAGCAAAGGAACAGCCTAATATCCTTTTGTAACATTTAAAATGTTCAGAAGGTGTGTTTCTTGGGACACCTAAGAGATTGCATAAACTGAGCACATACTGCAATTACACTGTACTCAGCATTTTCCTGTGCAAGATGAATTATTATTACAGTATGGCGGTGGTTTGCATGAGCCTAGCGCACGCATGCGGTAGAAAAGTGTTAGAAAGGCTGGCTGAATTTTCATAATGTCATTTCTACATCTGCATCTTGTCCACGCTTGACAGCATAACATGCTGTGCTCTCCTGGTGGGTGTTGGCCTTGAGTCCCGTGGAATGCTCACCCATGTTTTAGCTGGTATCGTCACAGAAACTGGCTTTAAAAATTCTATGGGGCCTTGCATGTATGTTTGGTGTCAAGAGGAAGAGGACTGTGTGGAGTGAGACGTAAGTTGAGTTCTTAAACAGAGTTTAGTTTAAGAGGACTGCCTCAGTGGTCTGGTTTTCAGGAGGCTGTCCCAGGTTATCACGGTCTGGTTTTCGGGAGACTGTCCCAGGTAATCGGGCTCTAGTTTTCGGGAGACTGTCCCAGGTAATCGGGATCTGGTTTTCGGGAGACTGTCCCAGGTAATCAGGGCCTGGTTTTCAGGAGACTGTCCCAGGTAATCAGGGTCTTGTTTTCGGGAGACTGTCCCAGGTAAATGGGGTCTAGTGGCCCAACGTGGCCCAATCTCCTGTAATTTCCTAACTTTGCAAATATACTGTTTTTAAAACGAACTTTTTAACCATCTGAACGAAAGCCCACACACACACACACACACACACACACACACACACACACACACACACGGAAAGTCTGACGGTGCATACGTGTAAGAACACATCTTCCTCAGTGCATCTTCTTCCACACATTCTGAAGTAACCAAACAGAAGAAAGAAGGTCTTACTATTTGAGTCAGTAATAAGTAAAAACATTTTTGTTATATTCAATCAGTTTGTATATATGGTTTTTACATACATGAATTGTTTAATGCTACAAACTGTTTCTTGTGAGGATTTAATTTGTGTCTAGGTGGTTAATTAACATTACATGCCAATTTGGTTGGTTTGTAAATATAACAAAAAATCATGACCTATTATTATGAATCTTGATTGTAACAAAAAACAGTGATTTTAGCCACATCGCCCACCTCTAGGTGCAGTTTGCAGAGGCTGTCACAGGTAAACAGCCTAGCTTCAGGACACTGCAGCAGGGTATTGTCCATGTCATTGTACAAGGTGTAGGCCTGTATGTAAGTGAACAAACGTGCATATGAATAGAGGAAAATGTAGTTAACATATTTCCGGTAAGACGAGCAGTCAATGTTCTAGCCCACCTGTGAAATCAGTACAAGGTGGATACATGCAGTTGAACAATTTTTGTTTTAAATACTTTGTTTATACAATAGCACTGTTGTGATCTGGAGAAGAACACAGACCTGCTGAAAGATGTTCTGGATGTCGTTCAGATTGGCAGAAACTAATTATTTTGTTGTCTTTGGCAAATGGACAGTGATCACATAACATTTTGGCAGTTTGTAGGCCTGTGTAAATCCCTGTTCTCAAACACACTAATGCCTCTGTCTTACCTGTTTTTTTTTTTTTTTTATGTATATTTGTTCCGACCTGGATTTAATGTTACCGTACTGGGTTACGGATGTGGATTTCATGTCTGCCAGTCCCAGGAATGTTTGGAATGTTAGCGGGTGCGCTTCCTCGTGGAATATCTCTTTTCTTTTCCCCCCTTTTCTCTTCCTTTTCAGTATCCACTTTACAGTCAGACTGTTGCATTCTTACATTCTGTCTACACTCGAGAGTTTAGTTAACCTCATTTATAGATTTACAGAACAAATACTTCTGGTACTGTTCTAGAATGTCTCAGTGAAATTAAACGTTTTGGACACTTTCCTTGCACAAACTGCAAGTGTATGACACAATGCTTGTTGCAGATGATTTTGACCCCTTGTACTGCGATGTAATTTAGTTATTGTTGTAACACTATAAAACTTTTCAATGACCCCTGAGAAGAAGACTTTAATAGCTGAATTTGCTATGAAAAAATGTCTCAAAGTCTTAATGTTTCTGGAACAGAAAAAGTGCAAAAGCATTTTCATGAGGTTGTTCAGTGTCACACTATAATTGAATATTTGTTATCTTGTTATGTGTTTGGCTGGAATATGAGCTTTTTGTGTTAAGATTTCATTAGTTTTAGTGTTAGGCAGAAACATGATAAGTCCGTGATGGGTCTCAGTACTCTGTTTCCAGTTGTCAGCAGTCTGCCCTGTTGTTGACGTGGCTGATGGTCTTGATTTCAGTGTCTTTTTTCCCTTAAATTGGTGTATTTTGGTTCTTAGACACATTAATAGGTGGTATATACTTTTCGTAGTTGTTTGGCTAAATCTTTAACATGAGCCTTGGAAGTGTGCGAGTGTGTGCATGCAGGTTTGTTCAACATTAATATCGGTGTTAAATACAAAGGTTGAATGTTGATGTAAGGAATTAATTCAAATTTCATAGTTGGTGTATATATACACCAGAACACACCCAGATGTTATAATGCTGCCTTGGTCTTTATGTAATATGGAGTGTCCATATGAACTCTTACAAACATTTTAATTGTATTATTATTATTATTTTCTTTTAATTTACTCATTTTTTCCACATAACCATCCCACTGCAATTAACGTCTGGCATAATCTGGCAGAGTTTTTGGCCTAATTGCTCAATTGTTAGTGTGTGTAAATTGCACAGCGTTTCACTCCACTTTGTTTAGTTCATATTCTGTACTGTTTGCATTAGGAGAGAAGCAAATTTGTCCTTGGAAATATCAGGCAGTATATTTAACCTTACTTAGTATGAGTGGATATTGGAGGAAAGAACTTCAGCCTTTTGTTAGAAGATAGTATGGTGATCTTCTGTTCAAAGTGAAACCTTTATTATTATTATTATTATTATTGTTATTATTGTTATTATTATTAGCAGATTTATAAAGCTTGCATATTTTCTGCAAAATATTCCTGAAACACTTAAAATGTGCCATGTTTCAAAGGGGTCTGTAAAATGAACATATTTTTGTGAATATTAATTATTATTAATGATAGTAATGTTGGCCTGACTTCTACATAAGAGTCCGTCTTGTTTACTACAGTTGATGGTAATAAGCATTTAACACTGGGTGTGGGGCTCTGCTTTTAAAGTCTTCTCATTGTCATTTTAATTTCTCTGTGTCACTGATATAAGTGCAGGTAAAACACCTATATCGTTTCTGAGAGTAGAGTAATAAAGGGATGAAACTGCACATACACAGTTTCCGCAGGGCACCCCGGTGCATTGTGCACCTATGAACCACAGAGCTGCAGACATTCGGTGAGCTTTGCGATCGCCGACGCACTCGTGCCGACGTGCTTGTGCTAGTGTCCGCACCAAGGCTGAGTGCGGAGGGAAGGCACGGCTGAGCACAGACAACTGGGCCAGTCCACAACTGACAGAAATATCTTAAGGCTCTTCTAAAATAAATTGGATTGTTTTTTTTTTTTTTTTTTTTAGATAAATTTTGGCAGTTTTATGTGTTTCTTTCACTGTCTCTTTTGTGCTCTCTGTCTGTCTGTCTGTCTGTCTGTCTCTCTGTCTGCCTGCCTGCCTCTCTCTGTCTGCCTGCCTGCCTCTCTCTGTCTGCCTGCCTGCCTCTCTCTGTCTGCCTGCCTGCCTGCCTGCCTCTCTCTGTTTGTCTGCCTGCCTGCCTGCCTCTCTCTGTTTGTCTGCCTGCCTGCCTGCCTCTCTCTGTCTGTCTGCCTGCCTGCCTGCCTGCCTCTGTGTCTGTGTCTCTCTCTCTCTCGCTCTCTGTCTGCTTGCCTCTCTCTGTCTGCCTGCCTCTCTCTGTCTGCCTGTCTGCCTGCCTCTCTCTGTCTGTCTGTCTGCCTGCCTGCCTGCCTCTTTGTCTCTCTCTCTCTCTCTCTCTCTCAGTGTCTCATAACACACCTTTTACAGATAAAAAAACAAATCCACTTTCTCTCTCTTGCCTGTGGCGCTGCTGCCTGATGGAACAGCTTCTTTGCTCTTCCGCCAGTGGTGGGGGAAGAATGGTGTCACAGGGATGCCAGGGGTCAAAGTGTTAAAGAAAAAGATTATTACAAAGCGTGCACTCAAGATGAAGGACAGCTCTGTGAAGGAGCTACCAGAGTATATTAATGTGATTGTGAGGCTTTGTTTTGGCTCTTTAAGGGCACTGCACTGAACGTCAGTGTTATTAAAGGCTGTAAAGAAGAAAGGATGCATGACACATGGGGGAATGCTTTAGTACCGTGCCTTAGAAAAAGGGGGGGAAAGGGAAATATGGAGTCTGTGTAAACACAGATGTGTCTTCAGAGTCCCTCTGAGCAGCTACACTCGTGTGTGCTTATCATGCTTTTTGCTTCACTGTTTTTTGTTTTCTCTTACACATGCGCACACAGCACAGACGCGCGCCGCACACGCCGCACACGCCGCACACACACCCACGCACCTCGTTACCCGTGCGTTAAGTGGAAGGAAACCAAGCGAGTCATGGTCAGCACTCGGGCCCACTGACGTTTTGTCACTGCTCACATATTTGCACACAGCACTCCTTGCATTTTTGTGCCCCTTTTGCTAACTGTTGTCATCCTGGGCCTTTAAAAACAAAAACGGATCTTTTGGCAGTTTCAGGTATGCGTGCAAACAACCGTTGACTGTCATTGGTCAGCGATTATCCAATTAACCGACAAGCTACAGTCACACGTCCGATTCGTTTAAAAAGCCTATTCAAAGGCAGAAGTGCTTTTACACTCTATTTCTTACTGTAACAAATTTATTCAGTGCCATAAGCAGATATTTAGACTAAGCCACGCTTGAAACTTGGAGGAAAATAAATAGTTTTTGTTCTTCTAACAAAATTATTTACCGTCACACCAGCAGTGGAGAATACCTGCTTTGAAAACACTGATGTGTCAGACATGCACGAAAACAGTGGGGATCTCAGTAAACTTGGTGATTCATTCAAACACTTCGACTTTATGACAAAACGACTTAATGAATTCTGAATAATTTATAGAAAAACATTCACTATTTGGATGAGTAAAGTATATACAGTACAGGTATACTGTATATTTTTAACATGCTACATTGTAGTAAGCGTTGAAACAAATGTACCAATAAATTATTACCAATATGCCATAAAATAACACTATAGAAAACTGGTTTATAATACATGTCTCTAACTGGATATACTGACAAGTGTGTCGTGTGTGATGGCAAGTAAACATAAAGTGAGCGATGGATAACCGTGGAAGGTATTTAGTACATATGAACATTTAACACGGCATCAGTCAAAGATATATAACCGCATCACCTTAGCCCTTACTTAAGCCAGAGATATATAAACGCATCACCTTAGCCCTTACTTAAGCCAGAGATATATAAACGCATCACCTTAGCCCTTACGTAAGCCGTGGTAACAATTACTCCCTCTAGTATCCTGGCTGCTAATATAAATTTGACACAAGAAAATGCTTTTTTAAACCAGTTTTAGTAGAAGAAGCTTGGAAATATACGAGAAACACCTGAGTAATAGTAGTATGTAGTAATAGTAATAGTAGTATGTAGTATGTAGTAATAGTAGTATGTAGTAATAGTAATAGTAGTATGTAGTAATAGTAGTATGTAGTAATAGTAATAGTAGTATGTAGTAATAATGCAGAGATTTGGAATTGCGGCAACATGATGACATTTGCATGACTTTCAGACGCCTGCAATTTCTTCAGAAAAACACAGTTTTCGATTCAACATTTCAGGCGCAATTTTATTGCAATCTCCACCGTACTATTTTGCAGAAATTGCATTTGTCATGTTTATTTACCACCATTGTAGTGGATACACGTCCAGAAGTGGTGAGACGTCACTCAAATAATTATCCTTTAGGTTTCATGCTATCTGCCTGCGATGAGTAATTTTTTTACTAGCAGGAAAAGCCACGGCATTTATTTTAGTCTTTTCCCATCCTGTCATCCACCTTCTCATGTCTGCTGTCACTGGCAGGGGCTACACCGGCCCCCTCAGGGTCTACACCGGCCCCCTCCCTCCTGCCTTCTTAACATTTAATGCAGTTTCACGTTTTGCTGTAGACCAAAAGGTTGGCTGTTCTTTAACCATCACAGCTTGTGCATATTTATTGCCGATATGGTATTACGAGGACGATGTGATATTGGTGAACTTGAATGCTGCATTGCACAGTTTACATCATACGTATAATGATGCTGATCAGAACATCCCATATACAGCTGCTTTTGGCAGCCCTCTTTATTTGATGTTCTTTTTTCTTTTACAGCCTACAGTCCTTTGTGTACTACTGATTTTCAACCAGTGTGTACAGCTCAAATTCCTTTTAACAGAAACAAAAAAACCACTGTTTCAAGTCTACCTTCGAACCTGCTTATAATTTTTAACCAATGGGATTAGTCGAACAGTTATCCAGCAGTTAACTAGGATGTCGTCAGGTAATTGTTTTGCAGCCTCGTGCTAAAGAATATCAAACAGTGGAAGTCATGAGAATCTGTAGTGAAAGTGATCTCTCGTCCACAGATGGGCAGAACATGGTGTGTGGTGATAAGATGATAAAAGTCATAGGTGAAATACTGGGAGATTTACATAGAGTTTGCCATGGGCTAATGCTTATTATAATCAAAGCAGTAGTTTCATTAGACTCTATTTTATTACTGTGGTTATGTAGTGTTGATTCGTTCTATATTCTGTGACAAAACCTTTTATCTTAATATGTTACACATTTATGGTAATATTGAGATGAACTTGGAATAGTATTGCAACACTTTTAATTTGTGCATTTCCTTGTCAGGAAGAATCGGGGACAAATTTAAAGGTGTGTGTCTGTGTGTGTGTGTGTGTGTGTGTCTGTGTGTTAGTGTGGGGAGGGTAGGATTTGGAATAACTACATGGTTTTGGTTAAGGATTTATAAATATGAATGTTCTTACTCGTTAATGGGGAAGTGTGTCTGCTTTTTAAGCATGGTGTAACTGGAGCTTGTTGAGAAGCTGAGCTCTTGTCTTTTAGCCTCAAGACGCTAATCACTCTGGCATCCTCTGTAAGGGTAGCACCTTAGAGGCGGTGCGCACTTAAGTGATGCCATGGAAACGGCCTGCTTTGAGGTCTCCCCCGCGCGAGCCCTGGCAAATGGACAGGAACGAGGCCGTCGATTACGGCCTCTCAGCCCGTCGCCATGTTCCGCTACATTAAGCGGGTGTCGTCGCCCCAACCCAGCAGAGGGCACGTTTTTCAGTGGCTGCACTTGTGTCCTTAATAACCCCATCATCACCCCTCACTAATGACCACCTGCCATAGGGTCTGCTAAGACCCAGAAACACATGTTCCGAGCTTAATTCGAATTAAATTCCACTAAATTAATAATTATCGGCAGGATCGTTGTGCTGTGGGGGGATCACTGGAGTGGAGGCTTGCAGTGCGACGTCTGCAAAGCCGCGTAGAAGCCAGACCGCTAGCGCGTCCACTCCCATGAAGCTGCTTTCTTGGGACGGATGCTGAGAGGGGTCTCCGCGCTGACCTCCGGTGACCTTGTCCGTTTCTTCCCGCCAGCATGTCCCAGTTCACAGACGAGCCTCGCTTCACCATCGAGCAGATCGACCTGCTGCAGCGCCTGCGGCGCACGGGCATGACCAAGCAGGAGATCCTGCACGCGCTCGACACCCTGGATCGGCTCGACCGTGAGCACGGTGACAAGTTCGGGCGGCGGCCCGCGTATGGAGGGGGCGGAGGCGGGGCTGCCTCGGTGCCCAATAACACCGCCTCCACCTCGTCCTCCACCCCGTCGTCCAACAACGCGCCGGCGTCGTCTTCCACCGCGACCGCGGCGACGCAGACGCAGTACCACAGCGGCCTCTCGCCGTCACCCAGCAACAGCTACGACACCTCGCCACCCCCGCCACCAGCGCCTGCCACAGTCTCCCTCGCCGTGGTGGCCCAGAATGGGCGCGGCGACAGCCTGTCCGCCGTGCCCAACGGGAAACTGTCCCCGCCACGTTACCCAGTGAACAGTGCACCACCCCGTGGCTACGGGTTCGAGACCACTGAGGAAGAGTTGGACATCGATGACAAAGTGGAGGAGCTCATGAGGTGAGTGTGTGTGTGTGTGTGTGTGTGTGTGTCTTCAAATGTTAAAAGGGTATAGGAAAAACTGTCAGAAAGCATTGATAAATTCAAACTTGTTAAAAGTAAAATAACAGTTTTACCATGAAATGTCTGTCCTTTCACATTGTAGACCTGAGTGATGATGTTCTGAAGATTACTTTTTGGTCTACAAGAGCATAAAAGGACAAGCACTGGCCCACAAAATTTAATCAGAAGAAATGTTCTTTTTTTTATTAATAATGAGCGCCAGTACATTTTTTGCCCCACAAACAGAAACTAATAAAATTTTACATACATTGTATAGTGCAGTAATACCTGTCGTGCAGATGGGAGTCGGACCGGAAGTGTTTAAGACAGATGTGTATACCAGATTTTCCATTACGGACCTGAGCGACTGAAAGGGTGTGCCTTACCCCTTTTCTGAGCAGGACTGGTGTGTCTGGGGGATTTTGCAAACGTAGTTCTGTCCTCAGATGTCACTGGGCACACGGTATATTGATTTATGTGAGAAACTCAAAGTGAAGGTTGAAACGCAAAGTCAGACTGGGCTGCATTGCACAAGCCTAATTTTAGACCTGGTCGCAGTTAACCACAGTCAATGAATGTAAATGAGAAAACATTCATTGCAACATCCACCCCCCCCCCCCTCCCTCCCACATAAAGGGTAGTTGTCAGAAGTGCGTAAACGGGCTGTTAAAACATCCAGGCACGCTGGTGTAGCGTCGCTGCGGCAGTGTCGGCCGCTTGTCTATGGCGGTCACGGAGAGCTTGTAGCTGGCGCAGTGGATTGGCAGGCGTGCGCGGCGGCCGCTGCCAAAGCTGCAACCGCGGCCAGGAGAGGAGAGCTGGGCGCCACTGCTCACGTCTTCTCTGCTGCAGGAACAGAAGGAAAGGTCGCCGACGCTCGGGCTTTTTGTCCGCCAGCGCTAGGAAATGCTAATGTATTTTTTTTTATCTCGTCTTCACTCCGTCCTGACCCCCCCTCCACGGATGACAGAAGGGACAGCAGCATCATCAAGGAGGAGATTAAAGCTTTCCTGGGCAACAGGCGCATCTCCCAGGCTGTCGTGGCACAGGTGACAGGTGTGTCCAACGCAGGGTGTACCACTCTGTACTCGCTCGTTCTGAGGAAACGATTCTTTAATTAGTTTTCGCATATTTATCCCACTTTCCAAAGTCTGCCTAATCCAGTAGGAATTGTTATTATTTGCTCGACAGATACCCCTATCTAGGGCAGCTTGCTTGGCTTACATATTTCTGCATTATCCATTTATATGCTGGGATGTTTGCTCAAGCAATTTAGGTTAGCCCTTAGGGGCACGGCCTGGATTTGAACCAGCAACCTCTTTGTCTTCAGGCCTGTTTTCGCACCCCAGCTCCTTGTCGCTTCACTCCTCCTACACTTTCCCCGACTCTCAACGCTCGTTTGTGACGTCTTTCTGTTTGACGTTTTCTGTTTGACGGGCCCAAGTGCCTCGGTGCGAATAAATTAATTATCAAACTCACATTGCGAATTTTGATCGTGAAACTGACATAAAAATATAATACATAATAATAAGAGATTTACCAACAATTATATATTCGGTAGCAGGTAGCTGTCAACGGGGACTTACTGAAGGTGGCTGTGAAGCAGTGCGCACAGGGGTCAGAGTGCACAGGGGTCAGAGGGCATGGGTCAGAGAGCACAATGGTCAGAGTCTGCAAACCATACTTATATTTCCTTTACATTATTCTAATCTTGGTTTGACATATCTTCCACACACCTTCAACTAAGTGTGTAAAATGCTGCATGCATGTCCAGCTTAGTAATGGCAGCTGGCGCTCCTTCACAGGAATTAGCCAGAGCCGGATTTCCCACTGGCTGCTCCAGCAGGGCTCGGACCTGAGCGAACAGAAGAAGCGGGCCTTTTACCGCTGGTACCAGCTGGAGAAGACCTCCCCCGGTAACCCCCCACCGCAGCTGGGACGCCACAACACAGCAGCAGTTCTTCGCAGTCAGTCCCTTGTTAAAATGTGACGTTTCAGTCACCTTGTCCTTCGTTATTCTGTGGGGGGGGTGTGGGGGGGTGGTGGGTGGTGGTGAAAACAGGATCCATAGAAACCTTTTGTAGGAGCAGTTCTTCGCAGTTCAAATAAAAAATGTCTTCGTTGTCGTCATCATGGTGCAGATCTGGACGGCTGTAACAAGCTAACTGTAAAAACGCGGTCCGTACCCCTCTCCGTGCTGCGCTCTACGGCGCTGGAGCTCCGTCAAAGCTAGGAAGTGCTTTATTTATGGAGGGTGGTTGAGTTTCCGTTCAAACGTCCTGATGGTGCGGACATGCCCCCCCCTTGTCTTCCCACTTTGAAGGTGATGAGGAGAGGATGTGGGCGGAGTTACCCTACACCTGCAGAAGTATTCGATGTTTTTATTGATGCACAGAGTCCTGTGAAGCACTTGAGGTGCGGGAGGTCTGGGGCGTGCAGTGCAAACGTTACGCTGAAGCCGAAAACGAAAACCAGACCTCTAGGGTAATTTTTTACCGAGCTTAGTCACCTAAGGAGCTCAGTCGTCAAGGATGATCTTTTTGTCACATTAATAAGGCTGGTCAATACTGCCTCCAGTTTTAACGTCAACATTTTGCTAACTTAAGCATCGATAGTAGAACCCATCGTTTGTTTGGAAAGTAGTGTTTTCTGTCAACGCGCTCTTTGTGTTGAATCGTTTGGAAAGTGCCGACCTTGAGATGCGTTTCGGTTTGTGCTGAGCCCTGCGTTTGTTTTGTTCAGCGGACCGGGAGCTTTGATTTGTGCGGCTCGGCCTCTGGCTCTACTGTGTAACATGATCAGGAAGGTGTCATGCCTGACAGTCTTCTACCCTGTCTGTGAACGTCTCCGTGCGCCAGGTGCCACCCTGACCATGCGGCCCGCCCCCCTGGCACTGGAGGACATAGAGTGGCGCCAGACCCCGCCCCCGATCAGCTCCACGCCTGGCAGCTTCCGGCTGCGCCGGGGTAGCCGGTTTACCTGGAGGAAAGAGTGCCTGGCAGTTATGGAGAGGTAGGGGGCCGTCGGTAGGGCACGTTACAGTGAGCTTTACAATAACTGCTCCAAGTGGAAGATTACAGGTTGTGACTGCTGCTGGGCTCTGCCGCCGTACCCCTCAGCAGGACTCTTAACTCAGCCGGCTTGTGCAAATACACGCTTCCAGTCTCACAGCTGGAAACCAGTAAACCTCCACCGTTTACAAGGACAGCAAAAAAGGCAATGCTAAAGGGAAAAGCATTCATGTGAAAGACGAAATAAGGGCAGGGAGAGGCTGGGAAGCACGACCATTATGGTTAAACGGTAGGTGGGACGTGTTTTTGGTTTGACAGGCAGGCCTGGTGATTAGAGCGCATCACACATCACTTTGACTCCTGGAAATTTGCTGGTGTGATTCCTTATAGGCAGTGTTCCACATGGAGGTTCTCACATTCCTGCCCTTTGATCTTTCACCCTGCCTTTAGCTACTTCAATGAGAATCAGTATCCAGACGAAGCTAAGAGGGAGGAGATCGCCAACGCCTGTAATGCTGTCATTCAAAAACCAGGTGAGATTTAAACACGAGAGAACGCGTGCTGACTTCAGCTCGCATTCAGTGGCAAAATGATTTCTCAAATACGGTTTCAGCCTGGCAGCAAAATACCGATCACAGTGATCTTTATAGACAAGTGGTTTTGCCCAGTCATATCGAGCAGATCCATGTTCCTTGATCCACTTGCTGAGGTTTACACTTGCTGACCGATTGTTTTTATAAATAGACGTGAGTGAGAAAAGTGATTATCTTTCAGTATAATCACGCTGCCTCAGCTACAAATTTTGTCATTTGTCAGCATTTTTTGTCCTGTTCCCCAAACCCAGGACAAAATTTGGATTTAACTGGCCTCTTTCTGTTCTGTCCAGTGTTTTTATACATCTCTGGAACCGTTGGAATGTAACTGTGTTGTCAAGCAACTCTGCCATTCCAAAGAGTCTGTTGAGACCTGGTGTAAACACATGAACACAGCCTGACATTAATGGCGTCTGTGATTATCTCCTTGTTAAAAATGAATTGGTGTGTGTGTGTGTGTGTGTGTGTGTGTGTGTGTGTGTGTGTGTTTGTCTGCCTCTTACCTGATCATGCCCATTGACCTTACCCAGGGAAGAAGCTGTCTGACTTGGAGAGGGTCACCTCCCTGAAGGTCTACAACTGGTTCGCCAACCGCAGGAAGGAGATCAAGAGAAGAGCCAATATTGGTAATGTGTGAGATTGAGGGGCAGTGGCCTTTTCGGGACAGGGTGGGGCATAATTAAGGGCAGCTACACTCACCTTGTAATAGATGAAGACCATTACAAGCTGAGCACTAGACTTGCTCTCTTGGCTAGAAGTTCTCCTTTCAGACGACAAATACTTGGAAAAGAATTAAACCCACTCTTGGGATTCCTCGGTTGTCCGACACATTACCATCGACTTTTCCCGACCAAAGCAGCCAGTTTTAGCTTCACGCTGACATGACCCGTCCTCAGGGGATCCCCATGCCAGAGCGCTTGTATTTGAGGTGGGAAAACAGGAGGGTCGCTTTGAGATACAAGAGTTGTTTGAATGGTGGGACATTTGCGTGACTGTGACCTGTGAGCAGCCTCAGATATGTTATGGCAGGGTCTGTTTTTTTCGAAGAAGCAGCAATCCTGGAGAGCCATGGGATAGACATGCAGAGCCCGGGTGGTCACTCCAACAGCGACGACATCGACGGCAACGACTACTCCGAACAGGTAGCCCCTAAAGCCGCGCGGCACGTAGGTCAAAACGCTTACTTCTTACACCGTTCCTTACAGCAAGAAGGGGGGGTGCTCCAAACCAGCAATGTATTCATGGTGGGGGGGCGTGGCTTCACCGTGGAACGGGAGGTCTGCACTGCAGATTCCGCTGGGAAACGAACATGACCTTCATGACGCTATTGCAGGCCTGCGATGTGAACTATTTTGAAAAGAGAGCCACGCCCAGGTCCTTCGGTTTCAACAGAATTGACCTGTCATCGCCCACACAGGTATGCTGGATGGAAGCTTCCAGAGATGCCGTCGCACATATCGTAAGAAATCTGAGTCGGAATTAAAACCATAGCGCAAAATCCATAACATCCCGACCGCACAATAAATGGTTAACTGATTAAACCGGACACTTGTTTTCCCAGTTCTGTGGCATACCTTTGTGGGCTTTGATGTGGCACCACTTGGTTTTTACACAAATGCAAACATTTTATGCAAACCTTTTTTTTTTCCTTTCTTATTTCCCCCTTTATGGTAAACCCAACTCTCATTGTTTTTTTTTTTTTTTTTTTTTTTTTTTTTTTTTTTGCCATACATGCACTGCATACACCTCAGTGTAACCAGAAAGGCACAATTTTTCATCTTAAACATTTACAACCTTTACAATGATCATACATGACGTTGCTGTTTTTGTATCGGAAAGTGTGTCAGCTGGAAGGGTGTAAACAGCTGTATGTACACCAGTGTCGTGTTTTGATTGCAGCGCTTCAGACTTTGTGTCATGGTGGAGTCTCAGCATCAGGCTGGTTGTTGAAGGGCTTTTGCTCGGTGCATTTAGGCAGTTTTATTCCAACTCAGATGTTATGTGCTTCAAACTGGTGTGATGATCCCCGCCTGACATTTGAGCCCAGAGGCTGTAAGAGCACTCTGGGAATCCTCTGTCCAGCCTCGATTTAGTTTTGTACTGTTTTGAGCATCCACGACCCCAGAGCAGGTCTTTGTCGGAATCGCGGACAGTCAGAGTCGGTATGTTGAGGTGGTTAACTGTACTGTGTACTGACACGTGTGGGAGTAACACCAGTGTCATTATACCCTCCCACCTAAAAAATGAACAGACTAGGACTAAAAGTAAGAGGAGAAAAATGACCCTGAGGACATCACCCTTCTTGCAATAGTAGGTTTCTGCTTTGCCCCCCGCTGGGCTGTTGGCCTCTCCTGCCCCAGGATTGGTGGAGGCAAGGGGTGGAGTCAGGCAGAGACCCCCAGACTGATCGCTATCTCCTGGTCTCCTCCCTCTCCCCAGGATGACAGCACGAGTCACAGCGACCATCAGGACCCCATCACGCTCGCCGTGGAGATGGCCGCTGTCAACCACAGCATCCTGGCACTGTCCAGGCAGGGCGGAGGAGGCGGGGGCAGCAGCGACATCAAGACAGAGGTTCTGGACGACGACTGAATGGCCCCCGGGAATAGGGCACTCAGCGCAGGGTTGGGGGGGGGAGTGAATGCGTGCGTGTGAATATGAATGCGTGTTCGACAGTAACCAAGGGCAACCGAGCGCACAGTGCCGCTTCTTTGTCGGGGCAGAGGCGTTTTGTAATGACCAAAAGACTATGCGTAAATCCATAAATGTTAAAGCTGTCAACCCTTAATGAGACCCCCCTCCCCTTTCCCGTCATCACGGTGACCCTGCTCTCCCTTTGGCAGGCACCCTCTGCAGGTTAAATGTCTGTAAAACAGAAAAATATATGCTCGTGTGTGTGTTTAACAGAAGTAATAACCTAGGTTTTTATGAATTCCAGTATACCTCTATTCCCTTACCCACACAGTGGACCTCCATCCCACTGTTCCACTGCTCCCTTCCCCAAATTCCACTCCCCTCTTTTTATGTGGGAGACACCTGCCCCCCTCCCCCCTTTCTACCTCTCTTGCAGTTCTCAGAGCAGCAGCAGTATTAGTGGTTCTCATCCTTCCTCAGTGCTCTGACAGCTACACCTGAGGTGAGCCGTGTCGAGTTCTCAGCGGGACGTGTTGTGTTGTGGTGTGTGGCTCTGCCTCCCGTGGGTGGTCTAGAAGGGGGAAAAGGGGTTCGACCCAGAGCAGACTGTAGAGCAGTTAAGGTTTTAATGTGCTTGGACCTCACTGCCTGTAAGGAAGTCTATCCTTCTTAAGCGTTGCGCCATTGCTTTCCATTGAGGATTGTCCCAAAGACTATTTAAATGGTAATGGGGCTAGTGTCCTGCAGTTACATCACTACACCATGCTGATAAAACAGGAATCTTCTTTAAAAGCATGTTGAGACATCAACAGATGGTGGCAGGTGGAGAAACAGGTGTGTGGGTCTATGTCACGCCAAAAAGGTCTGTCGTCTCTGAGAGTGACGACATTTTCCCGCTCGGCTGCCAAGCGAGATGGCAGACCCCGCCCCCTCAGAGGCGTTCACGTCAGCCATTAATGAACGGGCAAGGAGAGTGATGGTGGTTGCTTGTAATTTCTGGGTCAGCTAGCTGTTAATTCAGTTTGAACTGAGCTAACTTAATATGATTTTGCTGTGTTTCAGAGTAAATGCATTCGCAACTGACAACACACGTGTGAATCCTACTTCCCGTCGGAGGCTGGCGTAGCAATGAAATGTCACATGGTTCTTATTCGTTTATCTGTAAGCAGGAAGCCGTGATCACGGCCTGTTTGGTTAAAGTTCAGCCGGCATTTTGCCCAAGGCAGAATGGTGCACCTCTAGTGCTTCAAAGACCACTTGTCGAGGCATGTTGATCGTGTAGATTTACTGACCGGTTTAAGACAAAGGGGCCAAAGGTCAGGCCCCTAATAATAACAATCTGTATTGTCCCCATTTCACTCTTCAAAACGTGTTTCAGAAAGACTGGATAATTAATAATTAGTAATTTTAATGTATCTCTGGAAGAAGTTGAGGGTGGTGGGACATCCGGGACTGAGATGGAGTACCATTAGGCTGTCAGCGAGCTTTGGTCAAACAAGTTTGAAAGAGATTAGGACAAAATGGACATGTGTTAGGTTTGTTCAGAGGCAGCGAAGCCGCTAAAACACCCGCAACCCACGGACATAATCGTTTAGCTCGTAGGATACTGCGTTTAATGTAAATTAACCAGTTTTTTTTTTTTTCTTTTCTAAACTAATCTTTTAGCTATTGAATGACAGCGAAGCTGACTAGTAAATCTGTGCTGCTTCAGGGCTTGGGAATCTTTGAAGCCCTGCTACCATTTAACCTAGCGCTTGGTTCTATATCAAATATGTATCCTATGAAAAAAAGACTGTTTCAAAAAATAATAACCAGACAAAGTGTATTTAATATTTTTTTCTTCCTGTGTAAAATTCTGCTAAGCAGAAATGTATAGAATGAAATGAAACACTTTCCTTGATTCTATTTTTGTTAAATGTTTTAGTATGTTTTTAAAATTTCAGCTTGTTTTTCATTTTTTTGTTTACTATGAAAACTTTTTTGTTTGTATCCTGTTTGTCTGCCATTTTAATGTAATGGAAATCTGCCTGTTTGTGTTTTTAATTGTAATTAATTACATAATGGTTAAGCATCCAATTCAGAGCACAGGGCACAGGAGAACGCCGGACCCAGACCAGCCTGCATTCAGTCTGTAAAACCCTCCAAAGCTCTAGGGGGCACTGAGATGCAGGAGGAAACCTCTATATGGAAAAGTAGCATTTTGTTTAGTGTTGCCATGTGCATGCAAGTTAAGACTGCCATTTATAAAGTTTATACATGGGTATATTCAACGTATGTGAAGCAGTCTTAATTGTTCATAAATGTGACATTCCCGTTAGATAAACAGGGAAGACACATTTACAAATATAACAAGGGTGCTTAAAAAGCTCTATGAATACTAATGTTGTTCTGCACTTTAATTCTTATAGATTGTTGACACAGTCCACAAGTTTCTGCCGGTTCTCCGTACTGTTCTTGGCATCAGGCAAGCCATACTGCTAAGCTGTTCAGTCTCGCACATGTAAGCTCAGATCCAAACTGTGACAGAAGAGGGTATGGAGTCTACGTGGGGAACCACGTGTTAAACCAGACAATGTTCCAGAGGTACTGAAATGTCAATTGGTAGAAGCCCGTTCCAAAGCTACTTTGGCTAAATAATGGCTGCAAGGGAGTGCGTGCCTTGGTGTCAGTACAGCGAGTCTTACTCTGCCTAGCTGGGCAGAAAAGTGATGGGAAGAAAGATGAAATGCCTGTAAATGTTGTGGCCTTGGTTCTGCACTAGCTAGTGTTATTTATCACAGAAAGTAAGTATTCTGAGACATTTCTGTCCTTAAAGCTTTCCTTTGACATGTATAGCTCATTATCCTACACTAAGGAAGGACGTCCAAGTCTTTGTGCCTAATCTAGCTCCAGAACCATTTTGCTACAAACCCACAAATACAGAAACTTTTAATTTTTTTTTTTTTTACCCTCTTGGGTAAAAGAGGCTTCTCAAGCATGTAGTCCAACAACCTCAGTAAGCTATGTACAAAAATAGAAATTCAATCAAGTTGTAACGAACCAGTTTAGAAGGTACGAAGGCTCGGGGGCATGTTTGAATATATAAACCATTTGTAACGTTGCAGTGCAGAAATTGATCAGGTGTGTTGGCGTTGGAGAGAAACGCCAGATGAGATTTACTGTCCAGATGTGTTGTGGCAATTGGCGAGGAAGCTGGTGGGGTGGGGGCATAGTACAATGGGTGACCCCTGACCCTTGTGTGTTGAAGGGGATTCTCCCATCGATTTTCTTCCAGGGTTCAGAGTTCTCCTGTCCCTGCCATTTGTCCTTGTTGAATATGTGAAAAAGTAAATATATAAAAACGAGAGATTAAATGAATCATTGTTGTATCAATTTGAAATAGTTTTTAAAAGTCCTGTATCTCCTATTTGAGAATTTAGTGCCTTTTTTGGACAGTAGACTGTTCTGTAATTAAAATGTAGTATACAGTATATATGCTTTTGTTACTTTGTTTTTGAAATTTAACTTGTGTTTATTTTAGTATTGTATTCTACTATAGAATAAAAAACTCTACAGATGCTCCAGTGGACACCAGTGTCATTTTTGTGGTACTGAGTCCGTGATCCCTCAGGCCTGAGGCTATGGTTAGCCATATAAACGCCTTACCCACTATGACTTATCACCATGCAGAGTAATGTTTGTGTGTAATTTTTTCTCACAATAATTGCATTTTCTGTAAAGTCAAACCATTGACTTGGTTTGCATATCAACACCTGTTATATCACACTGCCACCTGTTTTGAATCAGTTTCTTTCTGACGTACGGAAAGATAAGGGGCCTATTAAAAAACATTTAGTGTGCACGATTTACTAAATGAAAACACAACTGTGTCGCTTATCTAATTTTCTGATGAATACAGTTTTTCGCAAAAACGTTAAACCGTGGGAAAATACAATTTAGCACTAAATGCTGCCCTCTAGTGATCAAAGTTGAATAATGCTTAAACTAAAACGTTTACACACTTCTAGCCCAGTTTTCAACCTTTGTCCGCCATTGGACAGCATACAATAAAATATTTATCCGCACTAAGTAATAAAACGTTATAAAATAATTACCAGTACAATTTACTTTATACAATGAGCGACTGTATATAATTCGGAATTTAAAGGTTAAGAAGCGCCAACATTGTACACTGTTTTTACAAAATGCACTGAATGTAGTATTTCGCTTTACAATACAACTAGGATTTTTATTCAGCCTATTTTCATCATGCAGTTGCGTTTATTTTTAATTAGAAATACACAGAACTTTTCAATAAATATGTTGTCAAATTGTGGGAAATCGTTTTGCACTGTACGCTGTCCTGTCGTTATTAGAGCTTAGAAGTGTAGTTACAATATTAATTTTGACACTTAAATCGCAGTGTGAATCTTTGTCCGCCAGAGAGCAGCATACATCGTTATAAAGTTAAAATTTTGACTTTGTTTTACATTTATATATTCAATTATTTGGCGGCGTGGTGGTTAGCAGTGTCGCCGCGCACCTCCAGGCCTCTTTTTGTTGGTCACTCAATCCTGCCACCAAATGTCAAGGGCGGGCTTAAGGTTGCGAATGCAGAAGGTGCTGAGCTCCAGCCCACGGAGCAGGTCTCCCCTCTCCACGCTGTGGGTGAGATCCAGGGCAAAGGCGAGAGCCAGCACAGCTTGGCATCACCAACATCATGGAAGTTTCCAAAACAATGCTGAAGAGAGCAGTGGACCGCCTTCAGGACTCCAACTCCAGACTTCTCCTCAGGGTTCATTCCTGAAGCCTTTCTCATGAATGAGTATGGCCACAAGGAAGCAGAGATCTGAAAACAGAGCTGGCCTTCTTCTCTTAGAAGAAACCCCACCTGCAGGATCAGTGGAGGACCAGTGGACTACTTTAGTCTGGTCTTTCCTTCAAGACCTTCAGCCCCAGCCAGTATTGCTCTTGAGTTCATGGAGGCACACAAGCTTCAACACCACAAGGTACAGTCCAGGTAGAAGATCTTGTAATCATCACATAAATTAAATCCTGCTAAATGTGCATTGATTTCTTTGATTTTGAAGAAGGACATATTTAGTCAAGTTTATTTGTTTTGAAGAATGTTGACTTATTTTATATGGGATATGGTCATACCAAATGTCTTGGACTAATACCTACTATTCACATTTTTGAAACATTTTACATTTCCGCTGGATTCCACTGTCTCAGATGTTCATCTAAATAACAGTTACAGCAGAAGGACCAAAGAACCTCTCAAATTTTGTAACAGTTTCAATCAGGGTGAGGGAGGGGAGGGGAGGGGAGGGGAGGGGAGGGGTGTAGGAAGAGCTGAGCTGGCTCTGGGCCGTATAGGCAAATGAACATTGAGAACACTTTCAGATGAGAGTTGAAACGGCTTCAGGATTTCCAACGAGGTCGAGTTGCCACTGAAGAACACTTCCTTCTGGATTCATTCTTGCATTTATGTTTATTTAGCAGATGCTTTTATCTAAAGCAACATTCCACTTATATTAGATATTATCTTAGATAAGGACAGCTTAGTTTAGATGAGGACAATTTTTTCCTTTCTGACAATTGTCACAGTCAGTTCAGCACTGAACGTAATGAGTAGAGCTTGTGACACTCTCCTCTTCACAATTTCCTAAGTAATTTTACTTTTACTTAATTCCTTCAGGTAGTGTGTACAGAAAGATGAAGGGTGTATAAAACAGACTTTAAAATGAGGCTGTGACCATAACATAGTTTTCATAATGCACTGTATAAAAAATCCTAGTACCAAATTTACATTAGTAACTCATCATCAATGTAAGCCTAAAATTTTACTAGCCAAATCAAGTAGGATTTAAAATATATATAAATTCCTATCTGGTTCACTGTCTAAACTGTGTAACAGAAGATTTTAATAATCTGTGCCTATTCCTGCTGCTAACAAACCATGCAGTACATTCATTACCACACTGTTTGTGATGAAGAGGACACTCCTTTTGTTTAGGCAGCTGGAGTTACATAGTAATGCGTCTCATCTTCTCAATAATGATGGAGTGTGTGGGGTGGAATGGCAAACCATCCACCTCTAGGCCCAGGTTTGCCGTCTTGCCGCTGCGCACACCATATTTCACCAGGATGGACAGGAAGTCCTCCTCCTGGTGTCGGCAAAGGAGAAGGAGGAGGGGAAAGATAGATGAGAAGCACGTAGGAAGTGGGAAGTCACCCATGTTTATATTATTTTGATACCATTGCCTCTCCTGGACCCTGCAGGTCCTGCTCCTCAAGCTCTGGTGTAGACACGTGGTTTGTAATGGGGCTGTTTCCATAGTGACCATAGAGGCTTAGAGGCTTGTTTTTACCTCTTCCGTTTATAACGTATAGTGGGGATCTCAATAAAGTTGGTGATTCATTCAAATGCCTGCAACTTTATAACAAATCAACTTTATGACATCTGGGAAAAAAAACTTATGGAAATGTAGAGTGAGCGATTGATAACTCTAAAAGGTTTTTAATACATATGAACATTTAACATGGCATCTATGAAAGATATATAATCGTATCACCTTAGCTCTTATTTAAACCTTGATACAAGTTATTCCCCCTAATGTCCTGGCTACTAAGTAACATAAATTGGAAACAACAAAGTGCTTTTTTAAAACTAGTTTCAGTAGAAAAAGCTTGGAAATGTATAAGAAACACCAAAGTAACAATGCAACAATAACGTGCGGTTTCAATGGTGGCATTATGAAATTTGCACAGCTTTATGACGGCTGCAATTTCTTCAGAAAAAAACACGTTTTTATGTTTCGATGCTGTTCAGGTGTGATTTCATCGAGATCCCTACTGTAGTGGCATGTCTGAGTTTCATACTGAGCCTGTAACTTTTTGGCCTCACCTTACTGACTGTGGGCAGGCTGTCTGCCCAGACTCGCTGCTGCCCTCTGCTGGCCAGAGGCCCAAGGCCTTTCCTCAGGTAGCGCTCATGCACTGGACAGCAGCTGAGGATGTACAGGCCACAGGCCACTGCATAGCCACCCCAGTTGGACACCCCTGAGGTCACAGAGAGACAGGGGAAAATGCTACACAGTCCACATGTTCAGTACATGTCCCTAACACCATATTGTTCAACACCTGTGTTCAGCTGTAACAGCAATAGCCATCTGTAGTCTTACTACTCCCTAAACACAGAAACCTTACTCCTGAAAAACCACATACAACATATGATGTAGTATTAAGAGATTTGTAACTTGCACAAAGGTGTTATTTGCATAGTTGTGACTTATCAGTAAGATCAATACAGTACTGTAGACAGCTGGCAGCATTGCATTCAGTTCAGGGCCACAGAGAAATATTCAGTTGTGGGTCATGCTGTAGTACTGATGTCCTGATTGGAAAACTTTTTAACCCTTCAGTCTCGACATTCCCATCCAATCGAATCACTGTGTCAACTACATCACAATGCCAAAAAAGACTTAAACAGTACTCATTCAAAAAACTATAAAATTTTGTGTAACAGTTTAGCTTTGAGTGGGTGCTAAAAGTAAAAAATAACTACTACATTTTAGGAAGTCATGAAATCTTCTTTTATTTTTAAAATGAACACGCCACGGCAATGGCACAGCGCTGAGTCCTGTGTAGCCAAGGTCTTTGCTAATTCTGAGCTTGTCCGTCCTGTCAGTGTGGAGAGGGGATGGCTCAGAGAACAACCACAGTGACGCAGAAATACCTGCAGTGACGGCAAAGTCAGCGGGCACGTCGCAGGCGATGACGTCCCCCTTTGGCATGTGCTTCCTCACGGCCTCCTTCACCTTCCCCATGCCCAGCTCGTTACCCCCGTCCCCGACCCCTGCAAGACACGTGGCCCCTCGTCAGCGGGACCCATGGGCCCAGCGGGTGGACAAGGCACTCGAAAACAAACGGCAAAAAATACGGTTGGACCTCGGTCAGAAATCAGAAGATGGGGCAGGAAGCAGGTGATGTACAGAGAGTATCTGAAGAACTTAGCTCTGCTTCATTAGATACCTGCTGTTCTCCTTCAGGACATGCACAGCTGCTAGTGTGACAAGAATGATGTTAGGCAGGTGTATGCTCCTTACACAGCGATAAATTCCTCACCTTTTCCAGACATCTTCCAGGAGGATTTTTTATTTTCAGAAACCCAAATATATATTATAATTTTTTCCTCTTTCTCTGTTAGCAAGAGCACATTTCACAGACTGCTTACGGTCACATGCCTGCCTGTTCAAATTAAGTAAGAGAACAATTCATTAACTGTTTTCCTGTTATTAGCAACGAAATGCGATGGAAACAGTCAATGCAGGATAATACCTGTTGTGCTGATTCCTGGAATGGAGCTGGCTGCGATGAACAGGTCATCTATAGGGTCCACCAGGTGTTTGATGTTTATCTCCCGCATGTTGTAATAGTTTCCATCAGCTGCTCTACCACTGCGCTCTATCGCCACCAAATGGTCAAACCTGGAAATGGCAGAAACCAGAAGCAGTTATTTGTATAATCAGTCATGGCTCTGGAGATCCTCCTATTCCATGGGTCTGCAACCTTCAGTATCAAGAGCCCAAAAAGCCATTTTTGGTCCCTCTCCCAATACGGGGGTGCTGACCTCTGCCCTCTGTCTGACCTCTGCCCTATCCAGTTATCAAGAACGTTTTTATATTCTTCATAATGCTTTAACATCTAATTTCCAAACAACAAAAACTATCACCATAGACATAAATAAGTGATAATAATTTATTATTAAAAGTCATTAGTCTAGTGTTGGGTGTTACTTTTGAAAAGCTGGGCAACCTGGGTCTTGCCGGGTCTCCATCGTGACACAGGAAGTGTGCGGCCAGCTCTGGTGACGACTCTGGAAAGCTGAGTAGGGGGACCGGTGTCTGTATCACACCTGGGGAGTGATATCAGGGGACAAGGGCTGTATTCACAAAGGTGGGTCTATGTGGACAACCTGTCTACTTTATAGAAACTTTGAGTTAAACGCACTGAAAATGCAGAGAGCTTTCCGGTCAGTGGTCACAGTACAGATGACATCCTTTGCCCCTTCTTGCTAACCCCAGTTTATTCATTATTTGAAATATTCACCAAGTCACAACACTTTGGTCAAAGTATTACTTCTCCCCTTAACATAAAAAAACATCTTTAAAAGTCTGCACTGGTTTTAAGTCTTTGATAATGACTTACATTAAATACACAGTGTCTTGCCTCCCAGGAATAAAAAATGCCAGCACTTCTATTACTCATAGACACAGATTACTATACTTGGCATAGTTTAATTACAGGCTGCAAGGCAAAACAATGAAACCAAAGTGATATTTACAAAGCACAAAATCAACAGAAGCCTCCTGTAAAGGCAGATTACTGGAGTGTAGTCAAATGCAGCACTGTCTGGTCTTACCCTTTGTCAGGGCATCCTGCATGATGCCACGGTACATGTCCAGGGCACGGTGGTCCGTTACCATGGCTACTTTCTTGCCCAGGGCCTGCAGCGTGACCGCCATAGACAAAGCCCCCGGGGGGCCGTCTGTCTCTTCAGGGGGGTCGTGCTGGTAGTGGGTGGGGAAACCGGTGGCGATGAGGACAGAGGAGGCGTGAGACAAGGACAGGCAGCATTTCAGCAGGTCATCCTGGACCAAGAGGGCCCCAATACCCCTCTTTCCTGGAGTAGAGGGTGACAGCCAAACTCAGACTCTCACCAGTACTTCATTGAGAGATGAGATTATTCACTGATTTTTGCAATGTAAATGGCTACATTTTTGTCTTAAATAACACCCAGGTATGGGACTGAAGCATGTCCAATGACAACACGAAGTTGTGCTGAAACACTTAAAAATCCAATAAAAGCAACTCAAGTCTCAGTATTTAGACTTCATATACAGGATCATATACAGGAGAGTATTTCCACTGGAACTTGTGTGTTTGAACGTACCCGGGTCTTCTCCAATGAGCTCCTCCAGGTCTCTGATCTTCTGGACAGCTGCTGTAGATGCCACGCTATAGTGGAGCGGCTTTTGGGAGATGCAGAAGGTCATGGGTTGCTGCTCTTGATCAGAGGTAGCTTTGGTTGAGGTGGGACGGTCGCTGACGAACATACAGCCAGGTGAGTGGGTGAACGCCGGCAGCTTTTCTGCAAAGACATTTCATAGAGTGAGGCACACATCATCTTTTTGGTTGGTGAGAATCTCCTTATGATTGTATTCTCATTTATTAAAATTCAGCGATGGTACAAAATATACACACAGAGTTTCAGGTGCCTCACATCCAGTCTCAATGTGCCATGACAATTTCAGAATCACGTTCCCGTCACTTCTCTATTTTTAAACAAAGTATTTCAGCGTATCCTCAGATAATGCTTCAGGGACCAAAGTGTAAACGTTAGGTGTCATCATACAGGTCAGACATATGTATATTAGTGTGCATTGAGAGCC
>JABJVR010000021.1:4758503-4771508 GCA_025773905.1 Chitala chitala | reverse complement strand
CTGCTCATACTCACTGCTGTACATTAGTGTGCACTGAGAGCCCTGCTCATACTCACTGCTGTACATTAGTGTGCACTGAGAGCCCTGCTCATACTCACTGCTGTACATTAGTGTGCACTAAGAGCCCTGCTCCTCCTCTCCTACTCACTGCAGCTCTGCACAGCCTCCACGCCTGTGACCCCACATGCCCAGAAAACAGGAACATCGCCTGGGGCGGGCTCCACTGCATCGCCGTACTGCGGATGGGACAGGTCCTGTATCCCAAGCAGAGCTGGGAGAGGGGTGGAGACACAGGCAGGTAAGAGTAGGAGGACACACTGGGGACAACAGGAAGTGAGAAGCAATGAGCAGTGGTACCAGGTGACACTCAAAGACAGGCGTGAGGTGACCAAACCAGGTGACTAAGAAGCAGCATGTTTACTTAGGATTATTTTACCAGTTCACACAATTTCAACAACTAGCTTATGTTTCCTACATTACAGATACTGCAATATTCAGGTGTTTAAATATTCTAAATGTTTAAAATATATGTACAGAGTTCATTAAATCAAAACCATAAATGTTCACAAAAAGCTAAGGCAACTCAACTTACACATACTATATAAACTGGCCTAGAGTAGAACGTATTAGAATCGGAGTCTGCTTGTTAGTCAAGTATGCAAGCATACAAAGAGTGTATCTCGGTGTTCTCTTCCCAAATACAACATATAGGATAGGAAAAAAAATTAAGAACAATGAATGAAGCAGAGCAAATAATATTAATGAAATATATAAAAGGCAACATGGAATTAGAAACTGTTTACACTGACAGGTGTGATATAATAATGAAGGTGGGACGTGTTGAGCAGTGTGGGGTCTGGCTTGAGTCAGGATGTGGTGAGCAGTGTAGTGTCTGGCTTGAGTCAGGATGTGGTGAGCGGTGTGGGGTCTGGCCTGAGTCAGGACGTGGTGAGCAGTGTGGGGTCTGGCTTGAGTCAGGGCATAGTGAGCAGTGTGGGGTCTGGCTTGAGTCAGGATGTGGTGAGCAGTGTGTGGTCTGGCTTGAGTCAGGATGTGGTGAGCAGTGTGGGGTCTGGCTTGAGTCAGGATGTGGTGAGCAGTGTGGGGTCTGGCTTCAATCAGTACAGTTCAGCTGTTTTCGACTATTTCTGAAAAGAAGCTGTTCCTGTGTCTGCTGGAGGAGGTCTTTTGTTGAGTCTCTTTCTTGAGGCAAGCAGTTTAAAGACTGAATGTTCAGGATGGATTGGAAATTATCTTGCTTGTCTGACACTTGACCCATGTGTTATGTACAACATTTGAATTTCTTGCTCACTGTACAAAATATAATTAGTCAGTTCACCCCAATGTTACTTCACTTGTGTGTGATGTAGACACAAGCACACATCATGTTTCAGTGGAAGGGCACTAATTTCTGTGATTCCAAAGCGTCGTTAACAAAGACAAGAGTGTTTAGCTTGTTAGTGGAGAGCTAAGTGCAGACCTGGGTCCCCGATGTGTACGGGCCCACCGTGGGAGAGAGGCACCCTGTGCGTGGCCTGTGCTGCCGCGTCCAGCTTCTCCTTGGGCACAGGGCGCATTGTCACCACCAGAGGGCAGCAGAACGGGCCCACCTCCACACATGGCACTGAGGTCTAAAAGCAGTGGAGGAAGACAAAAGCCAGGCTCAAGGAGGCAGAGCTCACTAAATACGCTGAGTGTGAAGTTCACCCACACAGCAGCAGAACACCAGGCAGTTTCATATTCCTGTTATGGGCCACAGGGAAACACTGTTGTGAAGGGCACAATTGGAAAAAAAAAAAAGTGAACTTGTGAGGAAATAAATTCACCTGCTTGAAATGTGATATATGGATACACCCCCCAGGGAAAAACTGTACAAAATATACAGCGGGTAAAATAAGTATTGAACACATCACCGTTTTTCTCAGTAAATATATTTCTATATATTTGTATAGGTGTAATGAGACACCTTTTTATAGGCCATCAGTTGGGACTGAACCAGCTGATATTAATGTGCACTGACAGAGGGCAGGATTTCTGTCTTATTTCAGCTGGTGTCTTGGCTTTCCATGCCTTTTTGCACCTCCCTTTCTTCATGTGTTCAATACTTTTTCCCTGTGTCATTTCACATTATTGCACATAATTTATGGACATCTATGGTTTGATGTCTTTGCACATGTGGATTGCATGGGATGCTACCAACATCTGGTGAAAATTTCATGTCAATAGCACCGTTAAAAATACATTTACTGAGAGAATGGTGACGTGTCCAATACTTATTTTACCCGCTGCAATTACTAAATTTTAGTTCAGATCATTTTTGTGTTTGCTAACCAAGGGTGCAGTAGAAGGTGGAAACGTACAATGATTCCAAAGTGCCGTGACTGACAGGGGCCTTAAAATAAAAACATAACACTGTTACTATACATCATGTGACCTGTCTGACAAGCTGTTCTCCCTGCGGTTTCCCATCACATGCCCTGTCCCTCCTCCCCAGCCCTCACCCTGAACATGCCGACGTTGCGGTTCTGCTCCACATTGCGGACTGGAACACCAGCATCCCTTAGGATCTGCTCAAAACTAAAGCTGCAGCCCAAGTAGAAGCTGACCATGTTCTGGAGCTGTGAGGTGTATGGCATCAGACTGGAAACTCTGGAAACCAGTACACCATCCTCAAACACACAGTACTGAGGACAGTCCACTCTGAGAAAAGAGAAGGCCACATTTTGATAGTGTAACATTAAACAAAGTCATTAAAAAAGATTTTGACCAAACATTTCCTCTGTACTGCACACAAGAAAACTAACTGCTTCATTTTTCATAGCAACCGCACCCAAATGTCAGGTACCTTTTATCTTTTATTTTACAGACTACAAACAACTGTGATTTGTCTTGATAGTACTACAGAAAAAACCTGAACCTTCTATACATTTACAGAAACTCACAAGTTTATTTTTCACAAATATACACCACCCTGAAAAAGCAGCTTTCCACCAATTCATTTAATTAAACCTGTGTATGTGGTGCACACAGTCTAGTAATCATCCATGTTTGTAACTTATCTCCACTGAATGTTACACATTGACAGTCTACTGTTTGTCTTTGAAAAACAAGGTCTTTTCAGTACTTCTTTATTGCAACAGAAAACAAGCTGCCTATAAATGTGACACCAAAATAAAATTGTTTATTTTTTTAGTACTTTATTAATCCCAAAGGGAAATTACTTCTCTGCTTTTAAACCATCCCCTGAGGGGAGCAGTGGGCAGACAGCCATGTGCAACACCCGGGAGAGCTAGCACTGTGTGCCTTGATCAAGGACACACCTGGCTGTGCTGGGATTTGAACCAGGAAACTTCTGCATCCCAACATTATGTTCTAGCCATTGAGCCACCAGATTGTTTAATTAAAGCCTCAGACTTAACACAATTTCTGCTTGAATTAATGCTCCTGTGTTCTCTGTGGTAAGGTCAGTACATTACTCACAATGCACCTTGTGTGAACAGCTAATGAGGTGGTATGGTGAAGACTACAGTAGGATCTTATTTTTCTGCTGACAGCATACCTAATGTCTGAGTTCTCTGCCAGCGGGGGGCAGCTCCACTCTCCAGGTTCACTTCGGTACAGGAGGGGCAGGGGACTACGGTTGGCATTGCAGAACGCCTCAAAGTCATCGGCCAGACTCCTGTGCAGTATCACCACGTTGGCTTGCTGGTACCCTTTCAACACAGAACATTGACAGACAGCGCAAAGGTCTGACACTCAAATTCACACAGTGCACCTCCTCTTTAATACATGAGAAACGGGAACAGTACGAAACGCACATGACTAAACCTGTACGGTGTGAGGCAGAAACTATTCATTAAGCAAGAAAACTTGAAAAAAGCCCAAGCTAAATTATTTTAATAAAATAATTTCTTGCAATTCCTGAATTACTGAATCTTGCAATTACGTGAATAACAATAAAGTAGGTTCACCCACCTAAAGCAAGACCAGAAGTATTGTTAATATCATGCGTTTTTGTACGGATCAAAGCCCTTATTGAAGGAGGACTCAAACTCCTTGACACAGGTATTTCAGTCATGATTGTTTAGTTAGTCTAAAGTTCCCCCTTTATACACGCAAGGCTAAGTTAATGTTTTACATTCAACTAATGAGTTACATGAACTCGTAAAATTACAAGATAAATAAACAACAGCTCAGAAGAGCTATACTTTTAAAAACATTTTTGGTAATATCTTTAAAGTTATTTCTTATTTATTCATTGAGCCCACAAGTATTTGATCTCATATTAAAAGAGAATATTCTAAAGCAGGGGTTTCCAATCATGGTCCTGGAGGGCCACAGTGGGTGCAGGTTTTTCTTCCATTCATTTTAACTTGACATCTCAATTAAATATCAATTACATCCTTACTTCTCTGTATTCTTCCTGATTATTTGCATATGTCTGCACCTAGTTGTCTGTAATCATTTGAGTGAAAATAAGTTACAAAGAAGTTAAATGTGAGTCTCTTGTGCTTTCAGATCTGTGACAAATGTATAAATCACACATTACAGTGTCGCTCTAACCACAGAATCAGAGTAGAAAGTCTGGATAATTTAGCATGGTGCTTTGTTGAAAAAAATAAATAGTTACGTAAAAAATAGTAATAAATCAACAGCAGAAACAGGTGCCAATGATTAAGAATTTTTAATCAGGGGCAGTGACAAAAGTGATCATTACCAAAAAATTGATCAAAATATCAAAGTATATCATAACTGTTAAAAATAATGCTAAGAAGCAATATCAAGTCCTCATCATGCTTTTAAAGTTCTTTTTAAAAATTAATTTAAAAATTGTTCATAATTTCTGGATTGACAATTATAACAATTATTTTAAAAAGTCAATGGTTAACTGACATTTAGGTTCATTTAACAGCAGAAATTGGCTGAAACAAAAACCTGCACCCACTGCAGCCCTCCAAGACCGTGACTGGACACCCCTGTTCTAAAGCAAGTATATTAGTTAAGTTTAGTTATTTAGGCCTAACATTAAATATACTGAAGTATTTACTATGGCATCCAGAGTATTTATCAGAACATATAAAACAATCCAGCTTCTACAAAACATATTAATGGTGTGGCAGATATTTCCTTCATTTTCACACAGAGCTTGATCTTGCTAATATAAATGTTTAAAGGTTGTTTCAAAATGATTAATTGGATTTCAAATGTTCACGTCACTAAAGGAAGTCACATAGAGCACTTATAGGTAACATAGTTTTTAAAGATGTGTCAATAATCACTTTGTCTCTGTAAACTTCACCGATATAGACATTTGAAATTCAAAGCACCTTGTACTTTTTTCCTGTATACATCTTGTCAGTATCACTGCCCAGTCACACGTTACTAATCACTTTCTGGTCACTGTCAGACAATATACTAGATGAATTCATATTTATTTTTGCTTCAGGTTGCATTAACTATAAACAATCACAATTGTTTACCAGAATTTTGTGTATTAAAATTTCCTACCATAGCGCAGAATGATAGTTATAACCATTGATTTTTTTTTCCCTACCTTATCAGAAACTCCTACCCATATAAACTAACAGGTAGTTTTGAATTGAACTGCGCTATCAAAAAGTCCTAACAGATACATCAGGGTAGTGCAGTGTGATAGAGTGAAGTGCATTATCAAAAAAGCTAAACCTTAAAAGGTAAAAGATACTAATTATATGGGCAGTTACCATAAAAAACGTGCATGTGCATTGGCACTACATAAAAATAAACAAAATTTAACCAAATGTTTAGTAACCATGATGAGCAACAAAGTCAATTTGGACCAGCACCATGTAATGCAATTTGGCTACCTTGATGAGTAAACCATGGCCACGTGAACTTTGGCTGTTCTGAGGATATTATAAAGTGGTACTGTTCATCACGTAAAACTGTCCCATAAGTGGGGGGCGGCGCACACCAGCACGTGACGCGCCTTGACAATTTCTCAGTGTAAACAGGAGACTGTCCTTGCCATGTTCCGAAGAACACTTCTGCCTCTTGCTTATCAGTAACAAAAATATATCATGCAATTAAATAAGCTCTTCACATCAACTTCCATTTTATACTTATTTCACCGACAAGTATTTTGCATATTTTCATATTTAGCACAGTGACAAAACGTGTGTAAATTTGTACTTGGAACTTAACGATAAAAAAAACGCCTAAGCCTAAGCATAAGTTACACCCTTGATCGTAAAATTGGCAACTAAATTCTTGTTATATCCCGATTAATGTGCTGCGTAGTAAAGGCACTTTTGAAATCAATAATCATAAGATGGACTGAAACACTGAAATGTCCTACCTGGAGCTGTTCCGTTTTTGCAGTAAGCACTAACTTTTCCTCTAACGGCAAGTCGGAAGGGGTTCACAGCCATAGCCAGTCGTATAAATACCATTGCAGAACTTTTATTTAAAAAACTTAAACGGTACTAATCGGGAAAATACTTTAAAAGCAAAAGTCTGTTGTGTGTATAAAACTATCGATCAACGCAAGAAAACCATCCTGGCAATTTCTGCTTTACAAATTACAAAATGAAATTTAAATATGCAAGAGGAAGTACTGTAGAAAAGAAAGAATCTATGCATATATCGCAATTGGTCACGGTTAAATTTGTGAAAACGTTATGTTGTTAAGTTTAAGAATACATAATGTATTTTATGTTCACAAACTTAAAAACACAACTACACAAAGCTAACAAAAATAACAGTTCACAATAATGTGCCGTGTAATATTTGACATAAAAAAATCGGTAAAACCAGGTATCCACAGTCTTCACACACAAAACAAATAGAGAATAAATAGAGAATGTTTTATCAGATTTACGGCATTGTAAATGTTGTTGATGAAAACCGCTGTGACACTTTGTTTCCTAATAACCTAATGAGAACAGGACTGTACCTCAGTAAAACTGGGTATCTACACAAACGTCACACTCAGAACGAGTAGAAAATATATTGCGTTTTTATCAGATTTTACAGTATATAGTGGACCCTGTTTTCGAAGCCCGATTATGTATTTCCGGTTTATTTAGCAGGGTTGACGGATTTCATTGGATCGCTCTATATTTGCGATTCTCAAAATCCGGATCCGGACTGGATGACAAGTCAGTCGGGACTCAGCTCACAACTTGTAGTAGGAATGCAACAAGACCATGTAATGCAGTTTATGTTTCCTACTTTGAAAAAAATGTTTTATACTTATCAATGAACTGTTAGTTTTGTAGAATACAGGGTATTTGGAAATTCTTTACCGGGAGGTTAAGGCTAAATGTTATCGGTTCCCTGTTTGACATCGTTGCTATGACTGCAGGCGAGCGTATGACGTTTGATGTCACGTGACAGCGCTCGAGGTTCGGCTAACAGGCGCCTGTCAAAATTAGCGAGTTAGCTAACGGCTAACAGGCGCTCACAGTCCGTCCTGCGGGCACGAGAAAGCGAGACTACGGCGTCTTACGTCAGTGCAGTGCCGGACCTGACCAAATTGGTGCATTAGGCAAGATTTTAGCTGGTGCCCCTTACATTGCGACCAATTCCACCACCACTTGTGTTCATACCGTTACACAGAAACTACATATAGCTTTATGTCTTACAGATTTCTTTGTTTATTAATAATAATAATAATAATAACAACTCACAAACAGTAATAAAAACAGTAATAACAAAAATAGTAATAGAAGTGGCATTGAACTAATTATAAACACAGTATAGTATTCCAAAGAGTATTGCAGAAACATATTTTGCTTATTTTAGAAAAAAAGAGTGCCATCCAGGTTATTATAAATACAATATAAATACGGTATTACACCAAATATAGTATTAATGAAACCACTGCAAACATAAAAGGATTTATGAATAAGAGTGTTGCACACTAAAAAGTATGGTACAGGAACCTCACAGAACAATTTCAATGTACAGTTAGTTGTGCAATGAAAAATAAATCTATTCTATTCTCTATCCTATTACAGACCTTCTTTATTGTAGAATAAAAAAACAATCTAGTAATAAAGTGATATAAAACTATTTATACATACAATACACAAAATACTATATAAAAAAACTAGTAAATAGTATTGTACACAAAAAATTAAAAGCAATATGAACAATACTCAGTATGCATAAAGTAGTATTGTCCTACAGTCTTACATTGTTCTACACTTTTACTCTCGCTGCCTTTCTTGTAGCAAAGTCATCTGTATCATCATCATGAGACAGCTGTTGCGAGACCACATGATGTATATTAATGATGGAAAGTGAACTGAGATGTTCTTGTGCCACAGTAGATTTCAGGTAGGTTTTAATGAGTTTGAGCTTAGAAAAGTTCCTTTCAGCAGCAGCCACTGTAACAGGAAGAGTGACAGAGATTCTCAGAGGTACCCACATATTTTGGTAAATTTCTGTCTGTCCCGGAAGGGATTGGTCATGTGTGATTGGTCATGAACAAGGGTTGATGGGAACAAGGGAATATAATAAAATTGGCGGTTGGACTCGCATGATGGCTCATGTATTTGCTCGCACACCAAGACAAACAGTACACTGTCAACTTCTTCTCATGCATGAATGTCAACAATTTCATATTTGTTGTATTTTTTGATGGCAAATGTGGAAAATTTTTTCATTCCTGTAGCAAGTTCCCTGCCATCAGTATCTGGCTGTCCATCATGGGTTAGAACAGTGCAGTGAGCACAGCACACAGGGTTCCCATACCTCTGTTAGGGGCCACAAAGGAGGTGCTGGATCGGATGGAGCCCAACGACGTCGTTGAAGCAGTGACAGAGCCAATGGAGTGGTGCACTCTGGGGCCTGTTACTAAGAAGAATGGGAAAACACGTAGCTGTGTAGACTCGAAGAGACTGAAAAAAGCTGTGAAGAGAGAAAGGTTCATTCTGCCAATGTTGGAAGAGGCGATTACCCAGTTGAACAGCTCCACAGTATTTTCATCACTAGATGCAGCTTCAGGATTCTGGCAGATTCCTTGCTGTTAGAAAGAAAGCCAGAAGCTTCATGACAACATGTGGAAGGTACTGCTTCAAACGTCTTCCTTCTGGGATCACCACTGCACCGGAGATATCACAAAAAAAATAAATGGTGGAGACTCTGGAAGGGCTGAAGGGAGTTGCAGTGTACGTGGATGACATCACTGTTCACAACAGGGACAAAGAGGGAACAGCAGAGGTAGCCAACATGGTGCCCGCAGGCACCTGGTCTCCCGCAGGGACCATGTGAGCTGCAAGTAGAGCATGTTCTAAAAATAGTACTAGTCACCATGGAGCACCTTCTAAAAATTGTTGTTAATTGTGTTGCTGCTTTTTTGAGTCAATAACACTTGTTTTGATGTAGGTTCAAAGTTCAATATTGTGCGCAAGACAAACGGCCATCTCTCTTTGCGGAAACAAGCAAGTAGGTGCAGCTACGATGGAGAAATAGATGCAGTCTTCACCCCCCAAAAATAAAGAAAGGCATGGCAGAAAAGTGAAAGAAAACTTACTATTTTCACAATGACAGGGAGGCAGAGGTCTTTTTTACAACAGTGAAAGAATTGTGTGTCTCATGCATCAAAAGCCAAAGGAGAAACTGTCTGACATCTTGAACAGATTAGAACAGACATTAGCCAAAGTAATTGAACACGGGGGCCTTCCTCATAGTCAGATGAACCAAGTTTGTGTGGAGTAGCTGTTGAGAGGTGACAAAAATTCTGCAAGAGGTGGAGTATGAAGCCTCTCAGGGTAAGCTGCACGCCACTGTTAAAATGTCCCGGTTAGCTCCTGATGAGGACAACAAAAAAAGGAAGTTCAGGCTTTGAAAGCTGAAGTCAAAGCCTTGCAGGATAAGTTAACTGAAATATGTGCATCTGCAATGTCCACTGCAGTACACAAGAGTGCCACTGAGCCAGTTGCTAGTTGCACTGTGGTTGAGGATAAAGATGCCACCATAGTGGCTCTGCAAAAGAACGTGGATCGTCTGCAAACGAAATTGACTAACTAGACTAAGGGCCTTGCAGTGATCACCACAACAGTGAATGACTCGGTCAGTAAGAAAAAGAAGACTGGCCAAAGGGTAGATGGCTATTTTTGTTATCGCTGTGGGCGTGGTGGACATGTGGCTGCTATGTGCTTGGTATATTCAACATTAATGGTTTATCCACCCCCCCCAAGCAACCCCCAGGGCTTTTTTTCAAATCCAGCAGTAGTCACACATTTACACAGCTCGAACCTTGTCTGTACATGAGGAGTCAGATTAATGTGAGTGCATGGGAAATTAACATTGATAAGACAGTAAACATCAAATTCTAGTGTTTTCTCCAAACTTGTTAGCTAATTATTATGTTGTAAAGCATAAACCGTAGTACTTTAGCATAATACTACAGTCTTCTTGGACAATCTTCTAGGTCATGAAACTTTTAACTTTTAATCATTTATTATTCTCGGGTACGGCCACTTTGTCTTTCAGGACGTTAAGGGTCAAGATTGCCCAATGTGCTGAATTTAAAAATTTTTCCAAAATTCTGTTTATTGCATTCTGTTATTTGTGTTCTTTAAAATTTTGTCTGTATTTTAATTATTGTTGTATTTTAAACATTATTGTAAATGTGTTTGTTTTTTGGATGCATCTAAGGCATTTGATACAATAAACCATGAGAAACTATTTAAGAAATTATCACAAAGAGGCTGTCCTCAACACCTTGTGAGAGCTCTCGGGTACTGATACATGCATCAAAATGTGCAAGTTAAAGGGGTGATTCATTATCTTGGGAAGAAAGGGGATTTAAGTGACTGAACGTGGAATGGTTGTTGGTGCTAGACGGGCTGGTCTGAGTATTTCAAAAACTGCTGATCTACTGGGATTTTCACGCACAACCATCTCTAGGGTTTACAGAGAATGGCCCAAAAAAGAGAAAATATCCAGTGAGCTGCAGTTGTGTGGACAAAAATGCCTTGTTGATGTCAGAGGTCAGAGGAGAATGGGCAGACTGGTTAGAGACCAACTTCACCAGGTCTGTGTTAAAGAATTACATAATATACATTACCTTACTTAATTTTCCGTTTTGGGGGTCTCAGGGAGTCAGGCTCAGCCTCTGACTGGAGATCAGTCTACTGTTCTGCAAGAGGCAGCTTCCGGCGTGTTTCACTATAATTATCTGTGAAAGAGAATTAAAAAATAAGAACAATCTATAAAGTTGTTTACCGTTTAATGTTTTAAATTAAACATATTGTATACAGTCAGTCAGTCATCTTCTATATCGCTTAGTCCTGGTGAGGGTCGCGGGGAAGCCCGGAGCCCATCCTAGAACACATAGGGCACAGGGCATGGGACACCCAGGGCGGGGCGCCAACCCACCACAGTGTATACAGAAAGGATTTATACATACTTGGTGTACACATAATTCTAACTTTATATGCAGACCAAGACTCCTGGGGTTGCTCCTAACACTTGGTTGCCCTCTGAATTCCCTCAGCCTTGTATGGAGGCCATAAACACCCACCATTCTTCACCCAGATTGCAGGCACAACCTCCACTTCTTCAGTATCAACAAAGCTGACAATGTGGTACATGATTTCTGCAAAGCAATACACAAACATGGAGAAAAAACTTGTTGTAAAACGATAATATAAAGGTGTAACTGATGGTCTTCATTTCTACATTGTGTTCTTTTTCCAAAGGTCAGTCGCCGCCAAACTCCCAGGCTGGAGTTCCCCACAATGCTGGTTACCAGGGTTGCCCCACCGTCAGACGTAGTAAAAATCAAATACACAATGAATTTAAAGTGTGTGTGCGCCCGACCCCCCAAAACCAGTCCGTGCCTGCATATCGATGTTGCTTCTCAAAAAAAAAAAGACTAAAGATGGAAGTGAAAGGAACAAAATCTATGGCAGATGTTCTTGTCTGCATCTGACTCCCCATGTCCGGTTCAGAGGCTCCAGAAAAGACCTCATCAGGCACTATGAGACCTAAAAAGGGACAGTCATTTATGCCACTGCTGATCACAGGGTGAAAACGTACTTTCTGGTAAATACAAAGCATCCATAACATCCATTTGGACATTTGAGCAAACAGACTGAAGTCACACTTCTTTTGAAATCAGACACAGGTGAGGTAAGTGTAAAGCTAAATTAACCACACCGTGCAGAAAGTGAAATAGTTGTTTATTGTGTCATACCCTGGGGCAGTACAGGACTTGCAGTGACAGCTGTCTGTGAGGAAGAGATGATACAATATCTCCTCCAGTGTAGGTCTCCGGTCTGGACTCTTGGCGAGGCACCAGTGCAGGAGATGGCGACAGTCTGATGGAATGTGAGAAACACACGATGAAGCAGGGAGGTTAGCACTAGCACTGCTGACTCTGCCACTTAGAGGCCATAGTTATATTCTGGGCTGCCTGTCCTTACCAGATGAGATGTGTTTGCCAAGCAATGATGTCATGTTGATGACCTCTTCACAGCTCTTGAAGGGCCAGCCACCACAGACCACAATTCCCAGCTGCCATACGGTGAAGTGCACGGCATGGAATTGATACGTCAAGTACCACTCTGGGGGTGTGTGTGAAGGGTTTTCTGCAGGGCGAGAACAAAAAGTACAGCTGGTTTGACCTCTGGTGCTTACTATTCTGCCAAATCAAATTCAGTAAGCAATGACATCAACTCAGAAAATTAACAACCAAATGCTGTCAGGAAACCACAGGTTATTGAAGGCGGCTATACTGGCATAAATGTATAAGTGCACTGTGTATGTGAAATCCCTGATAATGAACAGGTGGCTGCGGCCTTCAGTTCTCACTATAGATGTTGTAGTAAGTCCCTTCCTGCTCTATAGAAGCTCAGCCAAAGTCTATGAGGCGGACTCGCAGGGGTACACAGGTGGACTGTAATAATATATTTTTCATCTTGATGTCTTGATGAGGAGTTTGCATGTTCTCCCTGTGCTTGGTGGGTTTTCTCCGGGTGCTCCGGTTTCCTCCCACAGTCCAAAGACATG
>JABJVR010000021.1:4700326-4758403 GCA_025773905.1 Chitala chitala | reverse complement strand
GTGCCCTGTGGTGGGTTGGCGCCCTGCCCTGGGTGTCCCCTGCCCTGCGCCCTATGTGCTCTGGGATGGGCTTCAGGTTTCCCTGCGACCCTCACCAGGAATAAGCGGTTAAGATAATGGATGGATGGATAATAATAATATCTTAACAGCTATGTGCTGTGCATTTCACTATCTACCTGCCCTATGTATGGAAGCTAGATGTTTGGAAAAAGAATACCAAACCAAATTGAATTACAGCCATAAAACCATATTAAGGTCCCAGAGGTAAGTTGTACTTGAAATAAGCCAGGAAGACATCTAGATTTTAAGCGAACTCAGAACTACCACACAATATAACCTCTACTTTCCACATTAGGACTCTGACGTTGGTAGTCCCCAGGTAATTCAAAAGCTGTTTTTAATAGTTCATATCCTGACATGGTATAGACCATGTAGTATACTAATTAATTGTTTTTAAGATGCAAGGCCCATGACAAAATGGTAATAAGTAGTGGATCATTATAAACAGGAAACAGTTGGAGCTAAAGTAATTCAGTTAAATTAGTCCAGTTAATGTATGTCATACTATACTGTCAGTGTGTCCTTCCTATCTTTGTACACAACAGTAAAATATTTGTACAAGGTTTGAAATATTTATTAAATTTATAAGAACTGAATATTTCAAAACAGTTAAAGTGGAATTTTTCTTATGAAATGTCAAGCATGTACCATTATTTCACAGAAATTTTTTCAATGTTCAGTTACTAGTTTTCAAAGATTGTGGGCAATAAGAAACAGAAATGCATTTTTAATAATCTTTTCCTCTGCAACATAGATAAGTAACGATGACCATACTTTGTATACCAAACTGAGACATCACTGTGAAAAACAACATCTGTTTACTTTGAATTACTGAACAAATTTAGTCAATATTAGGTTCATTATGTAAGCCTTTAATGACAGTGAATCATCGTAAAAGGAAAATAGTAGTTATATGTATGACTGTGTGTTCACTAATTTGGCCTCCATTTTTTCCATAACTGAAGATTCGAGAATAACGACGCACGGTACGCTGCCTGGGAGAGGATCCAGGTCACCTGCTGATATGCGGTTGGGAAAAAAAATATATATGAATAGATAGAAGAATAATACAGGAGCCTCCATTTTGACAAAGCATGAGAGGAAACAGTCTGCCGTGAGCATACAGTTTAAAATATGATGGTAGTCACAATGGGCCTAAACATGAGTTCTGTCTTCAGACAAATGTACTTTGCGTATAAATAAGTGCTGTAAATCCTTCTCACCTCAGCTGACAGACCCAAAAATGCCATTATCGTGCAGCACGCTGGAGCTGAAAAGATGAGATAAATTTGTTGTGTTAGAGCTCACCCAACAAATGGCTGGAAAGCCTCAGCTGGTTTGTGCGGTGTCCCGATATCGCCCCGCGCCTCTTTCAACCGCCGCCGTTATTTGTTTGCACAGAGCCCTCTCTGCCGTGCTCTTTGTTAATGCCAAACACTGGCCTTAAACAAAGCTTGTATGTAGAACGGCTTCTGGTAATAGGACCTTAATCTGGGTGTCTTCCCTCTCGGGGCATCTTTGGAAGCACGATGAGAACTGAAGAACTCAATGCTTTTATACATTTCTTCTACAATGTCTTTAAAAATCTTCAGTGAGCACTTATTCTTTGAAACCTGTCATTGTCAAGTAAAAATAGATCTGCATGCATGTATGCATGATTGGTACTAATATTGTGGTTTTCCTCCCACGACATCATTGTACAACCTGTTTTGGACCTACATTTATGACCTTGGCTTTTACAGAGATGACTACGGTATAGTAGTAACTATTTATTGAAATTTTATTAAAGCTTTTAACATGCTGTCATCTAAAGTGACACAAGACTTTTGGTGTGCAGTCCACATCCACAGCCAGTCCTCTCCTGATGTCCACAGTAAGGTTTCCTTCCTCTTCCTTTCTTCACTGAAGAATGTGAAACATTTTAAATCCTATTAATCACATCCACTGTATCAAAGTGACCTTTACTGTGGAGCACACAGCCCTCACTGAAATAACTCCAGTCATGGCCATGCCTGCTGTGTGTGGCTGCATACGTCTACAAGTCAACATATCAGAGGAACAGAGGGGGAAAAACACTTAAAATCCCATTTTAATCCAAGCATATTCTCTCCAGTTAGATATATTTTGTCAACAATTTTAAAAGCTTAATTTATACTTACGTTTTTAATTATTCAACATACATATGCAGTGTGCTGATCAGTATTGCCTGAATGTGTATTTGCGTTGTGTAGAGTGAGTGTTCACTTTTAGATAGCACCCTTCTCCTGCTGCTGGTAGTGTATTCTCTAGTGTATTCTCAGCACTCACTTGTGCATGTGAGGTGAAAAATTAGTTCTGAGTAATTCTATAGAAACATACTGGGTAAAAGCAACAAATCCAGCATGGTCTTAGAGCCCAGGGTGATTTATTTAGCGACCCAGGATAATTATCTATTACACTGCAAACTAATGAACCTTTTCTCTCATTAGTACCCATTCTTTTTTTCACCAAACAGATTTATGGGGTTTAAAAATATCTGCTTGGCTAACTGACATGGTAGCACTATCAAACCCTGGTCATTTTATACCTTATATTTTGATGAACACACATACAAAGGTTTATATTGACCCAACATTATTACGAGATTAAATTGATGTTCCAAACATGGACAGCATTAAGTGACACTAGAAGAAAACTTTTTGACAAAAAAGTGATTCATGTTCTTGAGTTCCCAATGCTGTAAAAAGGGTTTTAAATTCATAAAAATTGTAAACGTGTTAAACAAATCTTTGATTGGCTCATTTTGTTCCAGTTCCAAAACATACAAATTTGTTATAATGTAGACAGATAGTTTACATCTGCTTTGTTGTGGACACGTTATACACACCGACCTCACACGTGTGACGCTGTAATGTTAGCATGCTGCCTTCTCAGTAACCATGACATCTGGCTCCACTTGTGTTTACAGGTATCCGTAGTTTGACTTAAGTTACCAACTTAAGCAGCACTATGGGGATAAATCAGAATTGCCGGTAGGCCTTCAGCTTTGTTACAGTACCCAAGCTCTGCCCTAAGAATTGGTTCGCCCCTAGCCTCAGTGCTTCAGCTGTGCTGCTTTTCAGTCATGTTTACGCTCGTCCTACCAGCTGGCTCTGAAGGCCCAAAAAACGACTTTCCTACAAAATATTCAAATTCCCGTGGAAACTTGAAGACAGCGAGCAGGTAGCGCAGGTTAGACAAAGGGACGACTTCTGTAGGGCTGTTTTATTTTTACCATACGAGAACATGATGAAAAGGCCAAGTGTCTTTAAAAAGGAAACGTCACAGCAGTGCTCCTGTGTGTCACTCTATTCCAAGGAGCAGCCTAAAGGTTACTGTCCCTTCCCCTTCCTCTCTCACTTTTTTACATCATTTGTGCTCTATTTCTTTTTTTAAAGTTCCATCATGCATTAAGCTTAGCGCCCACTTTGTGCTCTGCGCGTTTGCTGCGGGACGCATCACGGCGAAGCAGGCGCATGCCTTCGGTCCCTTTGGGCCTGAATTCCCTGAAGTGTGTGGAGTTGGTCCAAATGCAAGGGAATGCAAATTGGTAACAGAGCAGGAAATATAATTTTCCAAAAGACGCAGACACGCCAGTGCTTCGCGTAATGAATAATGCCATTAAAATTCATGTATTCAAACATTTTATGTATTCAGTCTTGCTGTTTGGTGCCTAAATATTTAGCCCTCTGTCAGCTGCAGCTTAGCTCTTAAGTAGCGAAGATCAAAGCATTCACCTCAAAGACATTATGTATGCTGGTTAGGTGTATCAGGTTTGTCCTTTTAGTAACATTACGAAATATCCTACAGATCCACCCATGACATGCAATATCTTGCTGAACATTTTTGGGCTTCCTGAATGACGTTGCGTAAGCAGTGCGGCTGCTGACACGCAAGACCATCGAGCTAAGGAAACCACAGTATCGATAACCATCCGTGATGAGCTAAACCACAGAGAACTAATGTTTATCTCACGTTGGCGGTGACTGAAACATGCACAAACTCAGCGTTTTATTTTGCAGCGTCAGCGGATACGCATCCTCCACGAAACCACAAATATTTAAAAATCAAGAGTTTCCCAGAGGAGGTGAGAATAGTTAATCAATGTCAATATGAGTGAGAGTGGCGATGGAGGACGCTCTTTAATCTGAAGTTCTTCTTTGCCCACAAAATAACATTACAGACAACCATTAGAGAGAACCTCTTCCATCTTCCAAACACACATGTCGTTTCCAAAGGCCAGACAGACACATAAAAGACTATTTGTGCTCTAACACATATTGCATGCACAGCAGGTCATTTGATAGATTAGCACATTCCACATCATGATTTTCACTTCTACTGTAAAGCCGCCATGTTGCCTTTATCAGCACTGACATGTTGTGGACCTTTGTAAGGTACATGCAAACTGTCATATCTTGTTTTATGGGTAACTACTACATACTATCAGTGTACAATCAAAACGAGACATTTGAATTCTCTAAGATTTTGTTATTGACTGAGTTAAGATACATCTTACTGGAGCAGCTTAAGCTTTATTTCCAGAAGATTGTTACCAAGTGTAGCATGCCTTCAAAACAAGAAAGCTCTCACCAAATTAAGAATCTCTTTTGACATGCAACAATCAACAATTAAATAATTCAGCAATTTAAAGTAATTTTTGCTGGGAATATCACCGTAGTTCAGTATTTGTATTATGATTATCCAGAAAAACATGGCTTCAAGTGTACTCGTGTATTTCCGAACTCCCTACACATCTTTTCATATTTTAATTTGCAGAAACAATGCAGTACGTTTACATTTCCCAAACATAAAAATATGAGGATATTGGCAATGTGCTTTTCAAATTCATTTCCGTTCTTCGTTTCAGTTTAAAAGCTGTATCAGTGTACAATCAGTTTTTGCTCTTTCATCAATAAAATGAAAGAATGACGTCCGCCTTGGTTCTTATAGATTATCTGTTTTGTTTAATACTGGCCAGCCTGAGTTACAGAATAATTAAACTTTATGAGGCATAATCAAGGTTTTGACGCAAACCAATCAGCAATGTACAATAAACCTTTTCTTTACCAGCAAACAAACAGGCTGTTTACAAGCTGTTATTTTAACGCAGCAGCTATACTTTCAACATGAAAATTGATCCACCGAGCTCATAACAACTTTGAACGTTCGTTTTCATTATAGGCAAAACGAAATGTTTTCTCATCTAAGCATATGCTGACTGTAATGTTTTTCTGCAGTTACTGTACTTTGGGCAACGTGGCATATAAGGAGTCGAAACAATTAACTCTCATTAACGCATACAGTGCAGCCCTCTTATAATTAACCAGTTTCCTGCCTTTTGGATCAAACCCTAAATAATCAGTACAGTATTTACTTTGGTCTGATTTGCCTGCAAGTATCAGCAAATGTTCCCAGTAATGCACTTTTCGAAATGACTTTCTATTTAAAAGATTTTTATTTCTCAATCTATTTTATCCTCAGGTTTTCTCACATCATATTTGTTGACAAATGTCTATTTGGAAATTAATCTTTGTTTGGCATGAATGTCAAATTCATAAGGTGTTTTTGTAAACTCTTGTTCGCTGGATAAATATAAATTACAGTGGCATCAAATGGCATTGATGTTCCAACATGACCATGTTTTCCATCAAAATCAGGACACTGTACCTGATTAGATGAACAATTTGGTAGAACGGGGGTTGTAAGTTTAGTTCAGCCCCTGAGTTAGGCAGTGACCAACCGCATACAGAGAACAGGCATGTTTTCTTAGTTTCCCCATTTTTGTGCCTGAATGTCATTAGATTCTCAGTCTTATCTGTATGCCTGGAACAATAATGCTGAACAGGGAAGCTGAGAGGACTGCTAAAGGCTTTGTGAAGCTCTCATCCTTGTCAGCACAAGTGTCTGCTACCACCACAAGCCTTCCCACTTGACGCAGCGGCGTTTATGGAGCCATTCTACCCCTCACCCCCCACCATTTTCTGGAACCTTCTTTGCAGCTAGATTAATGAATTAGGCGTCACCATGCCACTTGGTTAATAAATGGTAGCATTTTCAGTACCGAATCAACAAAAGCCACACTTTCCAGCTTGATGAGACTGCCTTTAAACATTCTAGTCTCTGGAAACACAACTGTAATTGCAGAATTTATACCCTGATCCATCACACAAAACCTTTTTTCCGTCTGTATATTTACTTAAAATGAATGGGTTCTTCCAGCAATGGGTCAATGGATGCAGTTTGGAGAAAGCTTTGCTATTATGATTTGTTTTTTAAAAATACTCCAAATCCTTGAAAGCACATATTAAAGTAAAAAAAAGTACTTTGGCGTTTTGGGATGCTGTGACCACTGACCCAAGGACTGTGACAGTTTAATATGGTGGCCCAGCTATTGCCATCCAATCAGAACTTGACCTGGAGTGTTTTTGCTGCCAGTAGGTTGGGTGACACCCCCTCACTGCAACAGCTGCAGGCCCACATAGTTTTATTCCCTCTGTGCTGCTCCAATACCGGCACAAGCTGCAAACCGTCCAGTAATTAGTGCAAACCACCATCTGAACTCTTGCTCAGAAATCTTCTCATGGTGTCAAAGCATTACTGTGTGACAGCTGAAAGCAGGGTCATATGTACATACAACAACAAACAGGTGAGACGGATAATGGGTGGTAAATGATAAATGAGGCATGGTTGCCTCCGGTCCTTTGAGCTGTGGTTGTCTCCCACGTTGGCCTGATGTCCGATACTCAGAGCTGAGTTTCTGTTACTTTTTTCTCGTTTTGCACTGTCTCACTTACAGCCTGCACCAGACCTTGTAAGTGTCTGCAGAGCCAGTGGATAAGTGCACGCAGTCCCGGCGATGGCCAAGATTCCCAGCTTTACGAACAAATAAAGTCACGAAATCACATCAAGTTATGTAATGGAGTGAAGATGACTGGCAATTGGTCAACTTGGTGAAGCCTTTTTGGACATATTTTGGGACAGGGTTGTTTTCAGTCTATTTTATGCATGCACATAGATGCGCTTTTTTTAACAGAAGATTAATACTTTGCAATAGAACTAACGTTTCAATAATTACAGTTGAACAACACACAATGGTGAAATTCTGTGCATGAATGAATTTGATGTCAAATTGTAAAGAAATTTATATGGTACAAATAAATCACATCACATACAGGCATCTAGTCCAAGAGATCTGTAAAAATGTCCAAAAATCACCTACAGAAATTCCAAAGCGTGGCAAAGCAGGTTTGACTTGAGTAAACAACAACAACAAGAACAAGTTTATTTATAAAGCCCTTTAAAGCAGCCAGAGCTACACAAAGTGCTGTACAATCCAAAAATATAAAAGCAAAATATAAAAACAGGACGATAAAAACAGAAAGAGAAGTACAAAGATAAAAACAGGAAGACAAAAACAAAGATAAAAACAAAGATTAAAACAACAGGCATATGAACTGAAATGAGCAACATATCATGTTCGGTTGAAAGCTAACAAGTAAAAGTGGGTTTTCAGGCTAGTTGTTAAACAGGAGAGTGAGGAAGCCTGTCTAATGCTCAGAGGCAGGTTGTTCCACAGCTTTGGAGCGACAGCAGAAAAGGTTCTGTCCCCTCTAGATTTTCTCTGTGTCTGTGGTACTTTAAGCAGCAGCTTGTCAGCTGATCTAAACAAACAAGAAGGAGTGTACGGGTGGAGCATTTCCGATAGATAAGATGAGGCAAGACAGCGTAATGATTTGAAAACAAATAGCAAAATTTTTATATGAACTCTAAAATGCACTGGCAGCCAGCGGAGTGATGCCAAAATTCGCATTATATGCTCTATTTTCCAAGTGCCGGTCAAAAGATGAGCAGCAGCATTTTGGACTAGCTTTAATATCACTGTCCATTTTAAAGGTATATATATATATATATATATATATATATTATAGTTTTGACTACGAGCCTAACATACGACATCAAGAGGCCTAAGTCAACAGGAGAAGACTTGGAGGGACCACTAGGTCCAAACACCATCAACCCAGAAATAGGCCTAAAATTTGCCAGCACAGAGTGATCAAGACCTGGTTTCTCAATTTGTGGTTGTACAACTGCATGTTTGACATTTGCAGGAACCACACCAGAGGTCAAACTGCTGTTAATGATAAAAGATTAGTAAAGTATCTTGCAGACAGATACATTTCCAGAACATCTAGTTCAACTTAAACAAAACTCTTTTTTTTCGGCTTCAAAACAAATTCACACTACTCTACAAAGACAGGCCTTTTGAGAAAATCAAATCTAATGCCATAAACTAACCACACCTTGTAGGACATAAAAAAACAACAATTTTATCCACAAATTTATGGCCTATGATTTTACTTTGAATTACGTACAATACTGTGTTGAAGAGTATCAGTACTGAAGATGTTTCCTGGAGCTAACCTACTAGTGTTAAAGGCAATACTTCTGCACCAGTGTAATCTGCTGAAATTCAGCCACCGTTCAATTTCAATTTCACTTTAGCACCTTTCACAACAAGATGTCTCAAAGTGCTTTACAGAAACAAATTACAGATAATACAGAATTAACAGCAGGCAAATGATTGAGGTTAAAGATCCAGATAAAGATAAATCCAGATAACAACAGAGAAGAGGAACCAAAAACTCTACAGCATGGAGAAAAAACCTCTGGGTGTCCAAAGTTGACTGGCTGCCCAGCCCCTCCTGGGCATGCTAACATTACAGAATACATAGTTCAAAATGGAGACTATGAATGTAAATAGCATTCTGGTGTCCTTCTGTGTCACAGGTAGGGGAGCAGCTCTCTTCATGCTCAAGGCATTCTTTGGGCGAAGGCCCTTTTTGGCGAAGGCCCCATTCCTGTGAATGTGTCTGTTTTCTGGCTCTGCACGTGTCTCCAGCGGTTCTCTTACTTCCTCCTTAAAAGGCATGGAGTTGACATAACTGCTGACTCTAAATTTCCCCTTTTGTGGGAACGTGTGTGAGCGAGTGTATTAGTGTCTTGTGTTGAATTTGCGCCCCATCCAGTGTGCATCCTTCCTCGCAAAGTATTTCATCCACTCTGGCAGGAATTCCTGCACTTTTGTGTGCTAACAGAGCTGTGATTCCCAGCAGAGGAACACTAAAACACTAAAAAACAGAAAAGGAAGGATTTTCAAAGAAACATATTTCCTTAAACCACAACATGTACACAAGTAGGCTCCATAAACAATGTGAAAAGATACATTATACAGCCTTAACAAAGTAAGAACAATGTTAATTTGCATAAATTTCTGCTGCATAAGGTTTCAGAGACTTGGGTATAGCATGTAAATTTTCTGAATTTAAGTTTTAAAAAGCAGGCTAATTTGAATTGTATCTAGCCAAAAAATGTGTGAAAATATCCAAATCATTCAGCATTTACAAATGCTGTAATTCAAAAAACAAGATGTGGCAAAACATTAACTAATTGTACTAGTAATCATACTGATTACATGTCATCCCCTTCTTAGGCTGAGTGTGAAAAAGCATCCCCTTTCTACAACCAGGCGCTCGGTGATCATGTGCTGCCCACAGCAGCACATCTGTACTCTTACTTGTCCAAGATCTGCTTCACAGGTATTTAAAACTCCCAGTTGCCAAAACCAAAAGCTTTAACAATTCTTTCAAAATGTCTCCAGTACAAAAAGGGAAAGAACAACTCCTTTTAAACGATTGGACGATAAGGAGAGGTCCTCAAACAAACAACTACATCAATATTTTCAGTCTATTGAAAAAAATATGATGATCCCACTTGTTCTGCTTGATGTTTATTGAAGTCCTGCTTTCTCCACTCAACAAAATCACCAATTCTTTTACGACACGCGATGCCTGCAGCTGTGTAGATAAGCATTCTTATCTCACTCTGGTAACGGGCCAACCACATTCACTTAATTTTTATATTGAATTTCATTGCCTAGTGAATATTTAAAACTTCCTTAGCTCATCCTAATGAAGCTGTTTAGATGCTGTTTAGCTGCGGACGTCCACTTTAGACATGTTTCTAGACACACTTTATGAGCTATGTATTTGTAACGTGTTTAGCAGGTTGAATTATATTACACAGATATAATTTTTTATTAGCACATACAATTGCATTTAAATTGTTGATGCCAAAACACAGGATCATTTATCACAACAAAATGTTTATAAAATTTTAAAGTTGCAGGTATGCTTTGACAAATATTTGATAACACCAACAATAACACTGTCAGTCAGTCATCTTCTAAACCACTTCATCCTGTGATGGGTCACAGGGAAGTCTGGAGCCCATCCCAGAACACAAAGGATGCAGGGCAGGGGACACACACAGGGCAATTTGGAGACATCAATCAATCCTGCATGTCTTTGGACAGTGAGAGGAAACCGAAGAAAACCCACCAAGCACAGGGAGAACATGCAAACTCCACACACACACAGACCCAAGGCGGAAATCAAACCCCAAGCCTAGAGGTGTGAAGCAACAGTGCAAACCACCATGCCACAAAATAGCACTGGTGTGTAAAAAATACCACACACAGATAGACCTTAGAGGTGAAATGACATACACATACAGTTATAAAAATTATTTTTTAAATGAAGTATATATATCTCTCATCATCATCATTATGCACTGTGGGCTCATCACCCGTAGGTGTCGCCACTGTTCCCTGTCCAGTGCCTGTTCACTGACCTGTTGTAGGCTTGTATTGCACCACTGTGCCGGATCGTCCACCCACTCTCGATGTGGACGTCCGTGTTTATTGGTGTCATCCATGATTCTGGAGACCAATGCTTTTACCAGTATGCGAACAGGTGTGGCCAAACAACTGTAGCTTCCTCTGAATAACTATCTGCTCAAAGTCTCATGCAGCTGAACTCTTTTGTACAATACCTCTCTAAATGTCTCCATCTAAGAGTTTAGGACATGCCTGGGCACAGAATAATATATACGTAATAATAATTGTTAAGACTTCTGCTTTTGTTTCTACAGTAACAAAAAGATGGTTTTCATATAGAGACTCTCTATATGGAAACCAAGATTGACATCAAAGTAGGCCTATATAAATTCGGTTTTTATACATTAAAGCCCTTGAATGTTGGAAACATACCATAATCTTTAAGCTGCGATGTTGAAATAAATCATGATAATGCTGAAATGATGCTATCACACTACTGAGAAATCAGTGACGAAAGCCTCTATGCAAGGGCGTACGTTGCGTTACTAATGACAGGACTATACATGACTCCTCCAAACTATAACTGAGGAAAAAAGAATTTTGTCTTACACCAAAACCCCAGATAAGAATGAAATGCAACCAACCCATTGTCATTTCCTCTTCCACATCTCCCTTTGTTTATTGTTTCTCTTCGGGGTAAAATTTAAACACTCATTAAGAGTTGCAACACTTAATGAGTGTTTAATTAGCAATGCTGATTAAATTAATGGACATGATTTTGCTTTGGCAACCCTTTTAAACACACAGACATGTGTCATCAGCACCCTGGTCCCTGTCTGAAGATGGGAATTGATGCGAGAAACTGAGCACCGCGGTTACATCAAGATCATTCCTGTAGCCATCGTCTGAGTTTTGTTTTATACGTATTTGCTTACAAGGACAATGAATAAATTATACGCCCCATTACAGCATTATATATTTTCTAAAACTGTTTGAAGGGTAAATACTTTTTGCTCAAGGGTAATAAATCTTACAGCACAGTTTTGAAATACAGTGCATGAAGACCTGTGTGTTTTATAAACCATATTTTAATCCAGCCTACAGCTCAATTTATTATACCATTATATGTGATGTTAATGCCCATTTCATGCCTCTGGAAATTTTTGTCATGTGTTACATTACAACAATGTAACAACCCCTCAAGGTACATCTCCAGAAACATGGGTTTTGCTGTTTTAAGTCTTAATGTGCGTTTCTCAGGATTCATTTGTTGTTTCCACAGCTAACTTTGTGCATGCAGCAGTGGTTGATAATTAGACGCAAATAAATGCCAACTGTAGAGACAACTAAAAACATTTCAACATTAAATTTAAATTGAATTTTATCTTTTAAGAGCACCTTTCACAGCACAGTAAACCCAAGGCACAAAATGTGACTATATTGTTACAGAAGTATTCCCATTGGGTGGAACTGTAAGACAAATCGCCATGACCACAAAAAAGAAGCAAAAAAAAGGGGAGGGGTCCAAGGTCAACTCACTGCTCAGCCAGTTTATCAGTTTATCCAGTGTTTTCTTTATTGTGCAACATGTGCTATCAGAGATTATTATAGTAATCTAACCTGCTGTGTATAAACGAATGTATTAGCTTCACAGCATCTTCAATAATGAGAAAACAGTGTAGCGTAGCAATGATCCTCACCTATAGGAAGCAGCCATTCAGCAGTGCACCAACATGGGAAATGAACACAAGGCCTTGTCAGTGTTGTTTGACCATGGCCCCTTGTTATGTTGTTGACATGTTACCTCATTTGTACCTGGTTTGTACTTCCTGTTTTCCATTATATAGGTATGTAATGGAATACCACTCTGTTCCATGTAAGATTGGTTAATGGACATCACTAGACACAGTTGTGTGAATTCATGTTATTTATTGGTATTTTCAGTTAAAAGAATACAACAGTATTACTTGTATTTCAGGCTGACCAACTGAAGTGCTAACTGATATTGATAAAGGTGAAGTTTTTTTAAACATTAAATGAATGTTTGACTCAATTTACCTACCTGTCTGAGCAGGAACAATGTTGGGACACCAGTGTAAGGACCCGAGCTCAGGAAGCTACTGGGTAAAGTGGTTTAGTGCTGGCCCATCTGCTGATGGGGGATTCCAATAAAAAAGATGGGAGGGTTGTAGTATGGGAATATTTATGTGAAAATATTTTATTGTGATTATGTATGTGTCATAATTGATCATTGTACTTGTTTTACATGGTATATTATATATGTACAAAGTGTGAGTAGTTTGAACAGCTTTGAGTTAATTTTGCAGTAAATTCTTATAATGTCTTTATAAAATGGTTTCTGCCAGCCATTATGTGAAGAAGTCAGGTAAGGCTTCTCGAGCTGATGTTTTTAATGCTGAAGTGTGATTGTGAGGTGTGACTGAACTTCAGTGTCTGGGACTGTGAACTATTCAGATTCGTTAGTACCGATGTATTGTTATTTAGATATCTAAATGTCTTTTCTTTCATTTGTTTCCTTTTATTTTTGGACACTATGCACTGGGTCGATTTTGGGGAACAAATCACAGGCATTTGGATTTGTCTGGTGAAGCCATCAGGTTCCCCCTCCATTTACCCACTGGCTACCCTGACCGTCCTCTACCAAGGTGTATAGTTTTGGTGATTTGTCTCTGTGGGTGCCTGGTAAGCAGGCCTACAGAATGTACTGACATGCTGAGGTAACAGTTTAAAGTGATTGTATGTATAAACAATTTATATGTTGACAGTACCGGTTTGAATCGATAACTCACCAACATGTTTGGATGTCCTCGAACAATGTTGTGTTGATTTGCTGTCACTGTGACTTGGTTGATGTATTGCATCTGTATCCCGTAATGATGTTGACGCTTGAGAATGATGTCATTTAGATTATTAGGAAAGCAATTACACTTTTACATGTAATGCGACCCCCATAAATTGATTATTCCAAGTGATATCTGTTTCCATTAGCCGAAAATGAACTTTCGGTCCTGGATGATAGTTCCGTATCAATGTTACACAACAGATATTGATGTGTGAAAGAAAAGCACAGCACTGACTAGCTATTCATTTTTTTTGTAAACATTAAGAGCTCTTCACCTGTGTAATGGCCTTCCACAGATCTTGGTTCATGAGTAGTACAGAATCGGTCAGCTTTCATTCACATTAGTGTTGAGCTACCTGATGGTTACGTCTGTCTCAGCACACCCTTCTAAATGTATCTTTATTAAACTCCATCAGAAACAATATTTTCAGGTTCTAATGGGGAAAAAAGCCTGAGTTACAAACATTCAGCTGGAGGCTCAATTAATATACATAGGTTTAAAACTAGCTATACTGTCATGATTTGACAGGAGCACCTAAAGCAGGTCAGGTCTATTTGCAGAAAGCTTATTGGGGAAAAAAAGACCAAACTACAACTAACACCAAAACAAGGAAGAAAGATGGAATGGAACTGAAGGTAAACTACAGTAACTCAGGAAACTAAGGGAGAACAAGGAACCAATCAGGTACTGAGAAGTGTCCACAAGAACAAAAGCCTTGGACTCATTAACATCACGGACAGTCACAACATTAATACCAGGCACCCCTACTGTGCAAACACCAAACCAGCTGCTGTAAAGCAGGAAACTCAGTCCAGCTGCTGTAAAACAGGAAACTCAAATCAGCTGCTGTAAAGCAGAAAACTCAGACCAGCTGCTGTAAAGCAGGAAACACAAACCATTTGCTGGAAATCCAGAAACACAAACCAGCTGCTGTAAAGCAGGAAACACAAACCAGCTGCTGTAAAGCAGGAAACTCAAACCAGTTGCTGTAAAGCAGGAAACTCAGTCCAGCTGCTGTAAAGCAGGAAACTCAGTCCAGCTGCTGTAAAACAGGAAACTCAAATCAGCTGCTGGAAATCTGGAAATACAAACCAACTGCTGTAAAGCAGGAAACACAAAGCAGGTGCTGGAAAGCAGAAAACACAAAGCAGGTGCGAACAGGCAAATGGAGGAAACAAGGAAATGAGAATGAGGGGGTGTGGCCACATAAGTACAACCCGGGTAAACCGTGACAAAACCTCAGCGGACCATAAACTAAATGCCAGTGATGGTAAAGTGCGGTATCATACCTTATCTATGAGCATGTTACGACACAGCATTAAATTTAACACTCTGGAACACACGACTGGTGTCATGGCAAATGATCTTACACTTACTGCGAACACTGATGCCACAAACCTTAGCATACAGACAAATGAGATTCACATTAATCGCCTGAAAACACTCCACAGATTAATTAGCAGATTAATTAGTTATATTCCCTTACATTTATAAAATCACTCCTTAGCAGATATTTAGTTAGAACCTCTTGTGTGTAGACTTAAAGACAAACAGACGTGATTGACGGCGGAGACACAGACCATTAAACCTGAGGGCCTGGCTTCGTGTTACAGGCAGGGCTGGTTGCGCTGCCCGAAGGCAGGCGCTGAGACTGAACGCTGTGTCACGCTTTCACTCGCACATCATGCCTCACCGAAAATCAGGAGGGACCACAGGCACCCGAGCGAGAGAGCCGAATTGAGTAATTGTGTTTGAAATTGGAGTATTCCTTAATGAAAATTTCCGCCCCAGGGACCGCTTTGCTAATGACATTGTGCTGTCTAACAAAAAAAAAAAAAAAAAAAAGTCAGGACTGAATAGCAATATTCCGAAAAAGGATCTGCTGTAGCCCAAAATTATGGAAACACTCACGGACTTCTTTATCATGATCATAATGAAATAACGTTTGATTTGTTATATTTATGAACAGCCTAAAGTGAAGCAATCAAGAGCTGAGATTTACACCGTAAGTCTAAGGTCAGGTGGTCTGAAGCATAAACGAACAAGGGGGAAATCCCACGAAGCAGTAGAACTTGTATATAACACACAACATAATGGTTTCATTTCCTCCAGCACGCTGAGGGAGTAAAGGTTGGCAATTTCCTCTCCTGGTACGTAGCATATTTCCACTGTTAGCATTCCAAGCTGAAACAAGCCATGAGATGTTTTAGTCTTTGCTCAAGTCCCAGAAAAGCATCTGTAGAAACTACCTTCAATGATGTCATCGGTCACATTTTAAATGGTGCCAGTAAGGAAATCTTACTGAAAAATGTTTATTGCAATATTATTAACATACTTAGATTAAAAACTTTGACCATACATTATAAAAGAAAACTAGTATAGTCCTCAAAATTGCAGATCATGGTGTTACTGTATTTGTTACTGTATATTTAACTCATGCTGAATAAAAAGCCAGCATCCTTTGGCAGAAAATGGGACAAGAGTAACACAAGAACAGTACACAAAGGAATTTATGTAGTGCCAAGTTGACTGTTTCTACTCAAGTCCATACATGTTAACTAGGACTGAAACTGTTTTGACCAGTCAGAAAATAACAACAAAGCAACCATAAGGTTTATTTCCTATGGGACGGACCACGACAAGCTGTGCGCTTCCACAAAAATAAGCGACAACACCTTGGTGTGATGCTTCCCGACACGAAGCTACTTATTTTCATGGTGCCTCAGTCCACTGTGTGGTTTATCCCTCTTATACTATGGCTACTTAGCAAAAATAATAACTTTACATGGTAAATTTTGCAGAAGAAACGTTTTTCAGTTAGCGTTTAACAATGTTTCAGGGTGCGCTGAAAAATATAGTTCCCTGTAAGTCCTTTTAATGGATTTTGAATGTGGTTCCATAAATTGATGACATTAATAGACACCTGTATGACATTCCTGGATCAATAAGGAATATAGTATTTTCCTAAGCCATGGTACAGGTTAATAGCACTAAAAGAATACACCATATATATGAATGGTGCACTCTGTGGGTTATATACTGTTTAGAAACCAGTAGATTTATTTAAATTTATCTTCTGAGGAGAAATACCTAGCTACTGTGTCATTTTATTTAGCAATCTTCATTACTGCAAATCTTTTCCATCTCGCAAGACATGTGTCAATGGTAGAATTTTTAAAGGATGTTTTCAATCACCTTAAGATGAAGATCAACCACAGGCATCCCTGCGTGAGCCTGAGCCAATCGGTTAATAATGTGAGAGGAAATTTGAAAAGACTTTGAACAAGGTGGCAGCCGAGAATTTTGTTCTGAGCGTTTCCGTTTTGGCACTTCCTGTCACCTCTGGAATGGGACGCGTTTCAGATTTCAAGATGTAGGAGCAAATCTTGGCAAAAAATTAAAAATAAAATAAATAGCAGCTGTACCAAAGAGAATATTTGATGCTTGTAAGGGGCCTCTCTTTTTGTAGCTTCTGTGCCTTCCATACAAATTTCTTTTGTTATTAAATTTCTTCATCAGGTATTTCTATGCAATAATTTTTATTTTAATAGAAAGGCCTCCATTTCTAGTTTGAACACTACCATTTGCCAGGAAGCGTTAATCGTATGACCAGTTTTATGTAAATTGTATGAAACTTTCATCTCCCAGCATAGATTTAACTGATAACAAATTTGTATTCATTCATCCCTAATCACAACTACAAGGAACTGTGTTATGTAATTGTTTAGGTGGAAATCCCCCTTACCAAACTGCTAAGCACAGTTTCCTTATAGAACTAATCATATATTGGAAAAAAAACCCTGAAACTGGACTGACGTGAACATAAATGACTCTTATCAAAATCATTAAGCAAGTTACACAATCATCTGCCTACAGATCGAGCATGTACATGTGTAGTTCTGTAAATGTGTGCCTTAAAGGTGTAAGTAAAGGTGTTACTTTCACCCTGTTGACACAAATCTGTGCCCAGTAATGTTTCATTTCAGGAAACGTCTTGTTTATTATCCAACATGGGTTAATGGAGTGGTGATTATAAAGGGACTTTGAATTCATTAAAACAAATTAATTTCACCCAAACATTCAGTTTTACATTTCATTATGCTCTGTGAGAAAAGATAATATCTTGCCACCATGCCCCCCACCTGTACCCTGTGTGTGTGGACTTTGCATGTTCTCCCTATGCTTCAGGAGTTTACTCAGGGTACTTCAGTTTCCTCCCCAAGTCCAAAGAGGTGCAGTGCAGCCTGACTGGTGTTTCCAAAATGTCTGTAGTGTGTGTGCATGATTGTGCCCTGTAAGGGGTTTGACCCTGATTGCAGTCTCCTACATCTTGTGCCCCAGGCTTGCTAGCATAGGCTTCAAGCACCCCCACGACCCTGCTTAGGATAAGCAACATGAAAACGAATGGATGGAAGAACATTGTGCAGGCCAGACAAAACAATATTTCACTTATCATTGTGTAATTTTCAAAATTTTCATAATTTTGACTGTGGTGTTAATTATGCTTCTCTTGAATGGTGGCTACAATGTGGTTTTGCATAAAATTCCTCTTCTATTTAGACCTTCCAGGTCTTGGATGTGCTGATTCACACAGCTGGGTAGTGAAGCTGCACTTTTAAATACAAGCTAACATAACCCAAATGCAGTTGATTAAAGTTTTGCAGTCTCTTTTCGTTAAGTTGTCATTTTCTTGCAGCTTTGTTTTCTCCTTACTCATTCCACTGTGCCAGAAAATTTGTAAATCCGACTATTTTGGGGTAGGTGTAAAAAAAGATTAAAACACTTGCTAAAGAATTATGTAGGAGATGTACTTAACAAAAAAACTGTGTACTTGCTTGGCACATAGCCTACTGTTGTAGATTAAAAGTCTATATAGTTTAACATAGAACAGCACTCTGAGGAAAGGAGTTTTGTGTCTCTTTCAACTGAAAAAACAAAACAAAACATGGTGGTTTGTCTCCAAAAAGTACAACTGACGATGCTCTAGTTATAGTCCCTGGTCATCAGAAACCTGATAATGAAAGCAGATGAGACATAAATGACGCACTAGCAATTAGATGTTAATGGTGTATACGACTGGGGTGAAGCTCTGTGCTCAGACCTGGAAAATAAGGAATTATTACAGTGGTCTACATCTCTTTATTTCAGTGCTTCTTGAATGTGTGTTCCGCATAGTGTAGGGGTGAGTATTTCCACACCTGTTTTTACATATACTTTAAATTAACAGTTTCACAAGGAAGTTTGGTATACAGGGGTTAAAAGTACCATTTTTGACACAACCTGCTAGGGCTTATGTTGGGTTAGGACAGGGCAACACAAAAAACAAAGAATGAAGCCAATCTGTAACCTCAAAACACCAATAACTGTAATGCTAAGTAAGCACACACAGGTGACTACAACACCTAGCAATGCACAACTGAAATCCCCACGCTCATAAAGAAAAAAAACGGAAATGATGGACAGGTGAGGACACTACACAATGACGAATGGGAGAATGAGGAGGCGTGGCCACACAGCAAGGAACTCAGGGAAAATCGTGACAGCTTATTTCACTCAGTCCTCCATCTTACCAGATCTCTCAAACACAATGTTGTTATTTATTATTTTTAAAATTGCCATTCATTAACTCCAAAACTCAGGCTGCTCCTGACCTCTTCTCAGCAGTCTGGAAGCAGGGATGCTACAGAGGGGTGAAAACCTACAATGACTCCAAAAGCCTGTGACTGAAAGGGGCCCGCAAGAATTAAAGCGTAACATAACATGACAATCTTTCATGGTTCCCAAAATCTCTAGTGGCGCCCCTGTCTAGAGGTATTTTGTGATGATATCTAGAGCTCCTTTTAGCTGGTCAGTATCATTCCTAAAATACACACTCTTCCCCTTTCGCCATCCCAGCACAGTAAGCACATCTGTGAAGCCCTCACTAGCAGGAAGGGAAGACATAATGGGCAGTTTAGCAAACCAACATAACACGTGTGAAACCAGAAGAGAGAAAAGACCCGTGTTGTGTTGGGTAAATAGTGAACAACTGTATAAATTAGTGTCACCCCCACCCCTGTTATTTACATGCATGTGACTTCACAGTCTGTTAACATCAAGGGGGCCCCATTAACTATAAAGGCAAGCCGCTGGTTACGTAGGCCTACCTGAGCGTGTGTGGATTTGAGCCCAGAGAAGCGTGTGTACTGAGCATACCTATACCAACATTAGCTGGCACTTAATGATATATTGTAAAAACAAATCCTTCAGATGGGATAATTAAACTGTTTTCTTGATGACTGTCTCAATATTTAACAAGTAATGGAATATTTGAATTTTCTTTCACATAATTTCTCACAAATTAAAACCCAGAATATTCTTATTTCAGACACACACAAAATAGAATCCTACAAAAGTATATATATATATATATATATATATATATGTGTGTGTGTGTGTGTGTGTTTAGTGTGAAAATGTATTTATAGCTTTGAAAGGCTACCACATAGCGTAATATCTGACGTAGAGAATTCGCAATACATTGGTATTGACTCAGTAATGGCTTCATTTTTAATAAATCCCCCCCCCCCTTTCTCTCTCTCTCTCTCTCTCTCTCTCTCTCTCTCTCATGTACCTCTCGCTTTTTGTCATTTTGAAAGAGGGGGTGGGGGTGGATGGGATGGACCAAAAGGGGGGTGTGTCACTATAAGGAGCAGATATAACAACGTGCAGTTCGTTGTTACCGAGACAGGAAAAGCACAGTGTAAACCTGTACGACATCAGAGAATACACATCCTACCAGCCAACACAGGTAAGGCGCACTTGAAACTAGCAAACAGTGCAAAATAGATTCTACTGGATAGACTTTCCTCACACAGAGATTTACATTTGGTTTAGTTTCCAGGAAACAGGGTGAGATTAAGCAATTTATAGCAGTAACCTTATCTTGAAAGTGTAATGAAAGTGCAGTTCTTATTGTATAGCTTTATAGTGCTGACTTCAGTAATGGCACAGCAGTGTTCTCAGTTTTTAAAGTTCAGTATTGTCTTAGTGTCCTTTATTATTTATGATTGTTTGACTTCATGACCCATTCACTTGTATTTTTGTTCTTAATGGCTGTAGGTTTTAAGTGCTCTGCTTAAACTGTGACTTTGATCTTTGTGCTTGAAGTGCGTGATAAGTACACTATATTCTCCGTGGGTTCCCTCCATTCATGTGCCGCACACATTAAACACTAATATGATATTAGCAATCAAATTGCTACAGAAACGTCCCAGGAATATCTTAGTGTTTGAAATGTACATGCCGAAAGTGTCAGCCATGCATGCTCACATTGCACTGTACCAAGAGGGTTTTTACTTACTGTTATGGATTGTATTGAATAATTTTCAGTATATTTAAAGCATCATACTTAAACAATTGACCACTGCTATAAATTTGAGAGAGCTGATAATGAGGAGAGAATTACATGGCACCTGCTGAATTTTGGACTCCCTTCTCTCTGTTATGGGCATACTGTTGTACTGTTTATGGACCTACATAGAGCTGTCTATGCTCACAGGCTTTTTGACTAATTAGGGAAGCGTCTACCACCAGTGGGGTGTGAATAATACACCCTGTTAACGATCATAGTTCAGGCTGAATCTGGTCCTCCGTATGGCTTAATAATTACAGTCTGAACCTCTCACGGACTGCTATTTGGAAGATAACTGGTGACTTCTCACAACCTGGGCAGTTTTATTTATTTATTTATTTTGCTCTGAATGGTCTGTCATTTCATGCCTAATTTGCACAACCTTTTAGGAGTTAGCGAAAGGCTTTCAGCTGGAGCACTCTGTGCTGTTTCTGTTAAAGTCCACGCTTATTGTGGAGAGGTGAATGTGTCGGCATGTAAATGGCTTTCACCAGACTGCAAGGTGAAATTTTATACTTGTATGTTAGCAAGTTAATTTGTCAAATCATAACTTAGTGTCGCAGTACCAACGTTTGATGAACGTTATCTTTTTAATTTTCTTAATAATCAATATACATTTATACTGTATTAACTTCTACTATAACCATGAGTCTTTGTGACTCTTACATTATTACGGCTGCAATTCATTGTCATTGTAAATATTTTGTTGCAAAAGAAAATGAATTTTCCTCTTCCATGTTTTCTGTGATGTGCTTCCAATTTAAACCCTCCCAAAACCGCAATATTCTGCAGTAAAGCATCACTGTTTTAAAGCCTATTAAATGTATATAATGTCTAACATAAACAGGTTGCTGCTCATAAGGGCTATTTCACAAGAGTGGTTTGACATCAATTTTATGAAGATGATTTTGAATTTAAAAATGTGAATTTAATTTGTGTAATAATTATTTAACTACTAGGAGTGTGTAATCCGGTGACTCCAGGTTACAATATAACATTGCAGATGATGGTAACCACTACTGGAGCCTTATACAGCTGCAACCCTAAACATGTAGATATACTTTGAAATGCTTTATAAGGAGTCTTAAACCAACACAGACCCAGTCTGTGTCTGGACTGGAGTCAATTTCCTGACTAGTGTTGGCATATACACTCAGTTGTAAATCTATTTTAAAAAATCAAATAAATAAAAATAAAAAATGCTTACAGCCTTTTTTGAACCGTTAATGTAGATAAAAGTAGTTTGTCACTGCATTTCAGGACAATACGTGCAGACTGGCTCATTTACAACTATGAAAATGCTTTTCTTTCGGACTTTTACCGTAATAACTTCTCTGCTCAAGTTGTCATGCCCTTTAAAATGTTTCGTGATGAAAAGGGACTTCAGTGAAGTGCAGGAATCCGGAACATTTTTACTACCCAAAACTCAGCCATGTACACGCAGCTCACTAACACCATAAAGTAGGCTAGTGCATCAAACTCACACGCCCTGATTGGCATCTAATGGTGAATAACCTACTAATTGAATTAATTAATGAACCTAATTCATTACTACTACAGCACTGCTCATATAAATAGGCACATTGAGGCACATTTAAGTGCTTTGAGGCACATTGTTGTGAAAGGCACTATATAAAAATAAATTGAATTGAATATAAGTACATTATAACTGATACAACTTTTCTGCGTAAAATGACCATTTAAACTATTTGCAAGAAGACTAAAGTATAAGGGTGACTTCAACTGATGCCTCAGTAGATGCATATCTGAGACGCACCGTATCATCCACTATAGACCCATACTGTGGCAAACACACCAATAGGAAGATGTAGTTTCTTACGGATGCTTTGTGTATGGCCAGTGTGTTACACAAAGTAATGCAGACATTGTACTCTGCACAAGGGTCTACATCTCTGAGTAGAACTGTTTCCACAGGCAGGAGCCCATCTTTATAGCAGCCTGCCATAAATTGTGTGCGATCTTTTATGGGTATATGTGTTTCCATTGCTTTTTTCATGTTTCCCTGATTTATAGTATAGTCACATCTGATAAGGTCATGTTTGGCTTGATTCAGAGTCTGTTTTCCCTGTATGGTCAAAACAAACAAAACATATATGTAAATTTAATTTTGTGACTATGTACATCTTCATCTGTACACAGACAACAATTACTGCGGATTTTAATAGGACAAGTCATTATTTGTTTTGACTTTCAATTATTTAGCCACGGAATAATTTAACACGACTTTCCCCGAAATGGAAAAAGAAATTATTCTGTTTTTCAATCTGTGGATAAACTATTATGTGATAGATCACGAACACAATTTGAACATTTTAATAAACTGTGTCATAATTCTTGCATTATAATAACAGGTATTTTTTAGGTCTTTCATCACGGTGTACCGCGCTCTGAACTTTCAGGTCATGCGTTTTCTTCACTGCCTTCGGAGCTCTAAGCGTACGCTTATTTTTCTCTCATTGTCCGACGGCCGCAGATGCGTGATGCCGCTCAGGGGGCGTCCTATACGCCACAGCTCTCTCATCCAACACACGCATTGGCCATATTGAGTGGAAAAGCTCCTGTCCGTGACACTGCGCTGCAGTGGAGCGATCGCTAAGCCTGTTATGACAGCAGACTCAGTTTCAATTATGACTTTAATTAAAGTTAGTTTTGATCTTGGCCGGCTAATAACTAATAGATTTCTGATTACAAATGAAATGGCGTTATATCAGTACTACATCTGAATACACATTTGGAGGAAGTAACCCTTTTACGACAGATTTAAGATCTCATCTGTTATTATAATCCCGTCAACATGTAATATTCTTCCACCGTTAAATTTTAATGTTGAATTAACATCCGATAGTAATCAAGATCTTGGGCATTATATTAACTGTGCATTATAAGCTACTATTTGTATGACATGGTTTTTATGTGCCATATTTTTGAGCACGATAAATGTATTATATCAGCCTGATTTTGGTAGATCTGTTATGACGTCAGTAGTAAGATGTTTACTACCAGTACCTGGTATCCTTGGGTCTGCAAGCACATTGAAGTAGTTTCAACGATAATATGCAACATTAATATTACCCTTAATATTCACAAAAAACACATTTAGAATGTACGAAAGAATATCGGGAGGGAAGCACAGTCAGTAACGTGCTCGCTGTGACCTTTTATGTGTTTTATTCTATGAGTGGCAGAGGGAGAGCATGAATAAGACTGCCATCTGAAGACAAGAACGACGAGCAAACACGAAGACTCTTAAGATGTTCAGCAGCATGCTGTCAAGTGCTAAACCAGACGCATGAATGTACAAGTGAAGAAAGTACTTTCTTTACCCTGAACTTCATTCTGCATTAGTGCTGTACAACGGTAAAGCCACTGTGAAATTAAAAACGTAAAGGTGTTTTAAATAGAGTGATGATACAACCAGATCGACCCAGAGGGAGCGAACCAGGCAAGCATAATTGGATTTAACACATTTCTCAAGATTATATACAGGTATACAGGTGAATATATGCATGCAACGTATATACCTGTGAAACTGCATTTCTACTGCTGCATAAGAATATGGATATTTTCACTAGTAGGATAGCTTCACTAGTCTCACAACATTGTTTGTGTTGACAGGTAGTGAAATTAGTCATAGCAGGTTACCATTAAATTCAGTTTAAATACAATTTACAAGATATTCTGTGTGACCTTCACTTTTGGAGGTAGTTGTTTTCTAAGTTCATAGTCCAACACCCCCTGAAATATCACTTTAACATAGGGCTAATTTATACACATTAAGCAATTATTAAGTGATTATTCTTGTCATATCACCCTTGGCGTGAAGGATAGACTAATATATGCAGCTACTGAAGCAAATGGCTGAAAAACGTGCAGTCACATTGGTACTTATCTTCACAGGTGTGAGAGAGGTGACACTTTGTTTTTAGACTCAAAAACAGTGGCATGGTCTGAATCCTGTAAAAAAACCATTCAAATTAGTGTAGAAGAGCTATCTGAGAAATCAAACAGCCAAAAGTTGACAGTGTTCTCCCAGTGGCGCTAGGTTAAGACTGTGTTAGAGTCCTCCCACAGACCTGTCACTTATCTGCGGATTAGTGATTGCCGGCAGTGAGGATGAACTACTTCCCTTGATGACGTTAAAATACACGTGGACTTCATGTTGCCACCACCAGAACTGTAGTGTGAAAAATATGGCAAAAGACTAATCATGAACAGAACAAGCAAACACAAAGAAGGGACACTGCAGTTAACATATAGGAAAATGTGACTACGTCAGACTACAAACACCGTTGAAAACATACTTATATCTCTCACTCTTGTTGTCCACTAGGTGGCAGAACTCCTCTCTCAACCCTTTTCACGTTCTCTGTTCCGGATGGGACCATCATCATTTCTATAATACGAGCACGCTATTCACGTTGTGAAACTTGTACTTTCACACCTACTTTTCAGCCAGAGATTAATTTTCACATTTAAGTGTTCTAAGACAACGGTGTTTTACAAGCGAGTGCAACACTGAAAAGACCCATTTTAGACAGCAGTCATCACCTTGTTAGATTTTTAGTGTTCTATGTAGCTGTTTTCGTTCACAAAGCATTGCATAGAAATTGCATCATAAAGCTGGTAGCAAATCATTTTAATTTAGTTTTATATATATCTCATCATGATTTTTGTGGATGACTGAAATGGTACAGTTAGCTTATTTACACCTCACTGAAGACCATTTTCAGGACTGTGCTAATGACGTAATTGTTTTGTTGCCTATGTAACACTTTTGTTTCTTCATCTTACTATAATTGGTACCTGTAACAAACACAATAGTGGCCTCACAACACTATGCATTATCTAGGATTTAACTAGCTACACAAAAACTTCTGCCAGTGTCTACAAATGACTCTGCTTTTTAAAATATAAAATGCCTTCTAATACTTATTTTAAAAGTATGAAACCTGTTTGCTTAATTAACAGTTACCATTCTTAAGTTGTGTAAACAGGCCACTGAATTCCTATAACTGTATACATTTACATTGTAATGAATCAGACAGGCTGAGGTGAGGTCCACATGCAGAGAGGAAGGTTTATTCAAAGCAAAAACCAGGTACAAAGAGTTACAAGGTATGTACTAACATAGAGGCTTCTACATTCAACAATAACCAGCAACACAAAGGGAGCACAAAGGTAGAGCTTAAATAGGGAGAATAACGAGGGACAATTGGCAGTCACTAAAGCACTTAAGACATTGAACACGAGGACATGTAGGGAGGGAACATCTAGTGGACATGAGAGGAATGACAGGCACGGGCATGACATACATATATGCATGTGCTTCAGGTAGAAAATTTACATTATACTGTAAGCCTTTCCGTGGTTTTGTATAATGGACAACAGCCATTAACAAATTAGAATATAAAACAAAGTGATCGATTTATTAAAATTTTACTCACCCCAGATTTTTTCTTGTAATTTCTTCTCCTACTGCTTTTTCGTTTAACAGACATGAATACCTACAGAACAGTTGTGCTGTCCAAACTGTGAATTGTACAAAAAGCTGCTCAGATGTCCAGTTAGGGGCTGGCAGATTCAGAAAGCAGGGCTTCTGTAGCTGTTTACACCAAAAGAAAAATAGTTTTTCAATGAGTGCTGGCTGCATTGCAATGTTTGATGTTCTGAAATGCTCTATATTAAAATTTCCAAATCAGTGTGATTTTCTGTTGCCCTGCACCAGCTATTTTAAACTGAATTTTCCTCTTGTCACTGTAAATGTCACTATGTAGGAGTAAAGTGAACTATACACAAAAATTTTTGACTATGAAAGCTCTGCCATTAGTTTTGGACATTATTTAAAAATTAGCACACTTGTCAAAAAATATCAAGATATCAAGCTGTGATTCTGTTTTAACTGGGTGAATAGAAATGAATTAGACATTTAATACTTGCCTCTTACAATACTTTGTTGTACAGCTTGTGGCAGTTAACGTTGAAATCATATTTTTTATTTATTGGATTTTTCTTTAGCAACTTGCAAAAGATTACAAACTCACAGTGAGTACTTTCTGAGGATATGTGAATATGGTGAAAATAAAAAAAACAGTACCAAAATCTTCATGAAATACAACATCATAGTTATAAAAGTAAATAACACTGTTGGCCTGTTAGTTTGTGAATGTCACGTGAGCGCCATTAAGTTTTCATCACACATCCTTGCGTGGAAGGTGAAATGGTTTCTGTGGCTTTTAACAGAGCCCACAGATTGTGCACATTTACAGCGAGGTATTCGCCAGGTTTACCGACGCCTCCGAGATAAGAAAGCCTCCCTTTCCCGTTTTCCGAGCCATTGCTATAATCTGCTTCTGGTGACTGATGCGTGGCACAGGCTCGGCAAACCCCAAAATCCGTTTCATTCAATTTTGCCACAAGGGCTAATTCGCGCGACTGTTAAAATAAATAACTTTTGTTAATTAAGAAAAAAATTAAAGACTTTAAAACTGCTCGTGCTTTGCCCTGGAGTTAAATCGACTATTTTCCCCGTCCAAATAGTTCAAAACATAATTAGCCTAACCAGAGTCATGAAGCTTTGATATAACAATGGACAAATACACCATAGTTATAACTTAAAACTCAAATGTATATGCATGCTACCATTCATATCTGTCTTTATGAATTAACTTATAAACATCTAATTGCTGTTTTAACTAAAACGCGACATCTTTTTAAAACTGTGGTTGTGATACAGTTGGGTTTGCTGAACAGCCTACTCAAATTATGTGGTTATTTTAAAACAAGAAGACTTTGGTCATAAAATCGGACGGAAAAGTTATACATTTTATTACATTATTCATTCATTCATGCATGCATCCCATACACCTCGTCCGTACCTGCTTGTATCTCCTGCTCAGTTAATTAAGACAATAAAGAGTTCAGAAAATGTGTGTCGATCAGGTCGGAGCTTTATGTGAAGATTTTTAAACCTCCCGTTATTTTCTCCCATACTACCAGCATTTCGGCGGCTCTGAGCGACACCCTCTCCACCGTCTCTTTGGCAACGCCGTCGTTATGGAGACCCCGCTGTGGACCATCCTGCTGCTCCTGTGCTTGTGTGATCCGGGACGGGCTGACTGCCAGCAGGACTGCCTCTCCTGCGGACTGCTGCTGTCGGAAAAGCAAGCCTTCAGTTCGATGGTTAGCCTCCACACCCCCTGGCTTGTCCACCCCTTCAGATGTTCCACACCTCGACTCTCACGTTTACAACACGTTTCTCATAACTTATTAAAGTTTAACATTTGTAGCACCATTCGGAAGATAGAGATTTAACTATCGCCTTAGCTGGATCCGTTTTTCATTACTTTCCACGTATTTTTTATTGCGAGACTTTCATTATTAATGTTCGAATACTGTAATTGTTTAAAATTAACTTCATAAGCGATCCATCACATTAATTACTCGGCAAAAGGACACAGAAGTTAACTACATTTCACGGTAATATTAACGCGAGGCGGACACGGGGCAAAGGTGTTAATTTAGTCAAGGGTTGCTCTGTGATTTAATTATTGTGTGGCCCATGCTTACTTTGTGTTGGAGAGATACACAGCTTCTGTGCTGCAAGCTGACAGATAAATGTGGGCTCTGCCAGGCTGATTTGTTGTACCGCATTGAGTTTGACGTGTAAAATTCTTGCCCGTTCAGAACCCCCCCAACCCTTCATCTCTCTCCCCACCTTTGCTCCAAACGCAGGCAACGTCACAGTCTTACTGCATTAATTTTCAGTAACTGACTTTTACCCTAATTGGAAGGTCCTTTGTAACACTTTGCATAACTGTGCACACTTAAAATCAGTGCGTATAAACAAGGCTACCACTAGAGGTGTGGGACCCCATGACAGAAATGTTACATGTTAAAATGGGATGCTGTGTTCAGATTTTTGAGGGCCCCTCTCAGTCACAGGCCTTTGGACACGTTCTAGATTTCCACCTCTGTTGTACCCCATTTGGCCTTGTTAACTGCTGGACTGGGATTTAAGCTTCAATTTTCAAACAGTATTTAATGTATATGAATCTTGTCAGGTTATGTTTTATGTCAGTTCATTAAAAAAGGATTAATAATTTTATTTTTAATGTAATTTTGCTTTGACCCTTTTCTAATTTGACTTATCAGTACTGTACAAGCCGTCAGCAGTTTTAATTTAGTAGGCCTTCTTGAATACTGTGTACCAATACAAATTTGAATGCTAATGATACACAGTATTTCTCCAAGCCATATAATGCCAGTCTGAGGATTACTTTTAACATAGAGCACAATTTTGTACACCGGAATGCTTTCGCTGTGACTGTAATACAGCTGAGATCTGAACATGACTACCACTTGTGCAACTGACTGGGTGAGATACATATGCCAGTTTAGGTGCCACATCTCTGTCAGGCAGCAAATGTGGTGGGCATTCATCATCTGCTCCGTGTTATTTCTCCACAGCTTTGTTTGATGGAGTGTGAGAGTAAAGACTCACCAGCCCTCACGTGGGAACTGTGCAGACAAAATGTAGAGCAGTCCCAGTCACCCCCCTTGCCAGCAGCGGACACCATGCTGAAAAGAGCTGAAGAGGAAGTGGGTGCTATGTTGCCAGTGAACCAGAAAGACGGTGGTGTGTTGTACTCTGGGGCTCTGCAGCGCTTTGACCATGTGACACGGGCACTGGGGACAGCCCAGCTGAGTGCCACATATGACTCTCAGCAGCAGAGGTCTGTGGAAGACGAAGGAGAGGGAGATGTAAACAGCGAGCCAGAGGGAGCCGCCATCAGTCTCAGCAAGCGATTTGGGGGCTTCCTGAAAGGCAAGTACGGATACAGGAAGCTGTTGGACCCCGGCAGACCTATGCAGAAACGCTACGGGGGTTTCATAGGTGTCCGCAAGTCTGCTCGCAAGTGGAATAACCAGAAACGCTTTAGCGAGTTTCTGAAGCAGTACCTCGGCATGACCACCCGCGCGAGCGAATTCAACAGCGTGTCCGCGGACATCACCCAGCAGAACGAAATGTAGTGCATGCCCCGTACTCCTGGCACAGGTGCCCTGGCACAGCCAGCTCACCCATCACTGTCGCCACAGTGGTTAAAAATTGTAAGTGGTATTTAAAAAAAATGTATATAGCCGAACAACCAGTTTGTTTCGCATTTCTGTGTCTGTTATAATTGCATCTTTGAACTAATTACAGAGGATAATGCATAATAAAAATGTTCAATAAAACTAGATATTTTATTTCTTATGCACCTCTGATTCTGTCTGCTTTGGTTAGTTAAATCAGGCGTATATACGAAATACGAATATGATTTGTTTTGGCCCGATATTTAAAATACTCAAATTTTAAGAAAAATAGCGTATATTTTACAGTTGAGTTTCTGGAAATGTGTTTGTTATATGGGCCTGTGTTTAATGGCAATGTCGGATAATTGTTTGTATCCTGTGTTCTTTTACGCTTCTTTTCAAGCGTTCATCGCGGCAAAAATGTCATGCCTTCTATAATACTACCCTCTTCTGGCCGGTAAAGGCTCATTTTTAAAAGTTAAACTCAATGTCACCATTTCCTTTTTAGTGATGTATCGGGGAATATAAAAGTTCTTTTTTACGTGAATGTTTTCCTCATATGATAGCATAAATGTACCACGTAGGAATGTACATGAACACGTACCTTGTGTTACCACCTATACAGGGTTTCAGCAAGTATAGTACCAAATGGTAGTTGACTTTCACGTAAAACCTGAATGTTGTGGGATTGCATCCCTTCGAAGATCTCGTTCCATTATCCTAAAGCGCAGGTACTTAACCTGTTTTGCTACAATACCTTTTTCAAAAAGGGGTAAAATTTTAAATTTACAAAAAAAAAAAAAAAAAAACTAAAATGTAAAATCTGTAAAGATCTATTAATTCAGTTCATATGTTCTAAGAATATAATTTCAATGAAAAATTACTTTGTGAGTCCACTTTTTGGAACTTTGTTAATGTTAACCTAAAGTTAACTGTTTTAACTAGACAGTTTACAATTTTCCTGTTTTATTTTTTGTATTTTCTGGTAAATGAAATAAATACGTTTTGTCATTTACAAACTGTACAGAGGCAACTATGAATACAAGAAAAAATAAATTAGTTTACCACATACTTTGTTGGCTGTCATACACAAAACATTGCGTGTCTTACATTGACCTTCTCAGTCTGAGATCTGCAACTCTGTGGTCTGGGTCAAGGTTTTCTTTTGAGCTCATTGTCCTATTGTCAACAAGTCTTAATAGAAGTGCAAGACATCCCCTACGCAACACACACATTAACGCATGCTGTAACAGGAGACAAATGTTGATGGGTGTATATGTTGTTAAAACATACAGGCTCACCGAGGCTTCAAATAAACCCAGGAAGCCTTAAAACTCAACATCCTTATAAAATTTATTTAAACATGAAAATGACAAATGTTTCCTTACTGCATAACATAGAAAAGAATGTTTAACAAAAGCTTTGTAGATTTTTTTTTCTCTTTCCTTTTTATCTTTACAAGCAATGTTTAAAGATACATATATAGCACAATATATGAATAGTAAATGTGTTTGCTTTTATGGACTTATTAGCTTTCTGTATGGAAATGTGAACATTGTTTAAAAGAAAATTTTAGACATAGTACACATGGTTCCAATAAATTATTTTGTTTAAATTGTTGGAAATTAAACAGACCAATTAAAATGGCTTGATCTTGTCTCAATTTACAATCACAAATTCCTCCTGACTGGTAAGTGCCAAAAAAAAACAAACAAAAAAAGTCACTATTTGCACAAGGAACACAGTACAAGTGTGAATGTTTTATAATCTCCATATGATGAAAATTAGCAGCTTCTGGAAAAACCAATCCGGGATGAACAGCACTGGTGCCTGAAATTCATTTCTCTTTTGGTCTCTGGACTAATGTTCTAGGTAAGTGGCAGAAACAAAAACTGCACAGCTCACCCCAAAATGTACGATTTCAAGCAGAGTCTGAATTATCAGAAAAAAGCTGAAAAACTGATTAAAACAACAGAGCTCAACTTGATCTGTCGCAAAGGCCAGGAAGTGCTTTTTACACCAGTATGCTGCCACAAACGTAAGAACCAGGCAGATATCCCATGTTTTCCTGTCACCCCTGAACAGCAGCCAGTCAAACTTCTGCTGAGCAGTAGTTTGTGCGACTGTAAATAAAATGCTGATTCACCATGAAACCAACTTCCAAGGTTATTTATGGAGCTGCCCCATACCACTTTTGCTGGCATTTCATATTGTGGCTGAATGACCCTACATTCATGAATACATCTAAAAGTGCAAATGATGCCTCTCAAACGAAGGCTCTCAAATGAGGAGTGTCATCGTGAGGTCGCCCCTTCCACAGTGTGGCAAGCGGTACCGTGTCCATGTCCAGAAGAAAACACATGCTTCAAAAAGATCACTGCAGCCCACTGTACTGTCATTTCATTGGACCGACATTTTCAATTTCCATCGAATCACATTAAAGCTGTAATACTGGCAGATGAAACCAGGGCCACTTGTGTGAAGATTTGCTCAAAGGAACATTGCATGTTCTCATCGACATACGCCTGCTAAGGTCACATTAACGATCAACATACTGCAGGAAGACGAGCTCACTAAATAACGACATTTTTTTTTTTTTTTTACTAACTTACAACCAAGTAAAAGAAAGTGTTAGAAACCAGTAATAAAAAATGGCTATATAGACATGAGCATGGCCACATGCAGTTTAAAAAACACAGTTGTGTCCTCCACCCTCCAGTCTTTTTGGCTATCCTCAAAATTGTAATCCGCTGTGTGGTCTTTGTGGTCTACATAAACATTTATACACCAGAACGCATTTCAAAGGAATCCCCCCCCCCGTTAGAGCAATAAGTCAGTCCTCGAGTAGGAAGCACTCCATTATTGTGCAGGGGTGGCGTGACTGAGCATTCTCCACCCTCCGCGCATGGTGGAACTGCTTGCGGAAAGTACCGGACAATGCACAGTGATGAAGGCTGGTATGTCGGCGCGCCTGGTGGAAGCCCAGAGTATGCCCTACGGCTACGCATCGAGTTGTTCGGTGGCGGAAGACATCAGAGAGACCAGAGGGGCGGGAAGAGCAAGGTGGGATGGTTGTGGCTGCGCTGGTGGCTCTCCTGACGGCCAGCACAACGCAAGTCTCAGTTCCCCGTATTAAAAAAGCGAAAACCACATGATCCACTTCAGTAAAATAGCAAAAAATGTACAAAAAGTAAAAACTGAAAAAAAAAAGAAAAAAAAAACAAAAAAAGCTGCTCATACAATAGAAACGAGCTTCTGCGATAGTCCTTGTTACGGAGGTGACAACTTCACAGCCGGAGCCTTTGTTACAGAGGTGACCGCTGCTTTGCCACGTTCTCACTGGCTGGACGGTTCAGTCCAGAAAGCGCTGGCAGGCTTTCTTCCAGCGACAGGCTGTGCACCACTGGTCCCTGTGTTCAATACCATATACCTTCCGGCACTTCTTGGCCTCTCCCCGGGCCTTCCTGCAACCGGGCACAAAAACCCAAAGTTCGTTTCACAGGAGCACCGCTGACCCTAGCACACTTCATATCTGTTCAGCATTGTCCACTACTTCCTTTGGACCAGCGTATCTAAACATATCAGGTGGCAAAAATTAATTAAAAAGTTGCAAACTGACAATAAGAGGGGAAAAGATAAGTTTGAAAGGAAACGCACAAAGATGCAGAGAAACAGGAAGTGGAGTGGGAAGCAGCTGAGTACTGACCTGGAAGCACAGTGACCCCGGGGAGGAGAGCCACCTGCTGCGTGTGGCCTGAGGGGCGCGCTGTGCTGCTGCAGCCACTGCTCCCCCACGCTGACTGAGCGGCTGCGCATCGGAGTTACCTGTAGGCAAGAGGTCAAATACATACACCGAGATTCCCTTACACAGTTGTTACAGAATAAAATTTAAAATAACAGCAGAAGCCAATAAATTATTGGAATTCCTAAACGAATCACAACATAGTACAACAAGCAAATATATATGGGGAAACATTCTCTGTAATCATCGTATGTATTTATTCCCTAAACTACGCCCTTAGTTTCAGTACAGGAGAATTCTGAAAGATGCGAAAATGAATTGTTTCACTGAATTGTTTGCGCTACATCTAAAAATTGAGTCTCGTCGATTTTATACATAAACACTAGATGGCAGTATTGCGTAAACAGTTCTAGAAGACCGCAACGCTAATTCCTAATTTCTCTTTGTAAGATTATCAAACAGTAATTATCGACACAATAACACAAAATTTTCAAAGTGAATAGCTTCAAAGTGATGCATTCTTTATTGATTATTTTCAGAACACTGGGCCGCACACAAATCAGTCTGTTCTTCTGCCATGTTCAGTAGATAATCATGCAAAAAAAAAAAAAATTGTGCATGCCACTTCAGGCTTGCAAACACTACCGGTGTTAAGAAGCCCATCAAAAAATTACTACTTATCCTCACTTGCACATTTCAGATGATCTGATTCAGCTAACAGCTGGTTGTGTGACAGAGGATGACATGTCACCCTAGACATCTTTTACAAACTCCCTAGGGTTGCCATGGAGATTCTACATTACCACACACTTTCCTCATACTCAATTATGAGTAAGACCACGCGTCATTCCACTAACACGAGTTAATCACAAGACTGCAGATAATCTCGGGTGCAGCGTCTCAATGCGTTCAGCAGGAGAAACACTGCAGCGCTCCCACATCCACACCACTACCCATGTCTCCTGCAAAGGGGGAGGCCTGTGTGTACCTGCGCAGTCTGCAGGACAGCAACAGGCGAGGTCCAACTGCAGGAGCTGGAGGTAACCGGGGCAGCAATCACCTGGACAGGAGGACATGCCTGTGTGGCAAAATGGGGGGAGGGGAGAAAAAAAAAAAAATCACAAAAACAAAAAATTAGGTCAAAAATATGGTCAGACACACACACACACACACACACACACACACACACACACACACACACACAACTTGCAGAGTGTCACATTCTACTAGATAGTCGAACACACCCCAGCAGAATACGTGCTCAGCTTCCTGGTAAATGTTGCTTAAGTGTTAGCTTTTTCAGTCAGTGCAACAAACAATTCAAAGCCTTTTAGAAAGTAAATTTCATAAATCACAGTAGCGTGGCACAGCAATCTCTCCCCCCTTCTCCCTGCCTTTCCAAGGCCTACAGTCGAATACCAGCATTTACATACATGACCATTACAGACCGTGCTGCGATAAGCAGCCTTTGCAACGCTACCAAACGAGCATTATCTAACAACCAGCCCACTCTGCAGGCCTATTCCTGAAGCCAGGCTGTGATTACGGAGTGTGTGTGTGTGTGTGTGTGTGTGTGTGTGGGGCAGATCAGCTTCTTACCTGGTAGGAGTGCTCAGAGCGCACCTGCCAAAAGCAGCTGGGGGCAGACTGGCTGAGCAGGCTGGCCTGGGGAGCCCCGGAAGCAGGGGGATCCTGGGCGCGCAGCCTGGGCACCAGCGGCACCAGCTGAATTGGGCTGGATGGGGAGGCACAGGAGGGCAATGGTGCGCTGCTGGGGGCAACTGACGCCGGAGGCGCTGGCTCTACCTCCCGGTGGATTTCGGAATAATAGAAGTCCTCCTCCCTTCGGGACAGCTCGGACTCGCTGCTGTGTCTGAGGGTAGAGGAATGTGACACGTTAAACCTGCCTCTAGCAGGTACCAACACATATGCCTTTTGGTCATTTTAAATACTCAATAACACCTACAACAACAGATACATGCCTTGAAAACACATTCTAACAAGTCTGTTGTGTGATGTTATGCACTTTGATGTTTACTGAATATCACTGGATATTAAAACACTTGCAGAAACAACTCTTCATTTTAGCCAGTTTCGGCCTGCCAAGTTCCAAAGCACCAAATTTTGTCAATCGCAGGCTATTCAGTGAAAACACAAGGCGGCTAATCCAATATCATACTTAGTAAAAATACAACATGTAAGCACTAGATAAGAACCACTATAATGTCAAGTGCTGCCAGTTCTGGTGCAACGAGTCATTTAGCGCTCAAAGGTGACTACAAGGATGGCAATTTCACAAAAATAAAGGATTTATGAGAAACCTAAGACAGGACACGCACCCCAGATGCAAGGTACGAATGTGCCGCTTGATTCCAACAACGGACGTGAGCACCTTGCCGCAGTTTGGCCACAGACACCTGTAGCCCACCTTAACGGAGTTCTGTGAATGACAGAGCAGGAATTCGTAAAGCCAAACACAACAGTACTAAAAATTAAAAGCTAATGGGTCAGGAACAAAAGCAGCAAAACAAGACTGATCATCCCCCCTCCCCCATCACCGCAAGCCCTGTTCAGCACCTTACCTTTCGTTTCCTGGGTGCCGGCTCGTCAAACAGCACCTGCTCCAGCTCCATGTCCAGACCCTCGTCAGCAGAGGGCGCCAGTGTGCCCTCCGCCTCTGCGATGGGTGGGGAGGGCGCAGGGCTGTTACTGCTGCCCCTCTCCCAACTCCAGCATCCGCTGCTGCCACTGTCTGACAGCTCCCCGCCGGCACACTCGACTCCACACGAGGCTGTAACAAGAGGAGGGGGGGGGGCATGGCGCAGACTCAGTTAAACCCAAAGTGTATGTCAGTACTGTTCTCCTGACCCCACCACAGTACCAAATCATTACTCTGATTTCTCCCATTACTTTGGCCATCTGTAAAAATTAAAGAAAGCTCTTGAGTGAGGCAGGAACTGACAACCTCCCCTCCACCCCAAGACCGATCTGTTACTCCTATCACCATGCAGGAGTGCCATTAACTGCCCCACCGGCGGCACGCTGCCCCCCCGGAGAAACTCAAGGTCCGCCGTTCACCTGGAACGGAATCCTTCGGGGTGGGGCTCTGGACCACAGGGCTGCAGGAGAGGCTGGTGAGCACCATGGCGGCCATCATCTCGTCCATCTCCACCGACTGAACCCTGTACACAGCACACAGACGTCACACTGCTCACTCCTGTACACAGCACACAGACGTCACACTGCTCACTCCTGTGCACAGCAGCATTTGACCCATCCGTCTGGGGGAGCAGTGGGCAGCCATATGCAGTGGCCAGGGAGCTAGGACTACTGACTCACCTGGAGCCTGGGCTGGGATTCAAACTGGGAGACTTCAGCATCCCAGCCTGACGTTCTACCCATTGAGCCACCAGACCGCTGTTACAGCAAATTCACCCCCCCCCCAATCTCATACCCTCGGCTTATTAATCAAACAAAACCCCAGAGACAACGAGATGCAATGAGAGAAGCAGAAAGGTGCAACAGGGGCTACGGCAGTTACAGCTTCTTCAGAGACTGATAAGACTGGGAATTTAAAACAATCCCAACACTGACTAAGTTTACTGACACATTTCCTCTCATTTTGAGTATTGCGTTATGAAACTCACATGCTGATAATCTTAACTCTAAAATGGAAACATATTGTATAATACAAATAATTAAATGTAAACGTAGCCTAAACGGGACTGTGTGTATCTGATGGAATCTGAAATATTCTACATGTGATTTCTATCAACCAAAAAGTTTGGCTTGCTATATGTTAAAAAAAACTAAGTAAAAGGTTAAATATAAAAAAAGGGGCATATATGGAAAGGAAAAACAGGGTAAACTCAGGATTGTAAATCCCATGAGCTCACTCAGCTCAGACATGTGACACTGGGATGCATTTCTAAACATCTAAAACACACTTGTCATGGATTTTGTCTCCTGACAGTAAACCGGCATGCTGGTTAGGCCAGGCACATTAAAAAAGCCCCGTGTGCAGTTTCCTTTTCAAGGGAAGTACGAGTATGGCAGAGCTGCATGTCTAGAGTGTGGGTGCTAACAGTGCTCTCACCTCTTTGGAACGTCAATACTGGAGGAGACGGTGCGTGGGGGGGGCACGACCTGGGGCTGCCCCACAGGTGTTGTCCACACGTCTTCGGCCTTGCGCAGGAGGTGATGGCCGAGCTGTGGCAGGAAGACCGAGACCTCGTTGTCCATGTGATTGTGCTGCTCCACCACCCCGGCGACCTCCCGTCCACCACAGTGCAGATACACCTGCACAGGTTCGAGACAAACGTGCTTGGACTCTCAAAACATCCTCCAGCAGCTGAGAAGCCATCAGAGAAGCACAGCCATGCAGGACGACCACATCATGTGTACGATTTTCGGTTGCAAAATACAAGCAGTTGCCTCACAAAAAGACAGATGCAAAGATAAAAATAAAAGCTTGCTAAGAGTGCCATGAGCTACAGCACAACGAGCCATTTAACTAAACAAAATGGCTGAAAGCGATTGAAAACATACATTGGAGGGGTCAAGGGAGACCAACCGAACTGTTCTTCTTACCTTCTGCCCTGGGTACAACTTGATCCTGGTGTGGTGAGGTTGCTCAGGCCTAGTACTCGGCACCGCCACACCCTGCTCTCCATCTGGCCCGTGGAGCCGGGCTTCAGGCGGCGCCTCTGTCGCGGCACCCGGAGCTGTCACCAGCGCCCCCATGGGGGAACGCTTCCCCAGTCGCGTCTTCGGCACCACTGTTGCCATTTTGCCACCCAAAGTTCCAATGTACAGGAGCGTGCGCACTGCTGTAGCCGGCTGTCGGCAGTCGCCGCGACAGGTAGGAAATGGCTACCGGAGACAATGGAAGACAAACACCGAGGCCTTGTCAAGGCGACAAACATGGAACGTCCATCAACAACAGCCCACATTCACAGAGAGAAAGCATTCATGAAAGCACTCTGAACACCCCATAAACATGACACCCAGGGGAAGTGAACTTTCAGTGGGTCTCCATACCTTCTGGTTCAGCCTGAATACTTGTTTTCTTAAATGCATTAATATGTTACTTCCATCTCTCAGTCCCTTTAACAATTTTGCATTTTAAAATGTAACCACACGTTAAATATTTAACAAATCCTATTGAACATTACTGCATTTAAGAAGAAAAAAAAAAAAGGTCTAAAGATACTATTTGAAATAAGACTTTTTAAATAGGAACACGTAAATAACAAAAATAGAAGTGACACAAATACCTACACAAAGCCCAATCGTCACTGCCTAATTATAGCTTTTCAACATAATTTACAGAAAGAAAAGGCTGAAATAAGTTTAAGTTGGAATGAAGCCAGACACAACTTAATTTTCTTGTCAGAATTTTTTGTCTCCTGCACAACACTGCTGCTGAAAGAACCGCTAACAGCTGGACAATATGAATTTATACACATATACATAAACAGTGTTTGTGCATTTATAATATATTCAACAACATTACTATTGTTTTTTCCCTAACAAAGCCAATTTACAGTATGTTTATCTTGACTGCTTACACATCTAAAGCATACCCCTTTTTAAATACCCGAATTGCAAACAAATTGTAAAGATTACAATGTTACTTACACACCATTTTCTTCTGTACAATGATAAACTGGTTTTAGCCATTAAACCCTAAAACCTTATATTAACCACTAAAATGTAATCTTGGAAGAAAAACAAAAAAAACCCACACTCTTCGTCAGACTGCAAACACGCCTCACTGTAACAATTTTGCAAGCCTCGAGCATCAGTTGGTCACAATGAGTGTCATGTCTTGAACTGCCGTTGCTATAATTCTGCTGATTACAAAATTCCAATGCAACTAACCCCATGAGATCATGTGGGCATGTGCGTAAAAGCGTTTGGTCAATCCAACATCTGATATCGAGAGAGAACCAGGGTTTTCGTGTTACCAGCCATTGCTCTTCCTTTCTTACAGTAAAGAATGATTCACCACCATACTTGATGCAACAGATTTGCATCATTGCCACAAAATTTTCATTTTTATACGCTAATGCGGTGCTAAGAAATAATCAGCTGTAACACATGTATTTTTATACGATGCCTTGCTATAACTGTCAAGGCACACTGTGAAAACTCCCTGCAATGCATGGAACTCCAAGAATTTCACATTAATCACCTGATTCACACAAAGGCCATAACTGGTGAATACTGGTTTATGGGGACATGCTTGTTTATGGAGACACACTGGCTGTGCAGTGTGTGCCCATATAAACTGATCCAATGTCCCATATATTCAGGTACTTACAAAAAACACAACTTAAATTTTCCTCTACCCAAATCATCTTCATCTACTAAATATACGTTTCCACGCACACAAATTAAAAACCTCATCTGCTATACAATACAATGGTTCTGCATATAAAGTCAGCTGTTAGCCGTCATATAGTTCTACACAATGGTTAGCTCTATGATTGTTTTCATAACTACAGTGTAATATACTCTTTAAGACCCAAACAGTGCATACGACTAAATTTATCATTTTAAGTTAACGATGTACTTGGAATGTCAATTCAGAGTGAAAGTTTGCGGGACATCTTAGCTGGACGATAAATAACGATTTACACAACACACATGCATGATGCGTTCCAGTACACGTCTATACCGTCCCTGTTTTTAAGGAACAGACGGTGTAACAAGATCACCTCGCTCTGTTGCCTGCATGTTTATCAAACACAGTTCATTGATCCATGTTCTTTGCAGAAATAAAGAGCAATGTTGGACTTTTACAAACAAATGTAAACATAAACGCATGGGTAACGCCACGCAGGCCAGGCCCCACTGCTTGCACGCCACAACTTTGCTGGCTATGTGGAAGCAGCACGAGGACGTTGCACGCGCTGCAGCTCTCCGCAACTGCACGGTAACGCCAGCACGTTTTCCTCGGACCCCATCGCGGCGATTAAATGTATTCTCGCTAACATTTGGGCCGATTACATCTACTCTTTCACATACACAAAAAAGTCTGCATAATATTTTCGAAAAACGTCAGTTCATTTAAAAGAAAGTTCAAGCACAGCATACTGGAAAACGTGCAACACCAAAGAGAGCGGACTTGGAAGCAGGCTAGATTAAGCGCCGCTGCCCCTCCTCCACGCGTGGGGAACAGAACTGGGAACATTGCCCTCCGAAATGCACCAAACTGCAATAAGTGAAAAACGCCATCGCCAGTTAAATACGATCTACGCTGCGATCGAGTCATGTTGTTCACATTAAAACACGGATTATTAATAAATCCAACTATCCATGAATGCATATGTCGGTATCACATCGTAAATAGATGTTTTGACACTAACAGTAATTGAATACTTTAAGAATACTTTGCCTATAGTTCATGCATACATTTACTTAAACTTATATCGTACATAATATAAGGATAAGAAGGTACACTGCAAAATAAAATATGCATCAAGAGTTGAGTTCAGTAAAAAAAGATTGGGGGGGGGGGGGGTCGGTAACAGCTTGCAACAAAAGGTTCAATTGGCACACGACTTGAGCAATGCAAAACAAGTATGGAGTTCGTTTTTTTATCTAAAAACAGCAACTACTACTTCGCCCTACAAAATAAGCTCCAAAATGTGGTTCACACATTTAACACAAATATTAAATATTGCAAAACATCAAAGAATGCTATTTTAGCAACGCATGGGTACCTCCTCCTCGTAAATTGCACTCATGTGTACATTAAACCGAATATTACATCATTTAAATTTGATAAAAATATATCAAACAGTACGATTTTGAAAATCAAATGTTTTTTAAACGACAAAATTTCGTTGGAATGTAAATATCATGTGTAAACAATGTATAAACATTGAAATGCCGTCATACATTTGCAAAAACGGCAACACGTGAATAGAAATCCCTTTAAATAAACAATTGAAAGTTTCAATGGATAGGGTACTACTTACGTACAGTTCGCAATGTCCTACACACCCCCTTCTAGTAGGCTTGATCTAGTCGGCTGTAACTTGAAAATGCTCTTTTCTACGGCTGGTTGGAGTTGCAGTGTTGGACCAGTTCAAACACGGGATGGATTTCTCATCTGAACTGGAGTTTTGCTGCAAAGTCTGCCACACGAGGGCCGCATGTTACCCAAATGCACCGCTGAAGTATTAGATGTTTACCTACGACGATCAGTACTGTCCGAATAGCGCTGTTGAAACAGTCGCTGGTGGACCACGCGGAGTCAGCTGTCGAATTAAAATCACATAACACTCGGATTCGCCGCCATGTTTTCCTCGTGTCTTTTCAATGGGTTTTCGGTTCTTGCTGTAAACAACCGTACCACGTGGTCAGGACGTGAGCGTTCATTGGACAAGCGGTGTTTTCCAAGACACACGCCCTACAATTCCAACTTGTTTACATAGGAGTTTAGGAGGGAGCAAGGCGTGCCTAGTGCCCGAGCAAAGTGTTCATTGTTGCACGGCTGTGGGTTGTTGTTATGCGATTTTGTCACTATAATATTTAGGATTCTTATTAAACTAGGTTTTAATTATACATCAATGCAGCATTAATCAATTCAAATTCATTACTTGCAAGTACACATGCTAGGAAAAATAGTTGTAATAACGATTTGTCAAGCATGAATGTAAATACTGGCAATGCTCAGATTTAAGATATTCAGTCATTATGTTGCTCCCTCGTTACACACTTAAAACTGCACCGTGCTGTACATTGTTTTTGCAATTCTTTCTGTAGGCTAACTGCTTTAGGTGACTGTGCATTGTGAAGGATGTTTGATTTTTATATTAATGGCTCAGCGCCGGCCATGTTATCTCCTAACAAAGAGCTGTAAAGCTCATGCATTGTGGGGGAGGAGTCAAAATATAGATTACATAAGATACATATCAAAGTGTGAGGGAGTCTCGCTGCAAAGCGCCGCTGTTTCCTCGCTGAACAGCTATGACGTATTGCCCAGCTTGCGCTGCCTGCCTGAGCCGGTGTTGAGCGGGTAGTGTGTACGTGCTTGGGAACACATGATGTGCTGTGACGGGAAGGCTGTGCTGCGAGCGTAGTGCACGTCGAATGCGTCCTCGTCCGGGGCGAACAAGTCGTTGAGCAATCATGTCACCATCTGAGCTGAAATTGCGACGTTTGTGTTCTTTAACAGACGCACTCCTCGCCTTCGTCTCGGCGCTTGTATATGTTGTTTTTAGACAAGCAGCCAGTATGTGAGCATTCATTACTTGATATTATTAAATATATCACGATTCCGCACTGCACTGTAAATTAGCTGTTTAATTACGCTGTAATGCATTTCACGGATATGGGTGGCATTATTCGGACACATCTGACTGAGTTCTGTATTATAAAGCAGTTGTCAAAATACAGCAGAACAAACCGATTACAGAATAGGACTGTTTACCGCAACTGCGGCGTTCATTAACAGTCGTTATTCCTTTCACAATTTTCCGGTTTTAAAAGTAATCAGTTCTTTATTCACACTTTCCTCATATATATAACAGCACCCGTTTTCACAATCATTTATGCAATGCAAGTCCATACACGCGACTTCTGTTACGTTATTCTGGAACACCAAAAATCGACGTTATCGATGGCGGTTAAGGATCTTTAGAAAGTACAGTTTTAGTACGTGCATATTCGACAACCTATAGACCGCTGACCTAGGCAAAGGTAGAAGAGACGAATGTATCCTGTGATGGGAAGGCTCGGGTAAAACAAACACACGTGGCAGCATAAACAGTGCCAGGGTGGTGATTCACTAATTCCCTGAAATATCTTCTCTATCACTGTCCAGGAGTCGTACGTGACTTACATCATTAACGCCACCACCCGCAGGCGAAGTTACTAAAGCGGTGACTGGTATTTTTGGTGAATAATGTACTTTCCCTGGTAAACCGAGAATGTAGCGTCATTGCCGATGCCACGCCCGTTATGCGTGATCAAGCTTGCCCAGCTGGCAAAGCGATATGCCCAGCAAATTTAACACACAGTCACAAATGTGTTCATTGTCCACATAATAGCATAAAGTTTTAATCCAAGAACCGTCTCACTAGGAACATTGTAGGCTACTGGGGACATTAGTACAGTGTAGCCAGTAACGTGTTTATTGTCATTAACGCATTGTGTTTAATTAAGATTTTAAATTACTCTCCCGTCAGTTCGATTTATTTCTACCTTCAAAATGTAAATGAGTGGGATCTTTGTTATGTATATATACACTGATTAGATTATACTTTGATACTTTTAAAACACTGTATATAGTGACACTTTTATAGAAAATGGTATTTGACGTATGCATTTTTTTTATTATATGCACGACAGTCACCTTGACAAACCTGCTCCAGAGCATGCAGGTGCACGCATTGCGCCTGGTTTACCAGCGCATTGCTCGCAGCAGAGCGCGCCCCTCTGCAAACCCGCTCATCGTGACGCTGTGATGAAGACTATGGAGGCTGCTGCAACGTGCCTCTGGTGGCGATAGTCTTTCAGAACAAACTGTTTACATCACCCTGCTGTATGCTTTTGTTGTGTCGACAAAAAGACGTTGTCTTTATTGAGATAATCTTAAAAAAAACCTTTAGATACTGCAATAATCGCAAAATTCCAGTACAATTCCCTTACAGTCTGCTCTTTTGTAGTCTAATTATTATACATGTATCGCTCTTTTTTTCCCGTACTGTTGATCTCTTCTAATTACTGTGCATGCATAGTAATGTCCACTGAGAGCTGCTGTAAGACAATACAAATTCCTAGTATGTACTCATACCTGTCTGAATAAACTGATTCTGAAGATACTCAGCTCAGTATAAACCATATAGCTGGTGAACACAGACAGTAATGAAGACCTGCCAAAGCGGCGGTCAGTCAAAGTGCCCGTTATGTTCAATAGAAATTGTGTGTAGAGCCCCCCCGGACAACACTATTCAGAAGACATTTGGTTTAAGGGTTAGTCCAGTGCTCCCCCGCCCCCCCGGAGAAACCTCGTCCCAACTGGTGAAGCATCGGATGTTAGTTATCGGATGAGTTCCTTTAATAAACATGTTTAAGATACTGAAGAGAAGGTAAAGTCAAAAAATGCTTAAATTCATTATTTGCCTGAGGTAAGCACATTTATTTATTTAAAGCAATGGGTCTACGCTCTTAATAAATCAATACGAGCTCTGTTTTGACATAATAGTACACCCAGAGGTTTACAAAGTCATTTCCTATTGGTGACAAAATGGCTTTGCCATAAAATAATACCCAAAAATTATGTAACTATGGAAAATATCTGCAATAATCATGGAATGCATAAGAAAAAAGCACTGGAGGAATACTTTTACATAAGTATTCTGTTACAAATCAGAAATAGTGTTACATGCATTACATATGATTAAAAACAAAAGAATGAATTACGCTAATCATAGTTTGTAAATTGAGAACATGATACTCCAATGATTATTGGTACAATACAGAACAAGAAACTGTGCCAGGTTTGTTTATTGTTGTTGATCAATATCACCATGCCCACCCCCAAGGATGATTAAACCATTACTGTGAGGTAGTTTCTCTGCAGGTTACAACAAAATCAGTCATCATACGTTATCAGACTAAATATAATGCTGTGCCAGTCTACATCATGCAAGAAAAAGGAAACCAAAGTGGATGGTTTTTCTACTATAACAATTAGCCTACTGGTCACTGCAGACGTCTCCAGATGGTCATTTTAAGATGTCATCAAGCTTTAAACTAGATAATATATACCTGAAAGATATTCACCGCAATGGCTGTCTTAATTTAAATAAAAATACTGTCTTATTCAGGAAGGCAGGTATGCTTTAGTCAATATGAGATTGATGTACTCATTTCAGGAAAGTAATTTTGAAGTGTAACACATTTTAAGCAGGATTGTTTCAATATGATTTGGTATGCTTTTAATTTTAAATTTTCTGAAGTAAATTAAAATATTACATTTGGATGTTATGTTGCTACACTCATACAACCTGGAATGTTGTGTTAAACTACTACATCTCAAACCTTCTGTCAGGAACAGGTGGTGCTTGCTCATCTTCCTCCTCAGAGGGTTGTGATGATTGAGGAGGAGGAGAAGTGGTCATTATTTTTTTGCTCACCCTAGCATACGTGTTATTCAGTTCCCCACTAATCATATCATCCCATCTCCCCTCAATCTTAATGGGAGGGACTGTCTCCACAGACTGCTCCCTGAGCTGTAAATCAAAGAAGTGATTGGTTGCATCAGATTGAGGCTTCAACTCTTCTATAATCTGATTGGTGGAGTTTTCGTACTGATCCTCAGGACTGGCTCTACCAGGGACAGACATCTCAGGAGCTTCCCTATCCAGTTCCTGTATACTCTCATGAGCATGCTGTGATCTCCTCAGTGAACGAGTGGAGCTTTGGGGGTCTATCAGAACTTGTTTCCACGATTGGGAAAAAGAGCACTCCCTTTGAAGGTTTAAAACTATCTCAGAAGGACCAGATACTCCAGGTGATCCCTGATTTTTTTCTGGACTTTTGACCAATCCAGTGGATACATGCTTTTGGGGAAGAGAGCTCATTTCTCCATTGGTGTTAACAGTGTTTTCTACTGAAATGCTGCTTGCAGTCTGGGAGGCCAGCTTCTTATTGGGAATCACACTTATTTCACTTCCTATTAAAAGATTTAAAACAAAAGAAAATAAAAATCACATTTTTGTATAGAGAGCAAATAAGGGATGTGGCTAAAATAAAAGCTTTGTTACTGGTGCAGTAATAACTGCCTCCGAGATACAATATTCTGGGTCTACCTCTGAGATCACATTAAGCTACAGAAAAAAACTACCAGTAAAAATACTTCCTAATGTGAAACCTGTAACTGTCTCATTTTGGCTGACAAAAATCTCTTTTGCTTAGTATTCCTATTACACATATTTGTCAGTTCTTCAGCTTTCAGAAGATCGTCTTTAGAATCACCACACAACTGCAGGGTCACTGCGACAATTTTGACAGCCTCGGATTTTTTTTAAACCTTTCTTTGGCTGTGACGTTAAACCAAGGGATTCCACAGAACGCAAACTTGTCATGCAGCAAATGTTCCAAACTGTCCTTGAATAAGAATTAGTTTTCCAAGACAGCAGAATGTTTTTCTCTAATGAAGATATGCAAATACACAAACTAGTACTGAAAGAACAGTGGGGGTTGGAATCCTAGCAGCTACAGTTCCTTTTGAATCCTTTTCTCGCTGCAAACAGGTTGGCCTTACTGTCACAACTGGACACTCCTAGCTGATTTCTCCATTGTATAAACTCCATGTTCCCTGGGTTGAGTGTAACCTTGCTTTCCAGTACTGGACTGACAGATAAGCCTTTAGAACAAACATTTACGCTGCAACGTGTGCAGACTGGCCTATAGCAGGTACCTCAAGCAACTTGAAGTATGATTCAAAATAATTCTACCAATGCATAATTTTATACCTTAACAAGCAACTGAATGTTTCCTAACACAACTTCTACAGGCATCATCAGATGTTATTCCCAAATACTCCACGGAAAAGAATTTGCATGTAATACAATACAATACTTATAAAACATTTCACATCTGTCTTAACAGGCACATTACTAAGTAACCTTACTACGGTATTGTTTCCCATAACATGAAATGCCTAGCAACAGCGATCGTGCTGCTGTTTCATATTGCCAGCACCGAAGCTCATACCTTTCTCATCTTTTGTGATGTCAGCAGTGTGAACGTTTTCTCTGCCTTCAGCGGTATCCTTCAAGTTAACCTGTGAAAGGTAAAAGTAAAATAAAAAAAAAAAAAAACTGGTCACTCGAACACATGGGAAAATTGGGAAACTGAACGTGGTTCACTCAACCGGCAGAAAAAGGTCCATTACATGAGAGGCTCCAGGCACGTGGAAGTCATTTAGCGCCCTCGTGATGTTTGTGCTAAATCATTCAACACTATTTAGATTGAGTGATATGCACTTGGTACTCAGTTAATTAAATCACTCCATATCCATATGCAAATGTGTATTGTGACATTTGTGTATGTTAATTTGAACAGCGCTGACCTATATAACATGTCAAACACTTGTAGGGCTTCTGTGGTTCAGAGGATTTAACTGTCTTACCACTTTTATTAGTTTTGATGACATCTTTTCCGTTATAGGTGTCTGTTGCAGCTGAAATGAATATCTGCAAACACAAAACCAAACTGTGGCATATTGGCAGGAGTATTTACTTAATGTAATTACAACTAATGTGTTTAGCAAAACAAAACAGAACGTCTGTTTTAGCATAACGTATTACAGTTACAGTACACATGGTAGACTCCCTTAAGTGTGTGTCGCCCTCTTTCGGCGAATGTTTGCAATGACAAATAAAGACTAGTTATTTCGCCACTAACGGCAAGAAAGCTCAGTTACATGTCTTAAAACAGTTCTGACTACGAAAAATGAAAACTTATTGCAATATTCGTCTTTATTTGATGATTTATGGGGCTTTTTATTTATCGTGTGTGTAACTTTTATACTAAGGCGCTTTAAAAAATCTCATTACTATTGAAAGGCCTGGAGTCTGTTCATAGCCAGTTCGACATGCCAAGTCACATCGAACTACACAAAGCTAAATGCCCTATTTGTGTTACAATGCACCGGCCCAAAAGCTGTGTTGTGCTGTGTGTCATAGAAAGCAATGAATTAATGGAGACGGGTGTAAGGCCATTGAAGCCTGTGAGATAAACCCTTAAGAGAGGGCTCCTAGCAACGGGGGTATAGCTCATTGGGAGAGCATTTAACTGCAGATTAAGAGGTCCCTGCTTCAAATCTGGATGCCCCCTCACCTTAAGTGATGTGGTGGCTCAACGGGTAGACCGCTGGGGTACGGCTCAAGTCCCACCACAGCCACATGTGTCCTTAAGCCAGACGCTAAGTGCTAGCTCTCTGGGCACTGTGTGTGGCTGGCAGACCACTACTCCCTTCAGGGGCTGGGTTAAATGCAGAGAAGTAATTTTGCGCTAGGATTGATAAAGTACTATAAATTATTGACATGAGCAAGATGCCAATCACCCCAAGATGTTAACCTACGACAATAGTATCGATATAGTAGCGTTGGGCTCGAGTCCACTCTCAAACTTATCTGTTTAGGACATGGTCTTGAGGACGGCTTGCATATTTTTGCACTCCATTATGACTCAAAATCATAAGGACTAGGTCAGGCTGAACCCCACCCCACACTATGACAGATTAGGAGGAAAAGACACGGAGATCACCATCTCATAACCACAGCACCCAAGTTAAAAGTTCTAGCGACTCCATTCCACTTCTAGAAATTGAATTTTATATTTTTAATTATTAGTGGAGACAAACCTGCCACACTCGGTACAAAGTGCAATAAGTGTAACCGTGACGAAGAGAAGGACGCCGAGGCTCAGGATGAACTCCAGAGAGAGGAGACCCTCCCAGCCGGCTGCTCCCAGCTTCAAAGGATCCATGTGACTGCACAAGGTGCCTCTTCCTGTCGGGGACAAGGAAGGAAAACAAATGAGAACTGTAATGATTCTGCTCACACATACACTGGGGCTGTTACATGTGATTCATTACCAGTAACTGCTCCCCATAATGTGAAAATAGCTTGTCCGGTTCCATTTGACTCCAAAATTCAACAGTTAGCACTATGAACCACCGCATGCTTGAATACTGTGATAAGCTACGTGTCGAAACTGGAAGTTAAAACTAAAATTAAAACACCGACATTAAATACTTTACATGTTATTAAGTAATTGTTCAACAGAACCGTGACAGTTCTGTAAAACCACACCCTAAAGTTGTCTTTGCTATTCAAATCAACCTTTATTTATATAGCACCTAACAACCAAAAAGTTGCTGTAGGTGCTTCACAAAGTACAAGACAGACACACACACACACACACACACACACACACACACAATCCCAATTTAACAACATAACACAAAGAAATAAAATATTACACAATGTAAAAAAACAATAAACACTATTAAGTATCAAAGGTAAATAAGCCTTCAGTTTGGCTTTGAAAAGAGAGAACACAGTCACTGAATGTGGAAGGTGGTGAGGCGTTCCATAATTTGGGAGGAGCCAAAGCAAACGCGCGATCACCCCACCACTTATATTTTGATCTGGGAACTTCCAACAAAAACTGATTAGATGATCCAAATAAGTGTCCGTGATTACATAAAGTAACCAGTTGAAACAAATATGACAGCACCAGACCATTAAGGGCTTTAAAAAACAAATAGTAACAGTTTGTTATTTACCTTCATAATCTCCATTTTCAAATATGTATTCTGTAATGTTAGCATGCCCAGGAGGGGCAGCCGGTCAATTTTGGGCCACCAGGGGTTTTTTTCTCCATGCTGTAGATTTTTTGGTTCCTCTCCTCCGTTGTTGTCAGGCTTTATTTTCAATAATCTGTTCACTGTTAATGTATTATCTGTAATTTCTTTCTGTAAAGCGCTTTGAGAAAACTTGCTGTGAAAGGCGCTATATCAAAATAAACTTAAATATTGTAACACCGGTGCTGCGGCCAATGGACAGAGTCTGGGAGAGTTGATTATGCATCCTCCTGGCATCTTTTGTAAATAGTTGGACCCCACCTTGGGTGTGTCTAGGCATGTGAGAATAGACCTTTTCCTTGTTTCCCTGGTGTGAGTGTTCAGGTGATTGTTTTCCATTTCGATCTGCCCAAGTGTCGTTTTAAGGACCGTTTAATAAAGAATAGGCTACTCTACCCACTGCGTCTGTGTGATGGCTAGCCAGTGCTGTTACAGTGGTGTAAGAAGTAGGATGAGATGCTTCGGCCGAAGTGAGGACAAGGATGAGCGAGGGGGCAGTGTAGCGACCGCGGCGGATCGGCTGCAAGGACGGTGACGTCACTCCGGGGTCGAAGACAAGAAACCGATTGGCTCCTAGGGATGAAGTCTTGAGTCTTTGACTCAGCGGGTTAACCCTTTGTCTTTGGTGTGACCGGTCCGAGTTCGTGTCCCACTCGCTCCGTCACAGTATTAAAATTGTAATCAATTTCCCGTTCACATTAAGCAACTTGATTGCTGTAAACCTGTATTTGTATCTTCATGTAGTGCGCACACGGTGCGTGCTCGCACTGCAGTAATATCAGAAATATTGTGGCGGCAGATCGCGCCCTTGGTCCGCTACAATATTAATGCTTACATTGGTTATACATCAGCCGATCAGAACGCCCCGTGTCCTTTATTTCTTAGCATCGCACAGTACGCAACTTTACTGTCACCAGAACGCAATAACAATCGCTGAGCTCTGCTTGGTACTGAAAACTGCACAGACAGTAAAGCAAGGATAATACAATGATAAACGATTGCAAATAAGGAAGAATAACAACATCGTGGCTGACGTCTTGCTTTGTTTTCTTCATCAGCGTGTTGTTATATAGGTGAGTGGGGAATAGGTAATGCTCCCTTAGTTGGTTTGCAAATTTAATACTTAATTAGTTTAAAATAAAGTATCCTCATTTATAATTTACAGTCGATAACGTTAATCTGAATGATTTACGTAACGTTTCCCAAATATGCCTTTAAATAATTTACCCGCCTCTCTGAATATATACAGCAAACAGTAGTGCACGCATTAATAAAGTACCGTACTAACAATTTATGTACTTAATTCGATGCGCTTCTAATTCATTTTTTGAATATCTAATTATAATTTACAAAAAGTGTACTTGTTGATGTATTTAACAATATGTATACTTACATTTTAGGTAGATTAACTCTGTATTTTCGCTAGGCTCAAGTTTTAAGTGTTACCGAAAGCTTTGTATGAAATATTAATCTTATACACATATACGCTTAACTAGCGTTGTTTTCAGTTTTCATTGGGTGTGATTCACTGGTTCCAAACTGGCATCTGTGCTACTCTAATGTAGTCAAAGTTGTAATGTACACACTCATTTCTCCATTGTACACTCCCATTACATACTTGCCCAAGTGAATCAACACACTTGAAACCTAAAAAGCAAACATCTTAGACAAAGCCAACGGCCGCACATTTAGAGGAATAAACCAAACATAAAGAATCAGCAACGATTTCAGAAACATATGGTTTCGACCTTAAGAGACAAAGAAACAGTTCGAACCATGAGTTGACGTGAGATTTTTTTTTTTTTTTGCAATGTTTAAAGATTTTCTCTAATTTGCACCTGTTCTAACCCCATTATGTTTTGTAAATGGGAAATCCAGGCTGTTTAATTTTTAATCCACGGTCCGCATACCTTCACTTTTCTGACATTTTAGAGGTTCGGCAGAAGCAGGCTGTGACATGACTTTAGGGCTCACCTCACCTGACAAACGAGCGTTCCTTTATCTCAGGACGTCACCTCCTATGGTCCTTTTCTGTCTACCTTCTCTGCGCGTTCACGGTCAGTGCGCAACAGGTGGTCCCGCTCGCACTCGAGCTCTCCAACAGACTGCGGCGCGCCGCCTCTAGCTCGGCCCCCACCTTCTCCTTGTTTGCCTTTCGCCGAAGTGTGACCGAAGCACCGAAAACAGACTTTGACCGGACAGTGAGGGTTTTTTTTTTTCCGAGTCCCAGTCCGTTTATTTTCTCTTGCGTTTTCCAAAATTATTGGTTATTTTATGTCCACCGTCCTTAAACTCGTGTAGAACGTTAACTAAGGTAAACAGACATTTTGAAGAAGATGGGGACGTAAATATTTGAAGTCATGTAGTTACCAACGACGATTGAAAAAAACTGCTCAGTAGAAGTTGTTAATGCAGCACAACCTAGAGAAGCAATATGCGAATTTGTAGAACGTGCTGGAATGTTTGTCTTTTGCAGACAGCACAGGTTAGTTGTTGGATCTGCCAACTAAGTTAATATTTTGTCCAAAAATGTGAAGACAATTCAGATAAATGGTTTATCTGATTTTCATAAGTATGCTACATGAATGCAACAGGGGGTGTTCCAGAATGCATGTTTTGAAAACGCAGAGTTTAAATGCAAACCTGGAGTTGGACAGATGTAGAGGAGTGTCAAAGTTCAATGGTGAGAATCCCAAAGTAGTATAAGAGTCCCCCAAGTGAGGGATCTGGGTCTTTAGCTCATTGCATTACATTTATTCATTTAGCAAATGCCTTTGTCCAAAGTGACTTACAAATGACACATACATGTTACAACAAAACCGGTTCCCTACTTTTAACCCATCCCCTGTGAGCAGCCATTTTTCAGCACCCAGGGAGCTAGCTCTGGGCATCTTGCTAAGGGACACACCTGGTGGCTGGGGTGGGATTCAAACCAGGAGCTTTCCATATCAGAGCCTGATGTTTTACCCTTTGAAGCAGTGGCTTAGGGGGCCAGTCATCTTGTCGGGAAACACTGTGCAGGTTGTGAAGTTGAGTTTGAGCCTGGCTCAACCCTGTTACACCTGAGATAAAATAACCAGATGTTCCAGTTTCAGGACAGCGATTTTCCATTTCAGGGGATTGAAGGTGAACTCTGAGTAGGCTGAACTTCACAGAAGTGCTTTCACGTGGAACACTAAAAAGCCACCATCAGTAGATTGCTGAATTAACAATTTGCCATGATAAAAATGAAATGTACAATTTATATTTTTGTGCTTTGTAAAAATTAAGAAACAGAATTGCCCTAAAATTTGCATTTTAATTTGAAAAAGAAAAGAAGATGAGACAAAGATAAAGTTTACATAAATCACTCTTTCTATGCAGTGGAGAGCTATAAAAGTGAGTTTCGCAAGCATATTCTTTGAGTTTATTGTAACAAATGTTACAATATGTTTGATATGTACAAACAAATACATCTCACTTTATTTTTTGTCCTTTTTCCATGTATTTCCTTTTGTAAAGCACCATATTTTCCCCTAGGGGCAGATTTTAGAATCGTTTTTGTTCTTTGCAGAATCGTGGTTCCCAACCATTGAACAGCATAATTGCAAATTCTGGCATCATTCCACTTATCATTTACAGCTACAGAGAGTTCAGAATAAGGAAACGTTAACTGGCCTGTAGGTGTGCAGTAACAGGGAAACCCACTGAGCCACCATGTTGTTTGTAACATCACTGTAAAAAACCACATTGTGTGATGTTCCAAATGTATGGCTTCACAAGGTAGTTCAAACACAGAATGAACTTGGAAGAGAACTGATAACGTTCACACAGATATTCATCTGGAAGTGAAAGAATATTTTAGCATGCTTTAATGGCCCTCTCACGGTGTTGTGCCCTGAAAATTATTAGGGATTATACACTGACCACTTGGTGTGGATGGATATGCCATTTTCAGCAGCTGACTACTGCCTAACAGACCCGCCTATAAACCCCAGGGTTTAGTGAACTAAACCTCTGTTGAGCATGTTTAGTTCAGCGGGTAAGTTATAGTGAGTTAGGGCATACTCACAAGCAATCCGTACCACCCCTGATCACATTTGACCGCCAAAGTTCAATTTGTTTGACTAGTGTGATCACACTGTACTATGCTGGGGGATCATACCCCAGCCCGCTTGAAGAGGTGGGCTCAGGCTTGGTTCAGTTGGGCTCAGGAAGAGCACACGTGTGTGACCACTAACCATGGCAGAGAATGGAGCTCAAACACATAAAAAGTCCCATAAAAACAGAGCAACAGTATTGTAAATGATAGGTTGTGACAATCCAGCGTGCAGTTTTACTTTAGTGAACATGCTACATTGCTTAATTGATAAATCCATAAACCACGTGAAAGAATCATGTGTCACTGCCCCCAGAGTGACTCCACTTAAGCCACAAGGTATATAAAATAATTAACTCTGTTGTGCTACGCAAACTGTATCATCATGAAATGTTTGAAATGTTAAGTTCAATGTGAGTGCAAGCCAGCAGGGGAGCGTGGAGGGGAGTGGTTATCAAGCATGGTACAAGGCAACCATGCCTAGTGCGTGTTAGCCTAAGTGCTCTGACAGGCTAGCCACATAAAAGTGGTGTTTTGCAAAGCGTGATTAACACTAATCGAGAGATGATTTTCAAAATGAGCCAGTGAAAGTACATCGGCAGTGCACGAAACCAGCAAACTGGAAGCCAAGAATAACAATTCATGTCATTACTAACCTTTTTGAAACTGAGAGCTACTCAAGGGTCCTGAGTATTATGAAGGGCTACTTGTTTGATACAAACTTCCTGATTAACAAAGTTGCACGGTTCACCTATTATGATAATATTATTATCAATAAATATTCAATATTCTCCTAATTAACGCGCCCGCTCTAATAGACGCGCCCCCACCCGATAAACCGGGGCGGCTAATACACTACGAAATATTGTGAAGTGCACCCTTTCGACGCGATGCGAAGAAATGTGGATTTGTGGAGAATGAATGTGTAAATGCAGGGAATTATACGCATTTTGTACAAGTAAAGGTTATTTAATTATACCACAAAAATGCTACATTATTTGGACAAAATCTGCTTCTGAATCCCAAATAGATTTGCCGTGCATTGCATCACTAAAACACAAGTTCTGATATTTCAGTAGTTTTACAATACGTGCACTTTGAATTTCGTTCGACAATGAAGTTAATCGAGTACAACGTCTTCAAAATCTTTGCTATTCTTACAGAATTATGCACAATTCATTCGGCATTTGTCGTGTTTATGGCGTTTTCGTACAAGCAATGACAATTAATGACTCGCCGTGTTTAAATAGTATTTTCCTCAAACCAGTTCATCAGAGCTGTTTCAATATCTTCATATTTCACTGGCCGACCAGCTCCTGACTTTCTTTTCTCAGATTTAGGTGCGTTTTGTAATCGTGTCTTGTTTTTACAACATTTTGGTTCATATGCAATGATTTAAAATATCTGCTTACACACAGTGGCTTTACAATATCTTCGCTTGTACACAAGTGCAGCCAACAGACACGGAAATAAAAGAAGCACGGTAGCAGTTCAGTGACTCTACCATGTTCAGCACCAACATGTTTTGCCGAATGGGTACTGAGTTGAACCTTTCATCAAGTTTAGGCTTGTTCGACTTGCTCTTTGGGTCGATGCAGTACCTGAAGTTGCAGATCGCTTCTGTGATGGTCTTTGGGATGCGGTTTTCATTATGGTTTACTCTGAAATGGGAAACCAACCAGAGAGTCATTTTACCCATTTGCTCTGAGCAAGATGGGAGATGTAATGTGAAATTAACGTTGATATCTTTCAGCTTGAAGGCTGCCAATTCAAGTCAAAGGTTGGACAAGAATTAAATAAATAGATAATAAAACTTGTTCTGGCGTGAGAGCTACACCTCCAGTGTTGAGCATGGCGTCACTTACTCCCAGGTCCAGGCAGACAGCGAGCGGTTGTTGATGTTTCCGTTTCCTTGCAGGAACACAGACGGCATTTGATGGTAGCTTCTTGGGATCTTCAGGCGTGTCCCACAGACTGTTTGTACTTCATCCTTGGCCTGTGCCATCACCAGCAAAACAACAGTAATGCAGCTTATAGACTGCAAACATAAGGTCACATGTTAGCCCTCCAATTCCATGACACGAAACTGCATTCAGAAAGAACAGATCCATTAATTTATTTAAGATTGAATTGAAGGAGTGGTAATAACTTATATACTGGCCACACGTAATAAACCAGCAGAGTGTGTGTGGCTTACAAAGACTTGACTGTTCTTATTTAAAAAATGGCACCATTCACAGAGAAATGTAAAAAGAAATTAGAATAGCAAATGGAGACTGTGAGGTGAGCCAGTCCATGAAGAACAATGTCAGATATTAGTGAACATTATTATGTTCTAAAATGGGGGTCTGCATTAGTGGGGATTCCGGCTTTTAGCCAGGAGCTGGTTAGCTATGGCTGCTGTCTGTGAATCCGCAGCAGTATCTCACAGATCTGTAATAATGTTACAGCAGCTGAAGTCAATAAATACAATCTGTCCAAGTTCTGTCCTGCTACATACAATCTGTCCAAATCCAATCCTGCTAAATACAATGTGTCCAAGTCCCGTTCTGTCACCCGCTGTGCCGCCATCAGCAGCAAAAAATTGTCGTAAAGGTTTTGAACATTAAAAAATACCAGTACCAAAACAGCAAAGTAAAAATGTCTCAGTGTAGCTAGTCATCAGTGTCATTTTCTGTGAAATTCTGAGATCTGAAGGTCTGTACTCACCAAGCTGTAGATGCTGTTCATATGAATCATCTTTATCCCTGTTGCCTGAGAAGTCTAAGAACCTTTTTCTCTGAAGCGTCACTGATGTACCACTATATATATCTGGTTTTTTATGTGACATCATAGGCAAAAAAATGAAAAAGCTTCATGCAGGTTTGCAAAATGATACCAGGTCACCGGTGATGAAGGTTTGGTGATAAGCAAATTTCATGTCACGATTGAAGACTGATAAAAATTCTCTACATGTGAACTATGAAGATGATCATTGCGTGAGCAGGTGGTTAAAGACAAGCTAAATAAGCATGTGGTTTCTTATCCTTGTCATTTACTCACGGATGTAATTTTTTTGAGACGAATATTATGTTGTTATATGTCACAGTGCATATTACAGTTTGTACATATATACACACAAACTCTGTAGATGCTACTGAACGATGTGTGAAGTGAGATTTGCCAGTTTGAAAGCAGAGAATAATATGAAAATGATAAATATCATTTGCCAAGTCTATCAAAAGAGATAAAGGTGAATGAAACAGGGCCTCGGTTAAATTAGAGTAAATTCTGTTCTACTGCCACACTCCTCAACTCCATATATGTGCATGTTTTAAATATATATATATATATATATATATATATATAAAGGTAAAACCTTTGAAAGCAATACATAGATAACATCTCTTTCTAACCTTGATCAGATAACATAAATGTAAAAGAGAGCCAGTTTAAGTACTGTATATATATGGGAAAAAAACATGAAAAGGTAACTTTGAGTCCTTTTAAGATGAATCTTTGAGCAACAGTCTCATCACCTACCTCAGTGTATTACAGTAAACAATTCCTGCTGACAAGTACTTCTTTTTTAAGCACCAGTAGGGCAGCGCTCTCCAACCTTTCCTGCACAAGGGACCTGTTTCGTGTCAGATGATTTTCCACGGATCGGCCATAATGAAGCAGAATAAACACAGCTCACCATAACGCAGTCAGTGGGGGCAGCCCTAACCCTAACCCTGCAGGTTCCCATAGGCAATAAAATGGGGGGAAAAAAT
>JABJVR010000021.1:4664845-4700226 GCA_025773905.1 Chitala chitala | reverse complement strand
CCTGGAGCCCATCCCAGAGCACATAGGGCGCAGGGCAGGGGACACCCAGGGCGGGGCGCCAACCCACCACAGTATGATCTATACCTCAAACTGAAATGCATATATATATTTTTTATTGGATAGAAATACCAAACTAGTTTCACTCTATGTAAAAAGAACATTTTATTAGCCACTTGGCCTGGAGGAACATCCATCCATCCACTAGACCACCTTATCCAATTTAGGGTTGTGGGGAACCTGGAACTAGTCCCAGGAAGCACAAGGCAGGGGACACCCCCGGCCTGGAGGCACAAAGCGACAGTGCTAACCACCACGTCGCCCTTGGAGGAACAGGTTTACTTAGTTTGCTACCATTGCTCAAAAACATTTTTATGTGAGTCTTGTGAGGAATCTCTAACCAGTTTTTACCGACCTGCTTTCAGCGCAGAAGGCTTGTCACTGCCATTTACAGATTCCCATCTTTGAGCATTGCACAATTTTCCTTTCTGGCAAAGTGAGACTCCATGCAGGAGATTATGCTTTTTTTTCTTCAGGACACATTTTGACTCACCTACAAATAAATCAATTGAAGCACACTATGGTATATAGGGACCAGACAGGCCTAATGAATTGATCTTTGCTGCTTGTTCATTACTGGGCTGTATTTAATGCAGCCTGAAGCTGAGTCACACACTGGTGTTCAGGAATTACAATGTTTCCCCAAAACACAGCTTCATCACTTTGCTTAAAAAACAAGCCTCCTTTTCCCGGTTACTGTGCTAAGACTCATTACTTTAAATGTTGACGGGAAGGAGAAATACTGTAAGTGGGGTTTCAGTCACCTTTGGTAGGGTTCATTAACATAATTAAATAAAAAAGAAATAAATACAAATTTTTATAATAATGTTGATAAGGGCAGCACGGTGCCATGGTGGTTGGCACCGTTGCCTTGCACCTGCAGGCTTGAGGTTTGATTTCCACCTTGGGTCTTTGTGCGTGGAGTTTGCATGTTCTCGCCATGCTTGGTGGATTTTCTTCAGGTACTCTGGTTTCCTCTCACGGTCCAAAGACATGATGGTTAGGTTGATTGGTGTCTCCAAATTGCCCATAGTGTATGCTTGTGTGTGTGCACATGTGTGCCCTGTGGTGGGTTCGCAGCCTGCCCAGGTTGTCCTGTGTCCTGCGCTCTGTGCCTCCTGGGGTGGGCTCCAGGCTTCCTTTGACCCTCAATTGGATAAGTGGTATAGAGAATGGATGGATGATAATGTTGATAGCAATCTATGAAAATCATTAAAATAGACAAGAACGTGTTGAATACTTGGAAGTGTTCATACACGCACGCTCAGATAAACTACGCTGTGCGTCTTTGCACACCATTAACAAGATTGACACTTGACTATGAAACTGACAAAAAGCAGGAGAATTGACTATCCCAGCGCCCCGCGCTGGCTGTAAACTCGCCCCTGTTCAGCACTGTATTGATCTCCCACAGTTCACACAGAGTTCATCACTGGGACAGGAAAAGCTCTGGGAAGAAGGGCAATTGACAGGTGGCAGAGAAATTAATTTTACTTTTGTAATTTTTTGAATTCAAGGAAGAGGGTAGACCGTTTGAATGGTCTCCCTGGACCGCCGCATGGATATGTGCTGAAGACCACTGATGTGTGTCACATCAGACACAGAGTGGCTGTGATACTCCAGCCTTTACTAATTGCATTACCACACTCACCCCCTACCTCTCTCCTGCTATACGGCGGTGATGGGAAAGTGGCATACAGCCGACACGCTGCACGTCGGTGACTCGCCTACTAACTCATCACCTGTGTGAAGGAGACTCAGATCAGGGAGAAGGACCCGGAACAGCAAGACTGCGTGTTTACACCGTTGCTACTCCAGATAAATCTTGGCCATGACAACTGCACAAGAAGTAATTTGATTTAATGAAACTAAATTTTGTTCATCAAACAGTATAAAAGCACCCACATTAGGAAACGTTTCTAAGTGAAATGAATGTTCATGCTACAATTGTACATTCATGGTTCCTCTACTGGGTACAAAGAAAGTCCTCATTGAAATTGTGAGGTCAGCTGTGACAGCTGTGTGTCCTATACCTGCCGTTATGAGATGTAAAACAAGGCCTGTGGATGAACATCAAAGAATTTATTTTTTAATACATACGTAACAAGCAGTAAACATATCCGGACACCGTGTATACAAATAATAAAAGTAACCAAAGGCTATGTGTGAACTATATTATACACACTCATCACACTAACATTTTGCCCCAAATTTTACATTCATTCATAAAAGTAATTTCGCCCTTGAGCCAGTAGCACTCTTGCATACCATTTCTACCATTTCATGACATGCAACATGAGTAGGTGTTAGCAGCAGACTGTTTGGGGCAGTACGACAGGAAACAGGAAGTAGAACGGGTGAGCAGGTGCAGTTTGTTTGTTTGGGTGATGGCGCTGAATGTTACTCAATGGGAAAGAGGTCCTGCTGTTTTCTCACATGCTGAGCCTTGCCTTTCCCTTCTTGTGGAGTTTCTGCTGCCGTGTGTGACCATACACTGCTGTCCTTTATCACTTTCCTTTGTGCACTGTAGTGTGGGAATTTAATAAATATTAAATAAACCCATAAAAAATTCCCAAATGCGACAAGCCTCAGCTGTTTAGCATCACCTCCTTATGCATGCATTATGCATGTGTGTGTGTGTGTGTGTGTGTGTGTGTGTGTGTGTGTGTATATGTATATATGGTTAGGCTTATGCAATTTGTCATATTACTCTCGCATGACTCTTGTTCTTCTTATAATCCCACAGGATTACCAATTTATGCACATCCATGTATGGTTTTGCATTTTTTTATGAATCTTTTTTTGCATCATTTATTCCTTTGAGGGCAATTGTCTGGAAAGTTGCAGTGTGATTTGCATGTAGTAACAAGAATTGTAAAGTTGTAAAGAAACCAGAGGTTGTGGTGAAAATATTGTTTTACCGTTTATGCACAAAAGCACTTTTTTCCACAGATGCTCATTTTTATGCTCTGGTCTCATCAATACATTTTGAGCACATTCACCTAACCCCAGATATGCACCAAAACACTAAAATGACATAAATACACAGCTTGTGTGAATTCCCTGAGGGTTGAGTAATCTCCATATGGGCAGGAAATTGGCAGCGTCTAAGTATGCCCCTCCACCACCCTTCTTCCTACTGCTAAAAGAGTAGCATTCTCCATCCAACAGCACATTTTTCAGGAAGGGGGGAGGATGATGCAGGAAATCAGCAAACCTAAAGCTCCATGCCTGCGCTTCACTTCATGTTACTGAAACATTGTGCTGCGACAGGTCTGGGTACATCTGAACATACAGCAATGTTCTGAATGTCCTGGGCTAAGGAACACTGTACATTTTGTTGTTACGATCATAGCTCAGAATGCAGCAAAACCCTGAGACTAAACAGACAAAACACAAGACTGACATTATTCTAAGTTAGTGGTGAGAATAAGCTGGAAACCGGAAAGCTAACAGTAATGCTTCTTCCATGTCCATGGGCCTTCCCTTCAGACACAGTTACCGAGGTGCCTAGACACATACGCAGTAAACAGTAGCCTTGTAAATCGCATTGAAAAGTCCATTGCCATGTAAAATTCTGCTCATGCATCCTTTTTCTGAGAGTTCCCCTTACTTTTTGGCCAAGCCCGTTCGTTACATATAGCTCTCTTCCCTTACTAATTGTTTTCTCAGCTTGTTCGGTTGCCCCACCAGCCGCCGATTCCTTGGATTGCGAACGTGTTCTGACCCGATTAAGCTGCTCACAAGAGGCAGCTGGGTGCAGAAAACAAGGTCCTTGTGTTTTGTGAGAGGATGCTTATGTCTTACATATGTGCAACATTGAGGGACAGCTGTGATATATTTTTAGCTGTGTTCTTTTTCTTTGCCCAACTCATTACTCCCCACAGTATCTGTCATCTTAAAACAGGTCTAGATTATGATTCAGATCATGGCAATACTGTGGTTTCTTCTTAAAACGTATAATTGTTCTATGTGAACCAAACCCTGTAAGGCTTGGTAGGGCCTAGTGTGTAGTCTACAGAACACAAACAGTGATCTTTGATTCTGCTAAATGCAATCATTTTATTAGGGCTTTGTCACAGGTCAACACCGACACTTTTTCCTTTAATGTTCAATTTAACTTTTATTATCATGTCATGTTAATATGTTAGATATAAACTGAAAAATATTGATCTGCAATGTAGCTTAACTGACTGTACTTAGCATCAGTCAGAACTGGTCCCAAAGTTTAATGCCATACGTTACCTTAGCAAAATTTAAGTCTGAAATTCGTTCATTCATGTGATGCATTGTTTACACTTTAGTTTACATTTCAGTTCTTGTTACTACTTAAATTGTTGTGTGACTCACTTCTCGGTATTTGCAAAAGCTTGTTTGTGTTCACATAGACACATATGTGTGCTGAACGACAGAACCAAAGAGCAAATTTACTCAGTCATGTGAGATAAATGTACTGCTTTTATCGCTCTTTCATTACACCCCCACCCCCTGTTTAATTAAACAGTAAATCATTCAGTGACAAAGGTCAAAAGAAGGTCAAAAGAAGGCCACACTTGGAACAGTCTGGATACCGTGTCGCAATAATGTGGCAGTAAGCTTATACTTCACTTTCCCAAATTCTTTACCTGCAAAAAGGCAGCCAGGTTGAGTTCTGCAACAAAAAACACTTGTAGACACAATCAAAAAATGAATATATTAGAAAATGTAAACTGTGCATCCCTTGTGATTATGTGCATCCCCTGTTACTCTGTGCATCCCTTGTGATTCTGTGCATCCCCTGTTACTCTGTGCATCCCCTGTGATTCTGTGCATCCCTTGTGATTATGTGCATCCCCTGTTACTCTGTGCATCCCCTGTGATTCTGTGCATCCCTTGTTACTCTCTGCATTCCTGTGGTTCAGTCAGAGAGACATGGGCAAGAGTGACTGGAGAATCCAGATTTAAAAAGACACTTTATTTAAACTAATGTTCCAGATTAAAGGTCAAAGAAAATTTCAAAGTAAGGAAGGAAACAATTTAAGACAGTGTAACATTGGTTCACATTGTTACACGACTTAAAACCAGGTAACACCATTCAGATGTAAATAAACTGGACTTTTGTATAAAAATCTGCCTCCTTTAAAACAGTTCTTAGCTCAGAATGAACATTCCTAGATGAAAATCCAGGATGTGTTAGTTTGAACATTTACTAAATCAATAGGACTGAGCTGAACATTTGCAGTACAGAATCTGGCAGCATGGGGAGCGAAGGATGTGCCTCACTCCAAACCACAGTGTTCAGGAGCATTGCCAGGCTGGTCTAATGTTGTGTGGCACATACAACTGACCAGACTGTTTCAGTAACACAGGCATGTGGAGCTCTTGCTCAGCCACTGCGTTTTGGCTGAGGTCATAAAAGGACAGCACACTAACTATTGATAACCCATCCAATATATCCAATATGTGACCTCTGAGTGAAATTCCCTAGAGGCACTGCTTCATTGGTGCCCTGTTGGGACTGTTCTTGGTAGAAAATTAGGTGATTCTCCTTTGTGGTTACTATTATTATTATTTGAAAAATACCATCACAAAAACACACTGTTAATGTTGAAGTATATGGGTTTTTTTTGGGTTGAGATGGTGTCTGTAGACCAGTTTGTTACATGTAAAATATTTCTCAGTCTTGTTTCAGTTGTTTCCTACATAGCAAAGCTGGAGGTGTTAACATATGCATAGCCAGTGTGCACCCATACCAACACTCTCAGTGTTAAGGTAACACTGCTAGCTTTGCTCGATTGTTCAGAAACTACTTTTAAGTCAGCAGGTGTTTTTTAGGTTAGTGAAAAGAGGAGAAGAAACCTTAAATTATAAAATAAAATAAAGAAACAAAGAGAAAACTCATTGTATATTTTGAAGTGGACTTCTTTTATTCCAGTTGTGAAAGTCATCTTCCAAAATTATTGTGTCACCTGGTGCTTAATTGCCAAGGGGAATTTAAGTACATGTGTGGATGTATACATGTAATGCAGATCTTTAGCTACTGTATCAGACCCTGCAATCAGTGTCACACTGTAAAATGGGTATGTTGTGGGTTGTTAAACCTGTTCTACTGAGGCAAGCAATGCATTTTCTTTATTTATTGCATAAAATATCATGAAAAGTACCGTCTGTCACTTGAAAAGCTTGTAGAGTATGAACATAAACACCTTACAGATGCTTACTCACAGTATGATTGGGGCTGTTTTTGGCCAGTGTAGGAAATGTTTGAAATATTTTTTATGATTGTACTTGTTCATTGATTTGAATGAGGAACAGTGAGGTGGCAATGAGTTATTTTAATCATTTAACACCTTGATATTTGCACCTATCATGTTATTTGTTCAAACTGCGCACTCTTGAAACAATTTGTTACCTTCCTCTGTCTTTTCTTCCTGCTCTGTCTCAATCCCTCCATCTCTTTCTCCATGAACTCATATGCACTCTGTTTTTACATGTAAAGTATGGCATGTTACCCATGCATGCGTGCATGCACACACGCACACACACACACAAACACACACACACACACACACACACTCACACACATACACACACACGCAGGCGCACACATTTTTATGTTGAAAGAGATACATAGCTAGTTGACCTGGTGCATAATTATATGCATATTCTAGTACTCTCAGTGTAGTGGTTTTTGACACATAATCAGCATTCTAGTCACTGCATTTGAAACAAACAAACACACAAACAAACAAACAACAACAACAACAACAAAAAGTCTTAGTAGCACAGTAAAACCCGTAAGTCGTTGCTGCACTCGTAGAGGTACGTCTCATGTTAACAGCAGGGGGGATACATCGCTGCGTCAATTCTGTGTTCTGCATGGAATGCAAGAAAACGTTGTCTGGAAAACACCCCGCCCTCTCTTTCCCTCACAATTAGGAAATTCGATTTTCAGTGCTCCGTCCGTTGAATCATCACCAACTATTAAGAGAACATCATGAACACCTTTAGATTTAATTAAGACACGTTTTTAGTATCAATTTATGTCATTTTAAAATGCTTGTTGTAACCACTTTATATTGTTTGTCATCTTCATATTAAGCAATTACATTTCCACATCTGTAGAATCAGTTACGTTCACACAATCACAATGTGCTTCTCTCAATATTTCTTCATGTTTGAAAAGTATGCATGTGCTCCTATCGACTGTCGCCGATGACTCAAGCACTCGTTGTCGCTCCCTGTCAGATTGCTATTAAAAGGCGTTGACGTCAAAAAGTGCAGCCATCTTTGATGGGGGCAGAGCTGTTTGAAGAATAGAGGAGGTTGGTACCCACCACGCGCAGCATTCCTGTCACATCCAGTCCTGTAGGAAGGCGGAGGATATCGGTTCGTTGCCGAAACACGCAGACATTGCTCTTTCTCCAATTACGAAAACAAGTTCAGGTAGGTGAATTTGAATTTTTGCTTGAAAAATTTGAGTGGGTTTTAAAATAGTAATAAAAATCAACAGATTCTACGAAGCGCTTTAGGTGGCAAGATTGAATTTTACCGCCTATTGCAACCTGTTAATTCCTAAATTTTAGGGTATTGGAAATTTAACTCTTTATAACCTATATGCTTCTGCCACTTGCTGCTACACGAGTTCTGTGGGAACAAGTCAGTTTAGTTTTGCATTGTTATCATTGCTGTCATTAACTATATCTGTTCTGAACTACTATTTAATAATTTGAATTCAGTGATTTTGGTTCTTGTAATTTTGGGAAAATAATAACGACCCAACACAGAACATATATCTAGAAATGTTAACGTGACGGGTGTGGGCGGTTTCAGTATTTCAGCACCGTGGACAACGAACAGCAATGGTTTTGAAAAATAACAATAAAATAAATATGTATAAATAAATATGTTTTAACATGTAAGTGGAAAATTGAACGCTACCAGTGTATGAAAAAAGTAACTGTTTTCACTACATGGAGGACATCAGCACAGGCCTTTTTTAGAATGAGTCCAGGACTACTCCCCTTTTCTGAAGCGAACATATGATGTATGGAGTTGCTTAAAGAAGGATATTGGTGTCTTCTCCCACCCCCCGGAGAACTCATGGCAAGATGGCTGATTTGCTGTTCATGTGCTTTGATCAATATATTTTATGCTCTGCGTGTGATATTGGGAGACTATAGAGACGTGGGCATGGTGCGGGAGCACAGAAGACACGAAGTAAACGGCGCTGTTGACAGTCATATGGTGGTGGCCGTGGGAATTTCTTTTTGTCTTTGATTGTAGCAAATATTGGGACATCGTAGGCTACGTTTTAGGTTGACTCTAGTTGAATAGCAGAAATGTCCACAGCTGTGCCATATTTACGTTCGAGGGCATCTCTAATTACTGTTTGTCTTTCTGGCGGTGGTGTCCTGGGCGGGGAAAGCTGGACACGGGAGGGGGACGCGTGGTTTCCATGCCTGAAGACCTACTAAAATATAGTGTCATTGTGTTCTGTAATAGTGACCTCAATTATGCTGGCAGTACAATTTAAATTACTAAAAATGGGATATATTAGACCAAAATAAACATTTCAATAGCAGCAACATGCAAAAATTATAAAAATGTACATTTACCGATGAATCATTTGGCATTGAGATGCTAAAATCTTAAACTGAACACGGCTCACATTTTGTTGACTTTTTGGTCAGATAACTGTTGAAGCTAATTAGATAACTTGCCTGTAAAATATAATATCATTGCCTTGTGCTTTTCGCGTTTTGGTGACGATGCTTGTCTCTTATTAAGGTCAAGCGCTTCATCGGTCCCGTACCAAACCAATCCACGTTAAATTGCACTTTACACGTGACTGATGTTTAAATGGACGTTTCAACAAAATGTGTTAGTCTTCATTACGAAAACAGTAAAATCTCCGATTGATATATTTTCGCCATTATACCGTTTGTGAGAAAGAAAATATTACAAACCCAGATCGCTGAATGAAACGACGTGTATCAGAACCGGGAAGAAAACTAGTAAACGTGGAGAGATAAATCGTTCAGGTTTTTAGTCACGTTGCCCTTCTCTGTGGACAGTTCAATGTCACGTTAAGGACTGCAGAAGGAAATTGATCTTATTACTTTACAATGCCTACTTTATAAACGACGATTTTGCCCAGTAGAGTTATGTTTTCATCTTGATTATGAACAAAAATAAAATAATTGAATGTGTTAAAATTATTGGTAAAAAATTGGAAAAAAATATTTTAACCATGGGAAATCTTGTATTAACGGTGCATAATAATAGCATATAATTAAATAAGCGGTGTTTTCCGCGTAGTTTGCTGCGCTTCTAACGTGGCACCGTCCACTTAATCGGAGCAAAAATAGTTACATCTCCTCTGGGCTGTCTGGGAGGGCATTCAGCTGGTTTCAGATGAGAATCCGACTGCTGTACTGGTCTGTAAGCGTTATTTAGAAATCGTATCACAGTAATACAGTGTACGTGGCTGTATGTGAAGATTAGTTAGTGGGCTCCGAATGATCAGTTCATGCCTTTTCATGCCAGGTAAAACCAACGGAGAACCACAGGTTTCAGATGGAATTTCCATAATGCTATAAATATTAAATCGTTTGGTATCATGTTCTTAAGAAATGCAATATAATCGTTAATCAGCCACAAATAATGTTTAAATATGATCATTCTTGTCAAAGGGTACAAGTAGAAAGTTCAAAGCTATTGTTATTCTTAATTGTTCTAGTATTATGGAACTGTCACTGGGAAATGTAGTATAGAACCTGGCAAAGAATATCAGAAAACTGGCACAGCTCCTTCTGTGTGACAATTTATCTTACACGTGGCATGATTTCTTTGGCTGGTCGATGTTTCATTATGAATTAACTTAGTTTTAAAAGTTATGTGTTTGACAGTACATTAATTCCAACACAAGTAGAATTATGAATTCTGCCTGGCAGGAGGACCGGGCCTCTTTAATTCAGCAGAAATGTTACATCAAATTAATCATTTAATGTGCTTTATATAATAACATGGGGTTTTTTTCTGCGATTGCTTTAGATGTTTAAAAAAAAAAATACATTAAAGGAAATGTCAACATTACAGCTCTTATGCAGCTATTAAAAATGGAGAAATGTGTGAGTTGGACACGGCCAAGGCGTGGTGAGAAGTGCTCTGAAGTATGCTTTTACCTGCCCAGATTACCCCAGGCAGGAACTGCTGCGGGTGCGAGTGTGGGTGCGACTGGAAGGACACACAGCTGGAAGGTCTTTGGAGAAGGAAAAAGCCTTGGCCTCTACATGTGTGGACCCCTGGCCACCATTAGCTACAAAAAAGCCACTGTAGGCAAATTAGAGTCTCTTTTGTTTTTTAATATGCTTTTTACTTGCTAAGGCAGTTAATCAGAAGTTATGCCACTGGCGGCAGAGGCCATTAAAGATTCAGGCATGGAGCAGACAGGACGGACAGGCATGCTGTCTCCCCCCCACTCCCCGTTCCCTGCACCGCCAACCTGACTCGCCACATGTAGGGGAATATTATAAAATGGCGCCCTAGCCGAGCTTTAACTATGACGAACAGGGTGCATGTGTGTCTTTGTGTGTGTGTGTGTGTGTGTGTGTATACACGTGTACATTTTTTCTTCTCTGCTTCTCGTGTCAGCCTTACTTTGATCTTGTATTATGCCTATGCGTTATAAATAAAGATAAGCGCACATTAACTGGTCTGGTCCTACCCAGTTGTCCGATTTAACAGAGGAACCACCTACCTGATTTCCATTATGTTCATGTTTTATGTTCTAAAGGGAATGGCAGCCATTATCAGTGCCCTGTACATAGCAGTGTCTGTCCGTAAATCTGCTGCAGTGACAATTTATTTCAAATGCTAATGTGTTTAAGAGCAAACCAACACCCAGAAATATTAAAAACGCTTAAAAGTTGGGACAACAAGAGTGGTTTACCAAGAAAGCCATCTTCTTCATGAAGCACTAGAACATCTTAGCCTGGATGCCTGACTACAAAGAATGCCTGCCTTCCATGGCACTGCTCTGAAATGTGGACTTGCACCAAGAAAAAGCACAAAGCACACGCAACGCTTAACAACAAAAGATACTAACAAGTCCACCATTAACCTGAGGAGGAGTTTTCCTTTTATGGGCAAAATGGGTAGTGATACCATAGAGCTAATGGGATCTGTTTTACATGACTTCATGAGTCAACCTAATGTGCACGGACAACTAAAGATGTCTATTTCTATTTTGTTTTTTAAAGATGAGCATTTTATGCGTACTGATCTTTTGCCAGTAAATAAAAGCACTGAATGACAATGTCCGCTCGTTTGTGCAGATGACAGGCATATGACGTGCTTTGGAGGATGACTGGACATGAGTTGTCGCTGACAAACACAAGGTCTACATTGGAGGGATTTGTTGAACAAGTTGGGGCTGTCACTGAATCGCATGTTTAACAGTCGAAGCACAGAATTGAACAGATTGACCTTCACTGTATAATCCGTGGAAATTTCATTGCTTTACAGTTAAAGATGGGAAAAGCAGATTCTGGACTGTTATGGCATACACTCTTCTGGTTTCAGGTGCTCAGACTTTCACAGGTTATTTCACTGTTTTGTTCATCACATGGCTGTTGTGTACATGCTTGGAGTTTACACACACATTGCACTGTTACATTGTAACAAACGAAGACCAAATTGTTTCTGTTTAACGCCGTCAGCAGGGACAGCGCTATATCCACATCGCTGGTTCCAGCCTATTGCACATAAGCAGCGTCTCATTAACCAGCTCATTACGACGCGCAGGTGCAAAGACTCGGGAAACTGAGTCCTTTTAACACGATAAAAATACAGAGAAGCAGCCACTTTTAGATTGCATTTATTTGTTTATTTATTTATTTAGCCAGTATCAATGCACAGTCAATGGACGTTTTCTCACTTTGGTTTCTAAAAACATATATAATTATGAGTGCACGTTTTTGATGTAATCTCCCATCATATATTCGTGATCCAATTACAGTAGTTTATACACACAACTGGTGTGATCACACAAGCTGCGCGTGATCACTCTCGTAAATATACAGTGTAATTAACGTAAGAGTTAAGAAACTCAGATTTTCAGTATTTTCTAGCATCAAAAATACTGTACAGAAAAATATTACGTACAATTCGTACTGGGCACTCGTAAACAGACCGTGATTTGTAAAACAGAAAGTATAATTCCAGTATCTCGTGCGGTGTTTCGTTTTGCCTCCGTAGCCTATTGGCAGTGCTGCAGCGGCGGTACACCGCGCTGACAAGTACCTGGGCACTGGGTCCGCTTGAGCAGAGCAGACGGGACATGTTGACACAGCGGCGCTGTCTGCGGCGTGACCTTGTACAGAGGACACGTGACCTTGTGCAGGGGACGTATTTACACTCCGGCTCTCACGTGCTCATTCACCATGCATCCTCACAGCTTCCAATGCTCATTACTTTATTAAACGATTAGCTTTTCACGATATATATTACATTATCCACAGACAACCGAAAAGCCTTAAGGGTAATTTTCTAATGACCCAGAAATAGGAAAATTAAATTTAAGACATTTTTAAATTTATTTGTTGTCCTTTCATTATGTATTTATTTAAACTACAGGGTCTGAATGGAAGTTTACAAAACATCCAACGCAATTGAAATTTATTAAATGATATCGCTCCATAGACAGGGTTTTCTTTTTTTTTTTTCCCCCCCCCAGTGTTTCAAAATAGCTGTACAGCCTTTGGGTTATGTTGCAGGAAAATACACCTGTATACAAGAAAAAGCAGGAATGTGACAAAGAAACAACAACAAAAAATAATTCTCACTCAGGGAGGTTGCTACATGGTTAATTCCTCATTAATTAGTGGAGCATCTCCCATGTGTTGACCCCTTCAGTGGAGAGAGACTGTTTCAAATAACCTGATTGTTCATAAATTGGCGATGGGCCTGTCCTTCAGTGAAATGCGCTGGGCATACATGTTCAAGGAACTGCGACAGAACGAAACCAACGCTGCCTATTTAAAGCACATGGTGGATCCTTTTCAAGAAGAGGAGATACTCTTGTTCATAGTCTGGAAAGAACATTTTTTACAACTCTTAACCATTGTTTAAATTATCTAATATATGCACAAACCAATTCACAGGCTTTTGGCAGACAGACAGCAGACAGAGGCAAAAACGCACAGTCGCATCCACAGTAGAGGAATAGAAAGCAGACGAGGGTTATGTATAGTCGTGGTAAATAGTGCATGAAAAATGCACTTCCTTTACCTATTGTGTGCTGCACCAAGACTCTGTATGGATTGCTGTGAAAAGGAAGCATTTCTTGTTTCCAGTAGAAACACACAATGGGGTTTCATCGGGAGGAGATGGACCTCAAGGCTTACAGACTACCATGGAGTGCTGCTGTCATCTGGTAAACAGCAGTGTCAACAGCCTCGAGCCATGTCATTGTGATGGGAACCAGTAAGTCTAGAGAGGTTACATACTGGACCAATCAGAGACCCGGAGCCGTGCGATTGTTTGGCTGCTCGCCGGCTGGGTTGCTCAGTGTTTTATGTTCTGTGTATAACACTGAATAATGATCATACCTCAGCGTGCAATTTAAATATCAATATGTTGGTATTGCACATCCACCACACCTAAAAAAAATGAGTGCAAGGGGACAGTGTTTTGGAGCAGAGTGAGTCTCTTGAGGGACAGGTGTGATTTGCCAGTGCCAGAAGCATCCGCCATGGCCCGACGTGGTTTCCGAGCTGCCTCTTTCCCAAGCCTCCCTTCAACTAAACCCGCCACTTCCGTAGCCATCGTGCCCCGACAGCCTTTCCCGCACGCCTGCTGGCAGACGGTCGCTAACTCAAGTTCAGCATCGCCAAACCTGACGTGCCTCCAACCGAGCCTCCAGCCGTGCCTGCGACTCCCCCCATCCCACACGTTTGTTACGAGCCAACAAAAGCATTATGCGCGCCTCTTCTCAAACCGCCAAGTACAAGCACAGGAAAATTATAACCGTCCAGTGATTAAAAAAGAAGCTTGCTTCTTCGCCGGCAGCTCACCACCTACGGCTCCCGCTGATAATCCAGGTCCTGTCGCTGCCTGCTCTCTCTGCTGCAGACCCGACCCTCCACGGCCATGTTATCTAACGCCTACTGCTGCCCACAGCCCTGATGAGCCATTAGCCTGCTTGCTACCCCTCTATATTTCGCTGTTTCATTGTCTACCCCTGTCAGACTCAATTGCTGGCTTGGTCTGTTACAGTCACGCTGCCCTTACACGCATACAAACCTCCCCTACAGCCTCGGTGTGTGTGCGTGCGCTCGTCTGTCCTTCTGTATCACTTCTAGGTTTTGTTTCTTCTCCTCCACAGCCTTCCAGCCATTTTCCACTCTGTTTTTAAAAATCGTTAAACACTTGCCGGTTTTGTGTCTGCCTCTCCTGCGTTTCCCTAATTCCAACTGTTCCAAGTCCCCCTTTTAAACTGGTGTCGCTATTTCCTGTGTCAAGCAGTTTGGGGTAACAATAATAACACGTTGCTGGCTGACTGCAATCCAGATCTGGACGTGACGTGACCGCTTAAACGTTACTGGGAAATCGTTGTTTCAGGCTAATGGAGTTCCGTTCATTTAGAATGCACAGCAAAATCCACATCAGTACTGCTTCAGCATCTAAGTGTATACGACAACCATTACAGCTACCAGGACTTCTGCTTATTAATTTCTAATGAGATGTTGTTTCTAATCCCTGGGTCAGACAAAATGGCTAGAAATATACTCAGCGGCATTGCAATAATCCTTACACATGTGCAATGTGATAATTTCCTTTCTTATTAAAAAGAATACAGTTGGAGATTAAAGTGCAAAGAGGTGATCAGAATATGAAACACAGTTGTTTTTTCCTGAAATATTACCCATGTCCTCTGTATTTGACAAGACATAAAAAATCAAAAGCAGATTCCCACACCAGTGCCAATGTGTGGTCACCTGACTGTTTGCACCAAGCCTCTTGGCTGGCAGGCAGGAAACAGTCTCACCTCCCACCTATAAATAAAAGAGCTTGAAAACAGCGCTGGGCTTTGGACCCTTTTTGCTTGGTCTCCATTTTGTGTTCCAGAACATGGTTGCGAGTCGATGTGGTGCACTCTGGGATGAGCAGGCCTTTAAAAGGCATGGTTAAGCGGCCCAGCCCTGTGGGACGCTGCTCTCCCCTGTCACCATCTGCCCCTTCTGTCCCTGACCTCACAACAAAAAGAGGCTCGCTCTTTTCATCTCAGTGCCCCCGCCCTCCCAGCGTTCTGCCACACGGCCCAGGCGTTGAATCTCTAGCACACGCCCCGCCTTCCGCTGCGGAGCTCTCGCCAGCATCTTTGGTCAAGGCGTTTTGCGATGCACGCCATGTGCCTCACAGGAAGTTCGAAAGGCTCGATACCTGCTTTACTCGTGATGTTTTGATTATAGTCCTTTAATAGCTTATTTAATACAGTTTGTAAAAATTGCTTAAAAATAAACGCAAAAAGGTTTCTTTCATATCTTTTTTGCTAGCATATTAATTGTTTTTCTAATTAAATTAGTATATTTTGATTCTTTAATCTGGTATGCCCGTACTATATGCAAAGGAACCTTGATGATCACATGTGGCTTTACACAATGTTTGCATCTTTTTTTGTTTAATATCCATAACCTTTAATAATTATTAAACTTTTCATTAATTATTAATTGTTAAAGTATCATTATGGCCACTTAGGGTGGTGATTCAAACTGAATTTTGGAACTGAAGATAAAGTATTATTTCTGAAAATGAATGGAGGCCATCTCAATTAACCCTTGTGCTATTTTTAAGAAGGGGCTCAGTGCTCATGACTAAAACAGCACTATGTTCAGTGGGCAGTTTGCCCATCTTGGCAAAGACTTTAGATACAACCACAGCTGGCATTTTGCCAGCACAGGTTTTTCTATTGCAAGTGACACTAACACAGTGGCCGGGCCAGTGCAGGTCTCACTGGACAGAGAGCTGTCTACTGTCTCAGGAAGACGTGACAAGGAGACTTGCTGTAAAGGTTCATATTGCCAGTGACAAGTGGCAGGTTGTCCCACCTTCAGACACTAATATCGGGAAGCTCCTTACCTGCCGTGCCCGTGGGAAACTGAGGACCACTGTTATTGCCAGCAGCCTTCCCTTCTGTTGCTTTTAGACTAAGCAGCGTAAAATGGATGGCCCAATTCTCCATTTTGTGAAGCCAAGTGTTGATTTGTGTGGCTCCTATTTCAACTGGTTTGCTGGTTTGAAACCTTGGAATAAAATAAAAGCCTTGTTTTAGTCCATTGTGTGTTGCTGTGTATTTGCATGTTATTTGTTATTGGTGCTTTAGCCCTGACGTTTCCACTGTTAGTCAGCAAGCAGTGTTATGGAATTGAAGCGTGTCACAGAACCACAACTGAGTATTATATGTAATGATCATATTGCTTTCATAACAGATGGTCGCCATTTACATTGGCTTGAGACAACAGTAAACCCATGGCACTGTTTTTTTTTTCTACTGATAGTACAAGAAATAGGGTCATAGCTATGAACTGCTCATGTGCTTTTACATGTGTCTCAAATGTGAACAAACATGGACAGCCAAATGTGACTGATGGTTTTTATTTTCCCAGCATTCTTAGGAGGTCCATTAAGGCATTCATTGTCAAGCACTGTGTTGTTAGCATGTTCCTACACATCCCCAGTAACTGTATAGAAATGTATTACTAGAGTATATATTTAACTTAATATACTGATGGGATAGATCCTACCACAAAAAATCGTGTGACTCTATCTGCACAGCGTGCTGTTTTTAATGTCTATATGTAACTTTCCACTAACGAGCACCGCTGTTACGACTTTGATCACGCTGACACTTGAAAAGGAAGAGAGGATGGGACCAGCACAGGAGGTGGGAGGGTGTGTGTGTGTGTGTGTGGGGGGTCCTCTTCTGTACTGAAGCTGATGGGAGTGAGAAAGCATGGGTTCACAACAGCACAGTGAACGATTCGGCTTTCAGCACACTACAGTCAACCACAAGTTAGTGTGCAACTGGCATCGGAAACGAGGGAGTAAAATACTGCATCAGTTTAAGCGAAAGATTAAGTGAACGATGTTGTGGCTGGTGTCATGCCTGGCTCTGCACACTGTCCAGGAACCCTACAGAGAAGGTCCATAATTCTTGTGCCCTGAGCTTTGTACTGTACATCCTGTCCTCTGCAGTCACAGAGGGACCTGATGGGACAGCGGAGCCTCCTGTGCTTTAAGCTGTAACCATTCCATAGTAAACAGGATGCCCGAAAGCTGCAGGGACCACTGTGAACTCGGACATGGCTTCACATGAACTGGATGTACAGTCAAAAGGGACTTTGAGACCATTTTCATAAAACCACTTGTGTTTTAATAAACTGTGCCAGGTCACATGATATGTTGGAAATGGCTGTGTAACAGCCAGTACTGTCACCAAGTGCAACAGAGATGCAGCTTTTTCACAATTAACAATTTCCTTTTCTGTTCAAATACCACTCATTTTTCCAGTGTCGGTACCCACAGACAGGTTCTCTATCTGGTGTCGGTACCCACAGACAGGTTCGCTATCCAGTGTCAGTATCCACGGACAGGTTCTCTATCCGGTGTCGGTACCCACAGACAGGTTCGCTATCCAGTGTCAGTACCCACAGACAGGTTCTCTATCCAGTGTCGGTACCCACGGACAGGTTCTCTATCTGGTGTCGGTACCCACAGACAGGTTCGCTATCCAGTGTCAGTATCCACGGACAGGTTCTCTATCTGGTGTCGGTACCCACAGACAGGTTTGCTATCCAATGTCAGTATCCACAGATGGGTTCTCCATCCAGTGTTGGTATCCACAGACAGGTTTTTACCCATTTTTACTCTTTGGACTTCAACATTACACCTACCACTGGTATCATAGGTGTCATGGAAACAGAGCACTTACAGGTAAAGTGCAGGTATCACAGTAGGAGCTGTCATCTCCTCTCTGGCTTCCATCTCACTGAAATTTGTCACATAAGGTTCAAGGCCAAAGTCAAATAAGGCCATTGGAAGCATGGTGATTTAAATTAATATTGTCACTGAATTACAGAGACCTTAATGACGCATGGGGAGGAAAATTAAATAAAAAAAATATTTCACTGGAATATGAATATAAAATTAAGGCTAACGCTTGTCTGACTCCACACTGCCATTTAGCGTGCAGCAGTCAAAATAATTTAAAGTTGAATTCTGCATTAAATTATTAAAGTCTGACAAAAACAAGAACTTTATCCTGCACAAGAAAATAAATTCCAGCACAACGAAAAGACGAACCACATAAATTTAAATGAAATCTGTTTTTGATCAAAACTACAAACTAAGGCACATGGGGAGGGGGGGGTAACCTACATTGTATATTTAGACAGACCATCATAGCTAAAGTGTAGTTGTATATTGTGCATGAATAAACATATCACATTTGAAACCCAAATTTGTGGTACACTTGGGTTTCTGCATCATTTACACCATACATCTGTCACAGATGAACCCATCAAATAGCTGCTCAGCAGATCTGAGACACCAGCTGGTGTGTGAATCGCCTTCACCTGAGCACTTAATTCTACCACTGGAATGAGGAAGGCTGTTGGTGCCTGAGAGAGAGAGAGCTCTTGGTTCATGATGGTACCCTTTTAGTTTTAAAGCATCATTTTTAGCATTTGTTTGGTTAGGTTTTAGTATTTTTCAGAGGGCTGTCTGTTTCATAGCAATTATCCAGGGCATTACAATACAGCAACTGCTTTTTATAGGCGAAGCAATGAGAGTATTTTTAAAGAAAGTAGACCTGGATACAATTGGCTTTCACAAAAACATTACTTAAAATCTCTTACATGGGAAAATGAAGGCAGAGTTTTAGCTAGCTGGATTTTAATTTAGAAAACCAAGCCCTTGCTTTTCAGTAGTATTGCCTCATTCAGACAGGAACACACTAAAGGGCTGCAGCAGAAAGTGTCAGGGAAATTATGATTTCATGCCAGCCAGTGACCATCTAAACATTACCAATGAAACAGCACATCACTGAAATTTATTTTCAGTTGTATGCATGAAAAGCAATTACCAGCATAGCTTTTTTAAACGTGCAAATTATACCACATTAACACAAATGAAAAATAAAAAACTCATAAGCAGAAAGAAAATTAGATCTAAAGAAATAAAGGCCTTAAAATGGAAATGTGTTCTGCATGCTTGTAGTGTTCCAAAAGAAATACAGGTTGGTTTTTATGTTAACTTCCCAAAAGCCCTTGAACTGGGATGACGGTTGTGAATCAGGCCATTTTAATTACACTGTTGCTTTGTGAGCGTTACAGCTCACTTTTATTATAAGTGACATTTCATTTAAATTAATCTGAATGAGCCACGAGTTTACTGATGAACAAACTTAGTATAAATTGAATAGAGACTGACGACTCATATCTTACATGCTGCTTCTTCTCTCTGACTCCTTGCCTCTCTCTCTCTCCCTCCCCACTTTTCTCTCTCCTTCTGTCTCTCTCTCCCTCTCTCTCCCTCCCCCCTTTTTTCTCTCCTTCTGTCTCTCTCTCCCTCTCTCTCCCTCCCCCCTTTTCTCTCTCCCTCTGTCTCTCTCTCTCCCTCCCCCCTTTTCTCTCTCCCTCTGTTTCTCTCTCCCTCTGTCTGTCTTTTTCCCCTCTCTCTCTCTCTCTCTCTCTCTCTCTCTCTTTTTCTTTCTCTCTCTGCCATACTTTTCTTTTTCCTCCATGTTGTATTCAGTAACTTTTCATCTTAAAATCAAAATTGCCCCAAAAACAGGCTGGTAAACATAATGGATTCACCATGGGTCACGGCTGTGTCAAACAACAGCACAGAACCGTCTTTCTTTACATACTGTTGGGGATAGAGGCTTGAGCATATCAGAGATGACTCATCATTAATGGGTGGTAATTGGAAATGGGAATTTAATAAATGCACATGGCCATGTAAAGGCTAATAGTTGGACTGGGTAGACATTACTACTTTCTCTTAGCTTTCGTGTCAATCATGGCCATTTGCAGAAATAAAAGCATTGCCATGACAAGAAAAAACTATTTGCTGCCCACAGGAATTTTACAAAGCTTTCAGTGTGTCAGTGGTGTCTGCACCAGGCCAAACAGACAGAACTTGGAATGAAAAGGGTTTTTTTAAAGATTTGTTTAGCTAAATATGACTACCCAGACAGGTGGCGGTGAGGTTGTCCAACATCCTAGGAAAATAAATGGTCTTAAAATGTTATGGGAACATCATGAAAAATATCACTGTATATTTAGAAGACCCATCTGAAAAGGCCCACAGCCTGTAAGAAAATGTGTTAAGTGCAATACTTTGTGAAACCAGTACATTTCTGGCTGAGCAACTTGAAATGAGCCTGGCCAGTTCATCTGGACGTCTTATTCACAGAGAAGCTGAAACAGGGGTGACATAAAGATGCCCAGCTAACAACACCAGCAGGCATTACAGGAATTAGCAACTCACCGCCTTTCCCACAGTTTTGTTATTTATCCCGTATTTTTTAAGATTCGCTCTAGTTGCCATGGAAATTCATTTTAGAATCTAAACACTTACCTTGTTAGACGCACACAGGAAAATCCACTGCATGCAATTTCAGTCATTATGTGTGGCAAAAAATGGGCGATGATGATGATGGGTCATTAAATAAACAAAACTTAATGAACTAACTGATAAAGTAAGTTGTCTTGGACAATAACCTAGCAGCTAATTACAGGAACGTTAGTATATTTAATCATTTCTCTGGATGTACGTGTGATCCTGACGCTCATGTGTAGACTCCTCCAGCTGCTTTCTGCTGTACCTGTGAACAACAACAAAATTAAAAGCAAGTGTTTCTGCATCCAAGAGAAAACAACTTTCTCCAATGTTTAAACAAATTCCATTAGCTACATAGCATAAGGTTTGACAATGTGACGTGATTTTGAATTATAGTGTAACATAATAATAATGTGCATTTTTTATAAATCTTCCACCTTGCCTTCTGCTGGAAAAAACACCAATATTTGTCCTTATACTCTATATACTTTTCTCTTTTAACTACATTCCTTAGAACATTGTTGAATCCATGCTTTTCAGAGGAAGTGGCATGTTGCTCTAAGGGGCATAAAAATAACTTGTGTAACGATACCAGGAAGGAGTTTACTCTGAAGGTGACTTGGAGTACTGTGACAGCCACAACACTTTGTGTGCAGACATCTTGCCGTCGGGTCACAGTCTTTACTAGAACAGCCCCGGAAGTAAATTCCACAAACAGAGTATCCGGAGACAAGAGGAGAGTCACCTTGCAGCCACGGAGCCGCGTCGGCGTCCTGCCACTGAAATGGTCACCAGCTATTTAGCTGTCAGCGCGCAGCCACTGTTCGTGAAACGCCTCCCACAGTACATTATCTCTGCACATACCACCAGCTGATAATGTCCACGTGTCAGAGCGGTGTAGCTCTCCCTGCTGTCACGTAGCTTTTTAGGTCAGTACTAACGAGTTCAGAAGTAAAAGCCTCGACTCCACAATGCTATTCATGGACTGTAGAAAGCGTAGCCTTCTAAAGACTGGCTCTAACATGGATGTGCTCACATCTTTTTGGGAAAAATCTGTTATCAGAAAAAAAAGGTTATTTAAATGTGTCTCACCTACAATGAAATGCCAAATATAATGTTTATACAGTATATATCTAATGAACAAATGCATACACCAATCAGCCATAACATTGACTAATATTGAGTAGGCCTCCCTATTGCTGCCAAGTCAGCCCTTATCTGTTGAGGCATGGACTCCACTAGACCTCTGAAGGTACACTGTGGTGTCTGGCACCAAGCTGTCAGCAGCAGTTCCTTTAACTTCTATACGTTGCGAGGTGGGGCCTCCAAGGATCAAACTTGTTTTTCCAGCACATCCCACAGATGCTTGACTGGACTGAGATCTGGACAATTTGGAGGCCAAGTCAACACATCAAACTTGTTGTTGTGTTCCTGAAACCATTCTTGAATCATTTTTGCAGTGTGGCAGGGCACAATATGTTGCTGAAAGAGGCCACTGCCATCAGGGAATACTGTTTCCATGAAGGGGTGTACTTGGTCAGCAACGATGTTTAGGTAGTTGCTATGTGTCAAAGTCATGTCCACATGAGTGGAAGTACCCTAAGTTTCCCAGCAGAACATGGCCCAAAGCATCACACTGCCTTCACCAGCTTATGTTCTTCCCATAGTGCATCCTGGTGCCATTTACACCCCAGGTAAGCGATGCACACGCATCCAGCCATCCACATGATGTAAAAGAATACATGACTGGTCAAAGAAGACCACTTTCTTCCATTGCTCCGTGCTCCAGTTTTGATTCTTACTTGCCTGTTGTTGGTGATTTTAGTGGTGGACACGGGTCAGCATGGGCACCCTGACTGGTCTGCTGCTATGCAGCCCCATATGCAACAAGCTGTGTGTTCTGACACCCTTTTGTCAGAACCAGCATTAATTTTTTCAGCAATTGCAGCTACCTGAGTAGCTCTCCTATTGGATTGGACTTAATGTACCAGCCTTCATTCCCCAAGTGCATCAATGAGCCCTATCACTGGTTCACCAGTTTTTCATCCTTGGACCACTTTAGTAGCTCCTGACCACTGCAGACCAGGAACATCCCACAAGATGCAGCTGCAGTTATGGAGTTGCTCTGACCCAGTTATCTCCCCATCACAATTTGGCCCCTGTCAAAGCCACTCAAATCCTTCCTCTTGGCCATTTTTTCTGCTTCCAAAACATCAACTTCACGTACTGCCTAATATATCCCACCCACTTCCAGGTGCCATTCTAAAGCGATAACCAATGTTATTTATTTAATCTGTCATTGGTTAAAATGTTATGGCTGATCAGTGTATGTTGGGCTAACAATTGGATTTCTTTTTCATTATAGGTGTGTTTCTCATGTATATTTTGTATGTGGAGCTTTTTGTTGTTGACTGAGCTAAACCTGCTTGGCAATGGTTAGACTCCACCGAAGTGCTTAATTACTTCAGTCAAAATTCCAGGACATTGCAGTATTTACTGTACCCTTTGTTCTTTCATATCAGATTTGTTGTAGACATGCCTATGGAGAAGAATGTATACATTCACATGGAGAAGTGGCATATATTCAAATCCTGCATTCTTTTTCAGTGAAAATTCAGACAGGGAATGGCCTGAGAATTAGTGTTTCATCTGTAATAACACCCACTATTGGGTGCTGACAGGCCTATCATTTCCCTCTAAACTCTGCAGGCAGTTTGCGAACAAGGATTAGCGTTTTCAGTCAACTCTCACTCAACAAATTTCGGTGGTTATCCAGTTTTCCTCCCTCCATGCGGATTAGGAATCCCTGTCGAAGGGATAAGCTGTCCTGGAAGAAGAGTGATTTTATGGTATGACAACCCAGTCGGTAGATGAGAAAATAAGGAAAAAAGTGGCCATAGGTTTGGTAAGCCTTTGAACATCACAGTTTTTCCATCTGTTACTTATAAGTGATGAAATACCTTTGTTTGTGATGGGCCAAAGGGCAATGCCTTAACTCTCACTGATTCAGTGTTCATACTTAGTCAAAAATGTAGACGTAGACAACAAACTCGCATGATTCAGTGGCAACCTATTATCATTTTAGCAGCACTTTAAAATATGCATTATTCATGATGAAGAAGAAAGTTTGATTTGCTAACAATGTTGATTTCCAGTGAAAAAAATAGGAATAGAGATCCGTGTTGTTAGCTGTGTGAGCACGGCGGGTCTCCACAGCCAGTGGTGTAGTCATAAAATGTGTTAACACTTAACCCTGGGCATTGAAACTCCCTGTCATTTTCTTTTCAGAAAGGCTTCTGCAGGTGTATGTCACCCAGTCCAGCATTTCGCTCCAAAGTAGCAATGTTGCAAACCTCCCCCCATCCCGACACTGATTCTGTGTTCCTTCACTGCTGCTGGATCACTTGATATTAGCGTGTTTGGATGCTTTCAAGACTTGCATAACCATCTTGTGTCAAAGGCTTAAACGGTTACAAAACTGTATAGGATGCTACACCTTTAAATGCAACAAAAGCGGACTGACAATGATCCAATGGCGCTTGACTCTTGATATTCATTGCCACTGAACCCTGCTAAAGCACTCAGAAGTGTCCCCAGCTGGACGTGGACCTGTCCAGCTTGTACCCACACGTCAGCCCAGGTGGGACGATTAGCCTTCTGAACTAATGACCTGAGTGTTCTGTTATGAGAACATATCAAGCTCAGTTCTAACTTGGGAAGGTGATGCCACCATCAAAGGTGGCTTCACACTAGTTCTATAATATCTTGACGAGTTACTAATATACTGTCTGGATGGAAAACCATTGCAAAGTTCCACACTCAGTATCCTTTATGAGAGGCTAAATAAGTATCTTCCCTCTATGATGGGAAGTTCTTAGCCTTGGGTCCATGGACCACCATAAGGTCCATTGATAGATTTCTATAGGTCAGTGAATATAGATAGGAAAGAATGTACATTGTGCATGTTTATTTTTACTAACCTCTAACTGGAATGTAGAATTTTATTTTATGCACTTAAAAACATTGTGGAATGGGGCCCATAGGTAGTAAAGAGTACTGTGACACAACAAAGAATCCTGTTCTAGTGTAAGTAGTTTTGCATATTGAACTACCAGAGGACATTCAGACAAGCTGATGACAGCCACACCCTGCTCATGTGTCGTGCTTTTGAACCCTACAGCGTAGCGTTAGGGAGGAATATACAGATGTAGCTGGAGGAGCTGACTTTATCCCAGGTTTCCCAAGTTTATTATCATAAAACCCACTCCAGAGAAAATCCCTTGCCTTGTGCCTCCGAAGGTTAAATTTTAAATCTCAGAAATTTAGCAGCTTAGCCCACACTGTGCGTACTGTATGGTACGCTGTAAATTGTCAGACACTTAGTTGCAAAAACACACATAATATTTCTGCAGCTAAAATATGGGTAGGCATACACACAAACACACACACACAAACAAATGCCAGCTTCTGAAGCTCTGGCATATTCCGTTATGCAAATAGGAGAAGAGGTTGCAAAAACTGCCTGATCATTTGATAAAGGGTCCATTTTGTTGAGGCCTGTGTTCTTCATCCATTCTTCTAGCCAGACACACAATTATCATTGGGATTTGGTAACATTTTATACTTCTGTTCCATTCTCTTCTGTTCATTTTGTAATCCATTTCCGAAACACATTTCTGCTGTCCCGTCAGATTAAACCCAGATGTTACATTTCTCTTTATGTCTGATGTGATAGAGACAGCACTGCTTCAGGTGTTATGAATTATGCCATCTGCTGAACAGGAACCAGTCAACTGAAACGTTTAATGGGAGAATGCAGACGAGAACATAGTTCTTATTGCAATACTGCTTTAAGACTGGCTGGCTCATACCGGTACTTCTGTATGGGTCCAGATGTCGTGCTTTTAACACGGGATTTTTGCACGCCAGTCACGTTAATCCTACTTTCCCATTACCTCATTGGCTGTCACTGTTCATTCATCAACACAACATCCTAAATCATTATCCTCAGCCCCCTTGTTTTGCAATTAGCCTTTTCCCCCCTAAACGTCCTTGAGTTTTTACCACTTACAACACACGTTGCAAGCCACCAAAATTGACTGATACAAGACAATATACTCTGGTGTTTCCTTCTCTCAAAAAAGAAAATAAAACTCATTTTTGCTATTCAGTTCTTTTATAAATTATTGATATTTTCCTCTCATATTGCCTCAGCACTATCATGAAGCAGTACAGCTAAAATGTTCAACGTCATTTAATCAGTTAGAAAAAATTATGTTGATGCTTATTGCATTGTTTAAAATTATGTTGGTGTTGCCTCAGCATATAAACGTGTCTGTCAAAGATTGGTATTTACTGTTGTCAGAGTAACAGCAGCATCAGCACCAGTGTGCATAAGTTTAACACTCTCTCCTTGTGATTGTTCAGTCTTCCCAGTAGGGCCCACACTGACCCGTTGAGGACAGGCGCCGAGCCGCACACCCATCAGCCATGGCAGACGACGCGGACATGCGCAACGAGCTGGCGGACATGCAGCAGCGCGCCGACCAGCTCGCCGACGAGGTAACGTCCTCTGACAGCGTGGGCCATGCGTGAGCACATACACGGTGGAGAGCCCCACTGTGTCTCTCTGCAGACTCCAAGACGAGGGTAAAGGACAAATACAAACACAGCCTCGTTCTAAGCAAAGTCACTTTATATTACAATTAAAATTATAAACCAAAGTAAATAAAATTTTAAAGTTTTCTCATATATGAGTGTACCACATAAAAGATGCAGGTAGTGATGGTCTTATGGCTGAAAAGTTCAATTAAAGTCATGACTGTTGAACTCTTGAGCCTTGTAGCTCAAACATAACTGTCCATTAATAATATATAACTACAAATAGAAGACAGCAATGATCAGTTAAAATCAGAAAAACTTAGTGCCCAAACATTGTTTTAACCTTTATAGCTTTACCGACTATTTCTTACACAAAAAAATGAAAGAAGAATGACACATTTTGCTCAGCAACACACAAAATGGTGGAATGCTATCTTGCGTTGTTACTGAAGCTGCTGGCCGCGGTACAGCTGTACCCATCGTGTTCCGCAGCGAGTGAATCCCAACCCTCAGAAACACTCCTCGATGTTCCAGAATAACGAACGTTATGCTGCCTGAAGTCCCTCGCACATTCTGGGGCCGGCGAGGTGGCGCCTCATGTCTCGCATCGCGCCGCAAGGGAAATGCGACCAGCGCTAACGCACACAGCCACGCCCAGGCGCCAGGGACTCTCTGGAGCTCAGGGTTTTTAAAGGGGAGCACGAGCACCTCACTTGAGTGTTCAGAATGCCTTGCGCCTCTGGGGGTTTGGCTCTTTCAGGTCTCCGAATCCAAAAGCAGATCTAACGCCTTCCGCCTTCGCGCCTTTGCACCTCCTCTCCGCTGTCAGGCGAGGCTGGTTCCTGTTGTCACGGCTGCTGCTGCTGCGGCTGCGGTGCAGGGGGATGCTGCAGCTCCGGGTGTGTCTCCCAGATCTATCGGCAGTGGGCAGGAAGAGCTTTTCATGAAGCTGTTTAAACAGAGCCGCACACCTGGCATGGTGTTGAGACAGGTGGATGAATCACCACCCCCCCGTGGCCATTGTATGCTCATTTAAACTCAAATAATGCATCTTCCCACAGCAACATTTCCAAATGTGTTGGAACAAACCATCTTAACACTGATTTAAAACTGACATGCGTATTATACTGTGGGCTTGAATATAACAAACCTGCCCACAGAGGAGACCGTTAACACTGTGCACAGCACTGATCACACACACTCTGCTATTGGCTGTGTGTCCCCGTTACACAACCAGCTTCCTTCACCACAGTCCACGCCTTCACTTGCCCATCAGACAGTTTTTCATTTGGTGCTCACAAAATCAAGCCAAAATACTGTAATATATAGTGAATACATTGAAAAACGTTTTTTTTATCCAAACCACGATCATTTAAACTTGTATATAAGTTAAAAAAATAAAGACCAATGACTTAAAATGAATATCAGTGAAAGATACCATGTATGTCCCCTACCTTACCTTTAAATAAATCGTATACTGGTTTTAAAATTAATTCCCTAATAAACGACAAGGTAAGAACCCTAAAATATCAGTTCTCCCTGACATCAGCAGAAAAATAACTGTATGACAATTTTATTTGTATCGCCTTCCCTGTTTTTCTGCCAGTCCAGTGTGCTTTACACCCCTGGGTTTGTGAAAACCCATACAACTGTACTGGCAACCCACACGACTGTACTGGCAACCCCACAGCCAAACTGCGCATCCTTAATGTCAGGCGTGCACCTCCTCTTTGTCCTGTAAATTGAGCATTTAGTCACTGTCATTTAAACCAGGCGAAGGAGTCATAATTCCACAGTACCAAATAACATACTGCTTTGGTCAAATGAAACTTATAAAAAATTCATGAAAAGATAATACTGTATGGGGGTGCTTTCTGACACAATAGGGAGCAGAAAGGGAGTTGGGGTCGGGGGTGGGGGGCAGGAAATAATGTGGAACAATAAATCTTGAGCATACAGGGGATTGTGATACCCTGGAAAAGGGGGAGTGCACTGCACAAAGGAGACTCAGTCCACATGATGGCATTCCACATGAATACCCCTGCAAAAAGACCCCTCACACTCTTGCTGAAGTGCAAGTGCTAAACCCACATGTAGTTAGCACAGGCACTGCAGCCATCATGGGTAAAATGGTGAACCCAACAGGGTAACAAGGCTGAGCTACAGGAAGATCTGCCCCAGGTGTGCAAACACCACAGAAACACCTCGTTACCTTTCATAGCCTGCAGAAAGCTTTACATGAAAACATGATCTGAATGTTAATTCTGGAACATGCTTTGAATAAAGCTCTGTATTTATTAACACGCTCATAACAGACTTTTAATTCCATCCTTACATCAAAATTGAAACTAAATAAGGTTGCATCCTGTGACACAGTTTCTACATAACACTGGTTAGCTTTATGTCTCATTTTCTGTACCATTCAATTCAAGCATCCAGCAGCTGTTGATCCTTAGTGCAGACACCAAGCACTGGATTTGAGTGAGACAACAGGGGATAAAGACGTGCGAAATCCGCCACGCGAAGATATGGAGCTAACACAAGCCGGGGAACTCAGTGTTCCTCCGTAATACGCGGCTTGAAAAATTAGCACGTGTTTTAACACTCAGAATTTGTGTGTGTATATGTGAGTGGGTGTGTGCACGTGCGCGTGTGTGGGTGTGTGCATTTGTGCATGTGAGTGCGTGCATTTTGTATGTGTGTGTGTATGTGCATACGTGCGTGCGTGCGTGCGTGCGTGTGTGTGTGTGTGTGTGTTGAGGTGACAGTCACACGTGAATGGAGGAGCAGGTAAAGTGGAGAAGTTGGTGCCTGGAGATCCGACAGGCGTCAGACAGTGAAGTTCCAGTGCAAATTTACAAAACTCTGGAAACTAGAAGCTTACACAGGCATTGCTTCATGCCTCCTAAAGTTATACAACAATGAAACTGCATTAACCACTCAGTGCTACCATTTATAAAAAGCTGGTGAGTGTAATTAACTATACAATGCCAAGCTGTATTTGTTGGTGTTGTGTAATTACTATGCCTTTACGGAGGGACGCTAACCTAACAACTTTGTCTTCTTGTCTTGTTGTCGTTCCTCTTCTACAGTCCCTGGAGAGCACCCGCCGCATGCTGCAGCTAGTGGAAGAGGTACGGAAGTCCAAGTGTCCAAACCACTCTGTCCTCCACATTTACACACACTCACTTCCCACTTCACTTCCCTTTGTCCTGAGACACAACACAGCACTCTTTCGTGATGCAGGTATGGTATAGCACAGCGTCTGATGTCCATGGGTTGTAATGTAAGGACACCTGTTTTGGGCTGAAAGGGGTTAAGTGTGGATGTTGTGCATCTTCCTGAAATGGAGGTTGCTTGGGTTCCATTCCCTGCTTTGTGTGGCGAGTTAGATGACTGTAGTCCAGCGTGTTTCGGTCTCAAGTTGTACAGCACCGGGACACCAGACGTGATGCCCTGGGTCACATGTCTGCTGAGCGGAGCCCACCGTGTCTCTCTTTGTGTGGGCTGCTGTCTGATTAGTCTGTCTGTGCCTCATGGCAGCACTTCACCCAACACCAGATGCCAGCATTACTGACAGAGGCCCATGGCGCTAAATGTCACCGTCCATGGCTCTTTATACAAGAACTCATCACTTTTGTTTTTGTTCATGGTGATACTGCTTTTGTAATGCTTTAATATTTCTGCACTTAAATGAATGCGAATGGGGTGACTTCCAGTTAGACTTTTATATCAGTTGCCTTAGGGCTGTCAATGGCTACCTTGTATATAACTTGTGTACAATCTTGTATATAAATATAGTTCTTCACAATTGGCAGAATGTTCAGGATGTGTGTGGATTCACTTTGTTGAAGTAAAACTACAAAAATAAACGTAAAAATAACCTAAGTTTGATCCTCACCAGAGGATGTGAAATAATAAATAGACAGACAGAAAATTTACAGTTGAGAACGTTATAGAAAAATAGTGCTACTATAACAGACAGCCGCCTTGCACATACAACAGCTGTCAACATGCAGCGTTCTCAGGGACCCCACATCCCTGGTCACAGTTTGTTTGAACTGCTACCCTCTGCGAGACATTACAGAACTATCAAATCAAGCACAAACAGACTGAAAAACAGGTTTTATCCAAAAGCCATAAGTGCACTCAACCACTTATTACGTTTGTCTTTATGTCTATTTACGGGTTTATTGTCTTTCTTAATTCATTTAAATTTCTTTTAAATTTTTATTATGCACTGGCAAGAGTACGTACTGAATTTCATTGTACTTTGTGTACAATGACAGTAAAGATCTCTTATCTTTAAAAACAATGTAAATAACACAATATCACTATAGTAACTTCTAGCCATGCGGACTCACATAGAATGTAACAGTCCTTCAAGACTGATCGCTTTGGACTAAGGACATGATGAGTCTAAGCTCCACGCCGTCCTCTTTGATCACCTTGGAATCAATGTCCTCCCGAGGGTGCTCAGCTGCCTGTGGATGGGGGGGGGGGGGGAGACGCATCTCTGACAGTGTGCTCAGGGTGGATAGAGCCAGTCCTCAGTCATGTGAGTGTGTAGCATGCAAGGCGTATCTGTATCTTCAGCGTGATCCCACGGGGAGACCGCAGAGGTGGGCCGAAGCATCTAGAGGTGCTCGACGCTCCCCCGGGAGCTGGCCGACAAAGGCGCCCTCGGCTTACGGTTTAAAGGCATTTCCAAACCACGGTTGGTGGCCTGCTTATTCAGAGCCTGCCCTGTTGTAAGTAAATGTACTCAGGCATGCTGCGTATGTAAAAAATATACATGCTAAGTGTTTGCATACCTCAGGGCAGGCGTTTTGTTTCAAACACAGAGATGTACAGGAAGCTAAATTGCTTGAGGTAGCATCAGTGCAATTTACTGAAAATAAATAAATAAATAAGGATCATTTGCCTGAGATGCAAAAGGAATCCTGCTGCGACAGCAGGGAAATCGGAGAGGAAGGTTCTGGAAACCAGTGAGTCTGGGTTTCAAGGTCGCGCTGACCATGTGATATCAAAACATGCTGGTATCGAGGCATGCAGACTGGCCTTGTTTATGCTGTCCCAAAGCATCAGATTGTAGAGCACCCAAAAGACAAGGGAAATTTTAAACACCGCGAAGGTATCGCTGATTTTTTACAGTAATGTAATACCATTTTAATAAATAATTGTGATGGATTCAGCAGATAACAAATGTGATCTGGAATCCTAGAGGTGGATACAGAAAGAGCTAGGTTGTCATACACATCTCTGACTAGCAGGTGTTAAATAAAATAGCCACAGGTCCAACCTTCTCTGGGTCTTCATACAGACACAAAGTCACCACCCTGATGCATTCTTCCTTACAAAAAACAATGCTGCAGGACCAGAACAAAGAAATGCAGAAACAGCTCATGTGTATTTTTAAGAGAGAAAAGAGGCTTATGGTTTAATAGCGAGTGTCATGTCAATCCCTCCTTCAGTCATTTAGGCTCTCCTTAAGATGCCACTGCTTTGGTGATTTACCTTGAATCTTGACAGATGAAAAACAAATTAACCAGCAGGAAATTCTGACAAATACATGATTCTGGCATGAAAATTGGCCTGAATTGTTTTCCATACTCACAAAAGAAATGGTTTTTTAGTGTTATTTATTAGGCTTGCTATACAAATACAGATTTCCAGATTTGACCTCAGGGGAAGAAAAGTATATACCCATGGAGGTGTCGGAAGCAGGCCTATGATATCTTCGGGGGGTTTAAGCAGACTCCTGCATCTCGCAGCTTCTGATGCCTCTGATGGCCGAGGTCATGGCTAATGTGAAACGCTCACACTCACGGCCAGTGTTGAGTAAACGTCAAGCAGACAACGCCGGCCTTTGATGTCACTTGTGACAGTTATCTCCTCGCCACAGGGACGGGCCTGGTGTCAAATGCCCCCATTATGTGCTAGCCGTTAAACAGTCACGGGATATCATGTTTTCCCAGCATTCTTTACACTAGCCGGTAATAATGTCCCAGGAGGTGTTGGCGGGTACCATGAGAAATCAAGGCACTGCCCTACAGAGGTTATTACTGTCAAAGTCCTGGGTAACTGGGCTTCATTACCAGTGAGTTCTTTGAAATTATGAAATATTAATTAAAATTTAAATATTAATTTCTGTTTCAGGAATATTGTCATTGTGAGTGACTGTGTGCGCACGCATACGTGTACGGTACAATATTTTTTCTCTAATAATTTAATGATATTCAGTCTTGTAGCAGTACGTGTGTTATGTCTGGTTTAGGTAAAAGGTTACTTTCACTGCAGACACAGAGCACCGTCTTAAGTGTGTTCTGACGTTTTCTCGGGCGAGACTGAATGGAAAGCCTTGGGTAACGACAGAGACAGAGAAGCATTTTCTGCTGTGCTGCCGCTGTAGTACTTGCAATACTCCCAGTCAGCTGTTTACACGCTGGTTATTGAGGTTTGCAGTTCCATTGCAGTCTTATACTTCACAGACGGTTTTATCAATAGAAAACAATTGATATAAAACAGTGGCCACTTGAAGTACCCATAGTGTGGGAGCTGATTTGTAGTTCAAGCTGTTTCGTGCTCATAAAAACTGCATGTTTTCCAGCTGTTTCTTTTCACAAATTGCTTGCCCAATTTGGGCTGTTAGGTGATTGGTATCTGTTTTGAATGTGGGTGTGTATATGAGTGCATGTGTATGTCAACATATAATGTATTTTTAATTAGTACTACAGTTGATTTTCTGTCTCAGGTGTTTAGTATTTAAGTTCAAACTTGTTTTTACAAATCTCATGTGTCATTGTCTAAAATTTCATGCATTATACATTGAGAGGTTCAATTCAGGTCTCAGAATGCAGGGACTGTACAAAGTGAAGGAATAGAGCCTAACTCAAACACTGGTCACTATAGTGTAAATGCAGTATGTCACTCTCATCGGTTGTACTACTTAATTTAACAGTGTTTTGTTTAGACCTGGAGAGGAGTAATTCTATATATAACTACTGTATATTCATAAACAGTAGGTATATAGGTGGCCTAGTGGCTCAATGGGTAGAGCATCAGGCTGGGAGGTGGAAGTCTCCTGGTCCCTGGTTCAAATCCCAGCCCAGCCAGGTGTGTCCCTGAGCAAGACACTCAGCGCTATCTCCCTGAGCACCATGTATGGCTGCTGACTGCTTCCCCCCAGGGGGATGGGTTAGATGCGGAGGACAAATTCCTTGTATGTGACAAACATACTTGGCCATAAGCACAATTCTATTCCATAAACAGGTCCTGCTAGGCTCACGGAACACATATTAGCCATTAACATCTGACTTCTTCCTTATTTACCATGTTTCAGAATGTCTGGTTTCTGTATATAACGAGGACTGTAGTTTCTATACACCAAGATTTCTTCTCATAATATGAGAATGACAAAAGCAGAATATTTTTATGAACCCTGAAAAAACAGCAGGGTTATGTGAATGTTGCAATACGTGGAATTTAAACAGGGTCACCCTGGAAGGAACTACCATGCATGTTCAGCATCTGTCACACTGTGATCGAGTAATTACCTGCATTTGGTCTTCATTGTTTTTAATGAACTGCAAGGCTTATTGTCTTGCAAAACAACTTTGTATTCACTGTACACAAGCCTGCCTTTAGCTTAAGGACTGCATTTTCTCACATTCCATTTGAATCATCATGATGTGCTCAGTACATACTTGCTGTCAGTTGTATCCATCAACTACAGTAATTTTAATTTCTCTGTTCCCCCCACCCCACCTTTTCTTGTTTGTTTTATATACTTTCACCAACGACTTTTCTCCATGACTCACGGGGGAGTAGAGCAAAGATGCTGGCATCAAGACCTTGGTCATGCTGGATGAGCAAGGAGGTAAGTTTAAATGTGATGTGTTCCTGAAAACACACTTTTGTTTCCTGTTTTATATCTGCTCTTAGTAACATGTCCACTCAATGGGTTCATGTGTTGTTTGGTTTTTCTGTATTTTATCATAATGATTAATAATTTCAATAATTTTAAGAAATTCATAAATAAAAGACTGAAAACATCAACATAGTGATTACATGGTATATATGTAAATTTGCATACTTAGTATACGGAACATATGCCTAAGAAATGAAATAGATAACTGTGCTTGTAGTTTTTTCTGTACACAATTAATGGTACTAATCATGTGAAATCTCATTTCTCTGTTGTTCAGTTAGTCAGCACTACCAGCAGTTACCCTAACCCCTTCATGTGCTCTTAAATATGGTCGGCTGTCCTTTACTACTGCATCTTAACCCCGTGCCCAGGAGGGCGTGTGTTCAAAACATCAAAAGAATCTGTTCTGTGTACCACTGTGATTAAGTGATCATGCTCATTAATTCCAGCAATCAGTTAACCAAACACTGTGGAAAACTTTGACCTGCATGTCAGAGGTGCAAGTGAGTGTTGAAACAGTAGACATTTTAAAAAATCAGCTCAACTCTCCTCACCCTCAATTGAACAGTTTATGTCTGTACAATCCATGGTAACACTTTATTTTACCCCTAAAACGTATAATGCCCATATACTGTGTAAAAGGTGAATTCTGGTCAGATTTATGATTTTATTTGCAGTATATTTTTGTTGCTTGAATTCTAGCTCAATGCTTATACTGAAATTGGAAAGACCGATTGACATGTGTGGAGTTTCCATGCTTCTGGGCACTCAAATCCTTTGCCATTAGACAGCATGACCATGTCAAGCCAAAAACACGAAAGAATCCACAAACATTGCCCTTCTTGCATTATAAACAATTTAAACATTTTTACTCATCACTTACAGAAATGTCCTTCTATTGTTCACTGATAAAATGATGATTATCTCCTTAAAATTGTTTTCACATTAAAAAGGTGTATTGATTAATTTCTCCCAATGAAAAAAATCAATCATTCAGATTTTAACCTAATACTGCAGTATTAGTCAATTCATTATATTCTATGGCACTGGTATCCAGTGTTTATTCCTTGGAGCCCCCTTACTTGTATCTGAGCCCCCCCTTCCCCAGACCACACACACACACACACACACACACACACACACACACACACACACACACACACACACACACACACACAAAAAAAAA
>JABJVR010000021.1:4619027-4654568 GCA_025773905.1 Chitala chitala | reverse complement strand
CTTTGCCCCAGGCTGCAAACTTGCAGAAAATGCCAGCACGAAATATTAACAATAAAACAAATGAACTGACTGGCACATCACCAGAGGGCATTTAATACCGCTTTTTTCTTGGCACTGTTTTTTTTTTTTTTTGCCTAGATTAATTTTGACTCATTTTGCAGAACCAGTACAGTCTGAATGGTCTCCGGTATATTTTTTATAATAAAAAAATTATTTAAAACCTACACACAACAGGTATTAATATGCTGCTTTTCAACTAGTGTATAACAATACAAGTACAAATTACCAATAAGCAACGAGTCAGAGGGGTCGGACACCAAGTAAAACAAGCAGGCTTCTGTTCACTGTTCTAACCTACCTGACGTAGCACCATAAACAAGGATATGTTCACACGCCACACTCCACCCAAGGCACTTGTTGTCCTTTTTCTTCTTTCAGCTGTTAGTTTTTTCCTTTTAAATATTCTCCCCCACAGCAGTAGCCATCAGTCCATTTCAAAGAAACAGTATTACAAACACACACACACACTCACTCTCACACTTAGTTCCTTGATGAAAGTGCTCTCTCATGCTGGAAGGGTCCACATCTTAGGTAACAATCCTCATCGCCCATTTGCCCTTTGCTGTCCCAAATACATTAAAAAATACTTGTTTTGCGATCTCTTTTCTGTATCTCCACCTCCTGTGAGAAGATGACTGTGTAAACTCTTCCATCGCATCCCATCAGTCTACGTAACTATGGAGACGGCAGGCTGCCGTCTTTCCTCCTACCGCCGCCTGGAAGTGACGTCGAAGCAGGTGATCATCATGAGGTGAGCTTTGCAGAAGTTGACCCTATTCTCCAGGCGCTCAGTGACGAACTCCAGGGCTTCCAGGTATTCCAGGGAGTCCACCTCGTACGTCTGCTGCAAGTCAACTGCAAAACGGAGAAGCCGGAGTGAGCGCCAAGGAAGAAGTGTCACTGGTTAATACAAACTGAAGAAACACTCGCAGCATTCCATCACTCAGACTACATGGGAGATTTGTACGCGATGCGCATCGTGAATGAAAGTCTGTAGTACTAAGGAAAACCGGACAATAGGCACAGACAAGTAACACGTGAAAACACCTATCTTCAAGGCAGATGGAGATGATGTATGTGAATTCTCATATTTTCCAGAATTCATGTTAGTGTATCATCCTCAGGTCGTAAAACAGACGATGCAGTATTATTTAAGTGTACTTCAATAAACTAGATCCTCCAGTCCCTTATTACAGTGGAAAATGTACCAGTACAATATCTTGCATGCTATGTGAGGCTTATTAATCAACAGTTGCTATGCAATAAAATTTTATATTTATTGTTACATTCAGGCCTCCAAGTGATGCGATTAGAGTCATAAAGAAAGCAGTAATCCGCAGTGGATTTGTGTTTAATTAGGCATCTTCCCAATCGCGGAAGCCCGTGTCGCGAGAAAAGGCGCGCCGATGGCAACATCGCCGTGGCGACTCACACTCGCTGGTCCACTTCTCCGGCGCCAGCATGAGGTGCTGCTTGGTCTGCTCCAGCTCCTTCTTCAGCCAGTCGTACTTTGCGCGCACCTCGGAGATGCGCTGCTGCCGATGCTCCAGGATCTTCAGCTTGGCGCTGAAGTAGACCACCTCCTGCGGGGTTGGGGCAGGGGGTTGGGTAGAAGTATGTGAGACCAAGCTGTGACAGCCTTGAGATGATTCACTTTGGAGACCAGGAACTCTCAGGAAGCCATTTGTGAAGGATGTGTTTGAAGTGTCTGCCCCGCCCCATACATCATGTGAGCAGTACAGAAGGTGCAGTAAGACTAACATCACTTTTACTCTGATTCAGCGACTCTCATTATCATCTCATTATACCGTTCCTCATGTTGGAGTAATCCCCTCCCGCAGTGTGAGTGCGTTTCTTGAGTGTGACGTGCGTGGGTCTGATCGTCACCTTGTTGCCGGCGCAGCGGCGCCTCTGCAAGCGTTCCACGTCATCGATCTCGTAGACCTTGATCTCGAAAGGCTCGGCCATGCTCCGCTGGGGGGGCCGCAGGGGGCCATCCACCCAGCGCACGCCAGGGCTAACGATGGGCTTTCTGACAGGAGACGTCGCATCCAGAGACAGTGTGGGGATCAGACGCCTCCGCTGAGACCCTAAGGATGGGACAAAAGGGCTTCAGACACAACCACATCAGCTTTGGCCCTGTGTGTTGCTATTTACCAAGTCTTCATACCTGGAAATTTCAAAAGTCCCCATCTTTCAAGTTTGTAGAACTCCTTGAAGGTTTACTATTGAAGGGGTACTGGGCTCCCTAATTAACTTTTTGTGCCTCCTGAAAGCTTCAAATCAGCCAGCATTTCAGCTCTAACTGGGCACTTCAATCACTGCAAACCGTTTTGCAGCCCGGACTCCTTATATCATCAGAAGGAATACATTTCAAAATTTACACACACTGCTTTGTCAGCTTTTGAGCACAACACCCTAATTATCCTGCATTTACGTATTCCATAACTTTGGAGCGGCGCAAATTAAATCCTAAAACATTCGCTACCATTTTTCACTTGGATTGCTTTTTCTTCTCGCGCTTATATTATAATATAATATTTATACTGAAATTTATACCGTAATGAAGCTACAGGACATGGGGGCCGTGCTAACCTACGCCTTGCCTTTACAGATGAAAATTAGGTTGTGATCGCTGGTCACAAACCTGTGGCAATGGGGTCACATCTCCCGGGCTATTTCAGCACACCATAGTGTTGTGGTACCAGTCTCGTACCGAATATGAAGGACAGGGTGAGGAGCGGACCTATAATCAGTGCCGAGTGATAACGGCAGCAGGTCACCTGCTTATCTGGGCAGAGTGCAGGAATAGGTCTCGGTCTGTGGAATTCATAAGCGCTTCATTCTATTTGCATGGAAATTGGCAGTTCTGGCACTCCGCTATCTGATTCCAAGAACGTTGGTGCAAGTCAGCTTAATGGGCTTCACTTGTTCTATTGTCTCCAAAGGCAGAGAAAGGTCAGCTGTCCGGATATCTCGGATTCACTATAAATTCAGTCATTTGTATCATTTTCCTGTTGCATCCTCAGGCTGTAGTGCTCATAGAGATTTATTGGCAAATCCAATTTTCTAGTCCTCCATACAAGAGTCGTTCCATTCAAAGCCGTTTAACAAATTTCCTGTCCACACCTTTTCTCCACACATGGAATTCCAGTGTGGCACAGGACCTGGTGTTTCCGTTGAAGCTTTCAAAAATGTGGTCGTCTTCATTGCACATTCGTCCTTAAGCTTTCTGTCTTGAACATGCGGGGAGCAACGGTGTCTGCACTGCTCTACAGAAGTGAGCAGTTATTGGTGAGCTAGTTTTTCACATTTAAACTCTGGACAAATCAATTGCTCTAACTTGTTTCCTGCCAAGCTCAACCTCTAAATGCAATTTTTTTTTTTTTTGCAAATACCACTGAATTCCATATAGACATTTCTATAATCTGTCGATATTATATAGAGTTAAACAGAGTCACAGGCTGCTGAAAACATAATAATTTATACTTATAAAATAGAAGTAAAGATCTCTATAAATGTCTATTTCCCACTTAATTCAAATCTCGAGTTTGAAACAGAAGAGTCTCACCTGTGTTGTTCCTCTTCTTGGAGTTCTTAAGACTCCTGCGTCCGCTGGCGGAGCTGCTGTTCTCGCTCATGGAGTCCTGGGCTGAGGAGGTGCTGCCTGTGGCCTCGCTGTCGCGCATCATGCTCTCATAGCCGCTGCTGCCCCCGCTATGGTAGAACAGAGCCGTCTTTCCCATGGCGGGGGGCAGCTCCCCACTGAGCACACTGCTGTTGTCACTGGCGTGCCCACTGCTGCATCTGTGCGGCCGCCTGGGCGCTGTGATCTTACTGTATGGGGATGGCAGAGTGTGCGCCGCTGGTCTGTCCTCACCCTGGGGCCCACTCTTGTCCTCTGTGTCAGAGGCCCCCCTGGAGTGAGTCGCTCTGGAGCCCCCACTGCCCTGTAGCAGTTCAGATATTCGCCCATTCACAGCCCTCAGCGGAAGCTTGGAGGCCAGCCCTGACCCCCGACTGCGGCTGAGGGACTGTGTTGACCAGGAACCCTGGTTCTGGGCCTTTCCATTGGGGGGTAGGCTGGAGCTCCTGTTGACAGACTGTGGCAATGACTTGGTAGAGAAGCTCAAGGTCTTAGTGCTGGAGGCAGAGAGGCTTCGAGCTTTAGGGCTAGCCATTAGGAGTTTGCTGACTGCTGAAATTTTAGATTGCCCAGCTTTAGGCGATTGTGGTGCCATGCAGGGCCCATTGGTGGGAGATGACAGCACACCACGGTTGAAGCTCCGACCTGTACGAGGCATTGTGCTGTCCCTCCCATTACTGTTCTTTGAGCCCACTGAAGTCAGGCTCTCAGCTCTCTGCAAAGACAGAGACTCATAATGCGCCGTGCCCGATCTTCCCAAGGAGTTGGTTCTGTTGGCTAACTGCTCCAATTTTGCACTGAAGAGCCTGCTGCTCTCTACACTGGGACATTTTGGTTTTCCATTACCAGTTAAATCCTCTGTTGTGCCTGCTAGGAATGATAGTGTATGGTTTAATGTTTGATTGCTGCCTGAGATGTGCTGAGGACTGGCTCTATTTCTCTGATCTAGGCTGGACTTCCTTATTGGTGGCAGTGGTGGGATACCTTTTGGCCGCACAAAAAGGCCTTGCTTGGATGAGCCTCTTCTCTCCAGTGTGGCCCTGGGGCTGCAAGGTGTAGAATATGTGACCCCAAAGCCTTTACACTCCCCACTGAGGCCTCGCAGTAAGCCATCCTCGGGGTCATCCTGTCTGTTTACACGATTCCAGCCCCGTGGGAGACTACCTGTTCTGAAGATGCCTGTTGAACACATGGAGGTCAGGCACTCTGATGTGTTCAGGACCATCTCACACCCATCCACGACCCTCTTCAACATGTCAGGCGAGCAGACTGCCTCTCCACTGCTGGAGCTGAGCCTGTCAGCAGGGCTCCAGTTACTCACCAGACTTCCAGTTCTCTTTTCTGGCTTCACCTCACAGACTAGTTCCTTTGGCTTGGATTCATCATCATCTCTTTTCATCCAAGGGTCATCAAAGTTGACATCTGTTGAAACCGGCACTGGGGGTGTTCTGGTATCTTTTATTTTCAAACTCTTAATGAGCAGGGACACTTGACTGGGGTCCTGTACAACCATAGGCTTTACTGCAGCACAAGGATGAATGGTCAAGGTAGTTCTGACACCACCAGACTCTCCAAAAGTTTGTATGTTAGATATGGGGCTTATTGTTTTACCAAACGAGGACATGTTTTTCAGTTTATCTTTTGCTGGTAGGTTTTTCTCATTTATATTCTCAGCCTCACTTTGTACAGCAGAAGCCTCTGGACATTTGTCCATATTCGAGTAACCAAGGCTGTTCCCTTGGCCCACTGCTGAATCAGGCTGCTGTGGTTCAGCCAGTGCCTCCCCTTGACCGTAGCACTGCTGAACCACAAAGCTGTGGCAGGACTGCTCTCCATCACTGCCGGTACTCATTTCACTAAGCCAGGAACCTATGGACGAGCGACAGCTTGGGGTAGAGACTGCTTCTCCTTCTCTTCTGCAGTGAGGGAGGAACTTGGTAATATTGACCTCGGAAATAGCTGTGGTGGTAACGGTGGTACCTGGGACGCCCTCCAGATCCTCACTAATGCTGCTAATGATACTGACTGGCCGAGAGCCTGACGCCAGAGCTTGCACGGAGCAGTCACTGTTGAAGCTTATTATGCTAGTAGGCCTTCCGCATTCTATCACCCCATTTATAGTGAGTTCCTCCACTAAAGTGAACACGAGTTCATCTTCGCCGTTCAGCTCCATTGGCTGCTGCATTGTCACTGTGGCTGTACCCTTACCATCTTTTTTGTCATCAAAAGGCAGCTGTGGCAGGTCGTCAGCCAGAGTTTCAGCGGAGCCCACGCTGGTAGATGAGGAGGACATATTCAGGACCTGTGGGCTCATCCCGACAGGTGAGGTCCTGGAATCGGGCTGCAGAAGGGACTCGGTGGAGGATTTCCCGCTGTCCCTGTTTAGGGCATGCGATGACATAGGAGGGGTTCCAGGCATGACACATTTTTGAGTGTATACTTTGCAGCGCTGTGAGGGGGAAGATGGTGGTTTGTAATCTGACGTTTTAGTCAAGCTTGCGATGCCTAACCTGGGAGAACCCATTGGGCGTGGTTTACCATCACTGGAAACTGCAGTACTGGTGGACTCCCTACCGTCGTGCTGGGTCGGACTCTTGCTCCTTTGGGGGCTGTTTGTCTGTGTACTGCTCCCTGTTGTCATGCTCCTGGAAAGAGTGCAGCTGCTTGCTACAGACAAACTGTCAATAATGGACTTGGCGATCTCTGCCTCTTCTAGCACCTCCTGGATTTCCTCAAGCTGATGGTCATTGGTGAGCCTCTTGGACACAATCGATGCAGCGCTGTGTTTGATTCCACGTGCCTGGTTGGGCCCTGGGTCAAGTCTGCAGACCCGACTAGTGGGGAGCTCCTCAAAAGGGAACCGACTCACCTCCTCACTCCCATCAATGCACTCTAGCCGCTCCTGAAGCTCTGCGAACGTGTTACACTTGAGGCAGTCCTTTTCCTGCTTTCCAGAGTCAGTGCTCGCCTCCATTACCTGCTGGTGCTGGCCCGACTGGAGCTGTTGTGTCGACCGTGGCAACTGTAAGTTCTGAGGCTCTTGAGGAGCCGTGCTCAGTTGTTGCACCAGCTTTTCTTGTTCCATTTTGTTTTTGTGTAAGGAAGGGATGATGGGCACAAACTCAGGGGGGCCCTCGTTGTCCGTCAGCTCCTTGTCTGAGAGGGCGGAGCCATTGGGCCCTACATAGATAACCGTATCGCATGACTGCTCACTGCTAGAATAGTCGTCAGGCTCATTGGCGAGGTGCAGAAGCGGCAGGTCAGGATCCACCACGTTCCGGGAGTGAAATGTCCTTAACTGTGTTGGTCGGCGCATCTTCCCCTCTTCGCAAGAGCTTTCCCCTCCAGAGGAGCTAGATGTGTACTGCAGCACAGAAAGACAGGTGTTTACACCATCACACAAGCATTCACAAGCACAGTCAATAGAGCCACAGATGCACAGAAATAACTTGCAACTCAGGAGGTAACACACTTCTTTAAAAATGCAAAAATAGAACATCGAGTTGTGGATCTTTGCTCCGAGCAGTGCACAACCTGGCATAAATGCCTACAGCCCTTGTGGAGGGGCCCTTACTTTAGCCTTCTTCTTCTTCATCCTCAGGACCCGCGAAGCAATCTGGATGGTGGACAACGTGTCGGAGAAGTTGTTCGGCGAGGCCGAAATGTGGGCGATCATCGTCGTGCGGCAGTTCATGTTTCCCAGGGACTCACGCAACAGCATGGTCAGCTTACTATCCCTGCAGCACAAAAATGGCACGTGTTTCACAGCGAGGCCTCGGCTGTGCGCGTTCCCGCAGAACGTACAATGTGTGGGAGAATGATAACGCATACATGTATACAGTGTCCCTGACGTTGTCTGGATTCAGCTGAAGAATCAGAATGCGCCATGGAACAAGTCCGCTATAAAAATGCAGCAAAGCCATTACAGGCGTGCTTTACTGAGAGTTTACAGAAAGGAAACTTTAAAAAGACTTGCATAAATATTAAATAAAAACTTTAATAAAAATATTTTAGAGCTAATTAGACTTCCTATATTTCAACTTCCTATATTCAGTTTAATCATTCATTTAAGTAATACCAATTAGAATTCTTAATATATTTCATTACACCTCTATTACACCCCTAGGGAGTAGCAAATTTAAATCCTAAATTACTTTTTTTTCCATATTTTAATAACAGTGTTTTGAGCAATCCATTATAGGAATGTGGTCAGTTTTGTATTTGTTTGGTTTTTAATTAAATTTTTAATATCTAAGGTTTATTCTTAAAAAATAACTTGTATAGAAATATTTTAAAATTTTGATACAATTTCATGAACCCATTGATTGGTTTAAGAAATACAGTGTGTTGTTGTTCAACCCCACTTGCAGTATGTAATGCGTTAATCTGCTCAGTTACTCCATATTTTTACTTTGGGGGGGTCTGGGGGAGTGTCTGAGCCCTACGTGGGTAATGGTGTGTTGTGGTTTTTATTATTTTAAGTACCAGTAGATGATTTTTAAAATAATTTTAAGTACCAGTATATGATCAGCAACAGTAGCATGCTAATATTTGTTGATAGTCTAGTTATACAATTAAGGCAGCTCAGTCCTTGGCAAATCTATAGCCAGTTGACACTGTTCTTTTAACTAAAGATTTCCGGTATTATTAGGAAGGGGCTGGGGGGGGGGGGTTATAATATGCAATAATGTAAAAAACAAGTTTGGACCTTTGGTTATACAAAGTGTCAAAATGAAAACCGGATATATAGTCTGCCCAGTTCAATCATAACTCCTGGACATGCAAGACCATGAATGTTTAGTGACACTTATTTACAATAATGACTACAAATTTTATTACAGCAATGAATGTGATTGGCATTCTGGGCAATTTAATTTACACTGCTGTTTACGTAGCCTGCAGTACTTTACATTTTCATTTTATTTCTTTTCTTGTACTGCTTTCCACATTTAAAATATTTTAATTAAAGTTCAGTCATGCAGTATTGTTTAGGGACTGATATGAAACAGAGGATAAATAATTATAGATCTTCTCTGCTGTTTAAGTCTTTAAATGTTCCACACATACTCAGAAATACACCTAGCTGAGAATCTGTGAACTCCTAACATGCACTTTCTGCCCACAGCATATCTGCGATGCCAACTAAAGTGTTACATTTCATAGCTAAGACTAGTGGTTTGTAGCCAAGTAATTGTTTTAAAAGTTTGCTTAATGAATAGTCAAAGTGTATGTTCTCAAATGGCAATTTTAATGACGGAAATGTATCCAAGACAAGTTTGTAAGTCTGAATGATGATCATTGCTTTTCCCCTTATACAGAAAACAATGGTTCTTTTGATAAGTATGAAACAGTAAAAATTGTGATATAATGTAAAAAAACAATAGTTAATCTGTTTTGGCATGCTGGCCAATGAGATTAGTCAGAGAACCGAAAGCAGAGTTCACGCTATACGGTGGAAATGATTTGCTGCCTTTCTTGATTGGTTCTTAGCAGCTGGTAACTTATAGAGGACAGACCAAAGAGGAGGCTTATTTTATAAGTATTACAGTGGTTACATCAACATTGTATTACACTAATTACTTCACCCTCTTAAATATTGACAAGTGGCTAATTAGTTCTAATAAATAACTGACAATACAGATTATAAAAGTCTCATTTATCTGTAACAAGCCCCTTATATGATCTCAGTAAATTAAAAGAGGATAAAGGACCGAAACTGTAAGTAATTAACACTCATTAAATTAACAGGCAATCAATGACTTTTTGTTCACTTATGGAATGTTATCTTTTAAAATGTTTTGTTCATTCTGAATGGGCCCCAAATTAAATAACATCTATCTTCACCACAGTGTTTGCTAAGGCGGTGCAAACAGATGCTTTGTGATGTAAATTTGAGATGTAGACGATTGTGTTAGACCCATACTATAAAAATTATTTTAAGTCTAGTGAAATAAATAAACTGTAGCGTAAAATTTCTAAAATTAGATTTTTTTTTTCCCCCTGGGGGTTTATGAACTCTCAAATCTGCACATATAAGATTATGACTCTAAATATTGACTTTTTTCCCCGGTTTCAGTGGGAAATATTTACACTGGCACTAGCTGACCTGTTGGACATTTTTCTCTAAAAATGATGAATGAGCTAACAATCACCATACACGAGGTGTTCACAGAATGTCACCAGCACCCTGCCCATCTCCATGTGTCCCGCTTTAGGAGACACTGATGGGTCACACACACTTCCCTTCAGTGATGTCAATCTCAAATGATGCAGCATGCAGCGTCGTCACAGAACAGGCTAAAACAAAGCAGCGACTCTCCACAACACAGTTAGCACCTGCAAAATACCGTTACATTATTCTGACATTATTTCATTGTTATTATTATAACCCTGTAATTCGTTTTATAATTATTTCATAATTAGCCTCCGGTTTTTAAATGTCAATGCACTGTGTATTTGAAAATGCCAAGGCTGTACGCTCAATTTAATATTTTGATCAAGGAACCGTCAGCAAAAACACTGCGATAAGACATGCGAAGGCTCTAACTGCTGTCATGCTATGCGTTCTTCTGGATGCTCATATTATACCAGATAAGGTCTAAACTTACACCTGACAGCCAGACTTTACATGTAAAGTTATCGACAGCAAGCCTGTTAGGATTTGTACAGTTCAATTATTAACACAGAGGCCGAGTGGAGTGCCTTGATTGTGATACAAATCCATGGGCCAACACAATCACAAGCACAGATAGGCACAGACTGAGGTACAGATGCATGCATAGGCTGAGGCACAGACTAAGGCACAGATGCATGCATAGGCTGAGGCACAGACTAAGGCACAGATGCACGCACAGACAGATGTGCAGATGCATGCACAGAGAGAAGGTGGATTACTTGTAGGGGATGTGTTTGCTGCCATTGACCAGGGCCAGGATGACGTTGCCCAGTGCAGAGAGGGAGAGGCAGAGCCCCGCGCCGCTGTCACGGGTCTTGCTCAGCGCCTTCACACAGCTGCCCATGTCAATCAAATGCAGCCTGCTCCGGCCCCCGGACACTGAGGGAAGGAAGGGGGAGGGGGGGCAGGAGCAAAGGAGGTAAGAGTCAAACCTCACAAGGCAGCTAAACTGAAGAGCACTGAAATGAAATCTGTGACCAGGACGCCTTGGGTGAACTGCTGTTTTTACACAGACTGCTGTTCAGGCAGCGTTAATTACAGCACAGGTCTACACTCACAGGAACCTGCACTGCTCAGTTCTACACACCAGCCACACCGTGACAGGTACCATCTATTCCAGCAGCTTTTTGTCAGACCACTGAGCCGATTATATCTGTTACAGATCGTTTTCAGTCCAAACACGTTCCTGACTAGCTTGCTGCCATTAGGAAGGGGCCCAAAGGGCTGGGCTCCACAAATTCAGCCTCCACATCTTGACTGAATAAGGACATTGAGGGCGTGATGACTGATTCAGACAGTTCCTTGTTAAGCAGGGATGAGTATTGCTGACAAATTCCAAGTGTTTTAAATAGCTATTGTTAATATCCACCATGGTTTAGGTTTGACAGGATGTGTGGCATCTCTCTTTTTGACAAAAATTTTTCTTCACTGAGGCAGCCTCCTGCACAAACAAGTAGCCCCTGCCCAGATAAATTTTAAAGACAGTTTGAAGGTGACATGCTCATACTAGGCTATATTATAATGTGTTCTGTAGTTGGTGCAAATCGCGAGGTCATTTTTAAATAAAACTGCATGCCACCAATTTTAATTTGAAATCTCCTGACCCCCTTACTCCACAGAGCAACACATATTCCTTAGGGTTTTCTAAAACAGGACCCCCAGGCTTTAGGCTCAGACGTGTCTTGTGCTCAGTCTGGCTTGCTCCGAACAACACTGGTGCTTGTTTTTCGTCCACCTAACAAGGTGTGTGTAGATACAACGATCGTTGTGTACTGCCTTAGGATCCTGGCAAGTAAAAATCCCACCCAGCCAAGAAAAAATCTGGTTCTGCTTTGAGCTTCAGAGCCATCATTGTGGTGCGAGCGAGCAGCGTGAGTTCGCAGACAGAGCTGTCTGTGACAGGGAGAGTTAGCTGTAAACACCAGGAAGGAGACCGCATTAGCGCTTCAGCTCCTTGGATTAGACTCTCCGTCGCGCTTTAAGCCTCTGAAGTGAAGAAATCGCACCTTCTCGGCTGAGCCCTCGCCTTCAGAACACGATTAGCATTGATCGTCTATTTATACGCCGAGCTCCAAAACTTCTTTTGCACAACTTTGGACGGCGCTATGTATCCTGGGCGATCGGCACAGCTATAACCAACCGCACAACCACGGTCATTCATGAAGGGGACGCTCCAGGCGGCCATGTGTGCTGGTGACTTTGCAGAGAAGACATACACTTGAAAACAAGCCAGGAAGTTTACAACAGTCAAGCATCCCAATATCCTGCTTAAAGGCCTTGTGTTTTTTATAGTCCACAGAGGGACGCAGTCAGGAGTTTTAATTTGTCTTTGCTAGAGCCTGTTAATTAAAGACCTGTGGGGGTACCCATAGCAGCCTGGAGTTTTGTAACAATGCGGAAGGCGAGGTGAAAGGTGTGCAGGAGCCGGCCGGCCACACTCACTGCCGCCCTTGCTGCTCTTCTCCATGCGGTACTGGTAAATATGCAGGGTGAAGAGCATATGTGAGTTTCGGTGCTCCTCTTCGTCGCAGTCTGGCTTGCTGCTGTGACGTGCGGCGATGGCCGCGTCCAGGAAGAAGGCTGCTTTCTCTGCTGTCGGGGCACGCAGCTCGCTCTGGTTCTGCAGCTGTTGGATCAGAGCACACGGGGTGAATGTCAGAACCGTCTGGTCTGCCCATGTGGTTTTATTCAGCTGTGTTACCAATCAGATGTAATTCTGCACCGCACAGATTTATGCATTGAAGTTTTGGTCCAGTTTGTTATTTTTGCAGAACAATTGTTGATCTTATCCCTGAGAAAATACTGCTATATTTCATGTAATTTATTGTTTTATCTAAACAATAAAAATGGCTGCCATGCCAGCTCAACAAACAAGGTTGACAAGAACAAGGTGATTGGATTTCTCCTTGGAAAGTCTGCAAAGGACGACTGGGTGTAATTGTTGAGAACAGATCTTGCACCCTCATCTGATATTGATGGCGGTTCATAAATAAGTCAGGAATGGAAAGCCTCCGTGACCAATTAAAGTGAGGGAATTCCTCTGTTACAAACGCAGCACAGAGGAATTGTGGATACTGGAGTTATGCAGGTGAATTACATTAGAGTATTTCAAGAAAAGACTCTGAAATATTAAGGAAGGATTAAAATGGTACAGCTGTAACCCATGACTAATCCATGAATATAAAAATGCATATGATAGGGTATGCATAACTCCGTAAAAAGAGATAAATACAATTTGGAGGCACAAGAAGTCAGAGGAAGTCAGGATATAATAAGATTTAAAATCACAGAAGCCAGTGTCAGCTATTGTGTTAGTGAATTCTGAGAGTCTAAACATAACTAGCCCAATATACAGTATCTAAGGAATATTACATAATGGTGTTTTTTTCTGGAAATGTTTTAGATAACTAAATATGGTTGCAATACTGCTGTAAAAAAAGCATAGCTAATTTAAGGCATGTGCTAACAGTTTTCTTGACAGATTGTCTTGGAAAATGGTAATTACAAGAAAGGTCAGTGGTGGGCATGAGAGTCTAGTGATGTTGCGTCATTATGTGAACTGTAGTCAGTGGTGGGCATGAGAGTCTAGTGATGTTGTGTCATTATGTGAACTGTAGTCAGTGGTGGGCATGAGAGTCTCCTGATGTTGTGTCATTATGTGAACTGTAGTCAGTGGTGGGCATGAGAGTCTTGTGATGTTGTGTCATTATGTAAATTGTAGTCAGTGGTGGGCATGAGAGTCTCGTGATGTTGCGTCATTATGTGAACTGTAGTCAGTGGTGGGCATGAGAGTCTCGTGATGTTCTGTCATTATGTGAATTGTGAGTTATTCATGTTCTTACCTGCATGCCACAAATGGGGTCCTCGCAGAGATACACCCCCGGAGACTGGCCATCCTGCAGACTACCTGTGGCCACCTCAGACAGAAGGTCTTTGAGGTTCTCATCCTTGCCCCACACCTCCACGGCAGAGACGCGCACCGAGAAGCGGGCACCAGTCTTCTCCTTGCGCTCGTTGATGAGTTTGAAGAGCCAGGAGATAGCGCAAGGGATGATACCCAGGTTCTGCATGGAGTCATCCTTCCCTATCATTGTGTACGACTTTCCTGTTGGGCAGAAATGAGGGTATCGTCAGTGCCTCTCACACTGTCTCTCTCTCACACAAAGTTCAGAGCACAGTCCAGCAGTAACATGAGACAAAGCAATTCAAAGGAGGCATTGCTTACCCTGCTCTTTATTAAGTGAGGTAGACGACATTACCGCTAGGCAGACGTTTGCTATATAAGTTGTGTGGCTGGGTAATTACTGTACAAACTACAATACGGTTGTGTTCTGGACCTATTGAAATTAAAGAAACTCATAATCAGGCAAGAAATTACTCTAAGGAATAATCACTGATTAACTATAGAGGGACACCATGTGGGAAAATAAACGAGAACATGCTTGATGAATTTTGACCGTTGCCATACCAGTGTTAGACCCTGCACTTTAAAAATGTTTCCCATCCAGATGTTATTAACCAAAACCAGGCTCTGTGCACAATTTTCCAATTATCTTAAAAGCCTATTTTCATATTTGCAAGTTACAGTTAAGATATATTACTTCAAGGACTGAAACAAGACAATTAAAATTTTTTGTTATACTTGGTCCAAAAAATGGTTTTTTTGTTCCAAAACTCTTTATAAAACCAACAGTGTAATTTCATTCCATTAGAAATGTAAAGCGCATTGTAAAATATTAATTTTTCATTTTAATTAGCTTTTTTTCCCTGATAGGTTTGTTCAACATTTTTACTGCGGGCGGTCCTGAGAATTTGCAGTTGGCTGCCGCAGTATGATAGCAGAGCTCTTCACTATAAAACACTGTTACCGTACTAAGTGTTTATTAACATCAGCAACCTTTAATCTTCAATACACCTCATTATGTTAATACCGTGGGACATCCATCGGCACGATTATTTGATAAAAACATGGCAAATTTCCTTCATCTGCACTCTACAACTCTTCTTGAACTTGTCTGTTCCTTTTCCCTGATTGTCAATTTAATTTCGTGCCACTCTAAGCGATGCCCTCTGGCTGCAGGCACACGAGTGCAGCCTAAACAAGCCGCGGGAGGCGTTATAAAGTCGTCCACTCAATAGACGACAATGAAAGTGCATTCAGGGCGTGCGATTAAGTGCCTCCGCGATGACGCATGACATAGGCCCGTGGTGCTGGAGCGTGTAGAAGATCAAACGTACAGCTAAACAAAGCCATATGGTTCCACAGTCGTCACGCCAACGGCAGCTTCAAAGGGAGCGCTGCCATACTTTTGACAGAGGCCAAATATATGAAACATTAACCTTATCGAAGCGATTAATAAGTCTGGGAGCAAGTACAGGCCAAAACAACTATAAAAACATTTCTGCACGGATACTGAAAAATCACACTGCAACTTTGGAGATCCCAAAAAAGTCCACAAAAATTCTAATATAAAATTCAGACATAAATGTAGCAGTTGTGTTTAATTTGTCATTAATAATGATGTAAGGATATTCACATGGGTCAGTTTCACTACAGGTGACCTGGGTCATGTCCTGTAGCAGCACAGGTGTACCTCAGTTACATGTAAGGAACAGAAAACAGTCTGTGCCGTCACTGTGGTCACGAGAAGAGGACATCCTCCGTCTGAAGTTTGCCAGTGTGTGACCATAGCAAACATGGAAATAATACAACTTGGAGCAAACTGACACAAAAGTGACATCAGCATCAACTAGAAATGGAAAAACATCCAACTGACCACAAGGAAGGAACTGTAGTTAATGCTTTCATGGAGTGCATCCCTGAAGCTAAATAATCTTTCCAACGAAGAGTTTTCTTTCAATACGAACAGAGCTTCTACTGTTAGCAATCAGCGTTAAAAAGAAGATCTTTAACGGACAACCATGGCAAAAACAAATTATTCAATCTGCAGGATGAAACATGATGTAATGTGCATAAAATGCTCATATGATTCCATTTTTTTCCTATGAGATCTTGCTGAAGCACCCATTATGTTCATCAACATGTCCCTGTTGTTTATTGATTTTAACCAACAACATAGCCTTAGTGCTTCCCAACCCTTTGAGTATCCATTTACTCAGTTTGTAGGTGATTTAGGGCACACCACTAGTAGAGTAGACTCAACAAAATGCCAAAGTCTGTAGTGTGGGCGGCTGTCTATATACAATTCATCAGGCTTAGTTTATGATGCAAGCATCTCCAAACCACTCAAACTACTCTTTTAACAGAGAGAGAGAGAGAGAGAGAGAGAGAGTGAGAGTGAGTGTGTGTGTGTGTGTGTGTGTGTGTAAGGATGGAGTGCGGGAGTTCGATGTTCTCTTATCTGCTTGCAGTTTTGAACACTGCTGTTGACATTCTCAAGTCTGCACTGTAATTACAATTAGAAATTTAGCTATTAATGCTTTGCGACTGATAGGCAACAATGCGGAGTCTTTGTTGTGATTGGCTGTTTAAGTTAATTGACATGCTGGCCAATGAAATGGCCTCGAGCTATATCTGTGAAAGACTGCAAAGTAGGAGGGTGTATTCGTACAGTTGATGTGACTGCAAGAAGAACATCAAACATTGTTCCTAAATGACATACTGCTTCTTCTGTTACTATGTTTCTCCACCACCCAGGGATGAGGTTACTGTTACAGTTTCTGCTGAGCACACATGGAGATGAAATACTGTGTTTTCAGTGCCGTACCAAATCTACAGCCCCACATAAATGTCATGCTGCCTTGCTGCTGTAAAATTACACTTGATAAAGGGCTCTCACACGTTAGAAAACATTGTATGGAAACACAAAAAAGAGGTGAACATTTTGACTTTTTGAGCATTAAGTTTGAGAGAGGCTTTTAGAGTTTAGGTAATATTATAGATGGATTGTCAATTACGTGGATCCCTTCTTGTCTTATTGTTAGAGTTTAGGTAATATAGATGGCTAGTTTTCACACACTAGATCTGCTGCTGTCCAAAGGACAGGCAAATGCACGAGGCTGCTGGCATGTTCATTCTTTTCTGATCCAGCTGGAGTTTGTTTCCAGTGCATGTTAAAGGTAATGTTTAGCACTGACTATAAATACAAAACATATCTCTATGTAATTCTGTTACATGATTGTGTAATGGCTAAGACTTCAGAATGAAATGATGAATAGTGAAACTCTGAAAGAATTGCACACCTATGTGCTGGTTATGGTGAGGAATGTTACTGTATGGTGTTTAGGTGTTTTAATAGATAGACTTGGGTGGATACTCACCTAGTTTTGAGTGACCGAAACAGAAAACGCAGCCATCTGCCCCGTTGACAACAGACTGTATGACCTCCGCCACTGTCCCGGCACACACCTCGGCCTGCAATGCACAGGGGCCAAATCAGCTTTGTTGGACTGACAGATTCAGACAAACTTAGCAGCACATCAGACTCTGAAATGTATTAGAGGTGAGTTTTCAGAAAAAAGCATCACACATAAACAGATGGACAGACACAGAAGTATCCACAGAACAATCGCAGTATCACAGTACCACTCTTTTCAGGAACAAAGGTTAGGAAATTGTAACAGGTTAATGACAACAAACTTTCTGCACTCAAGGATAATGTTTGAAAATGAGACTTGTCCACTGGACTTTTCATTTAAATTAGCAAATGAATAAAAACTGTGAACATGGGGCTTGTAAATTAATTTTATACATTAGCATAGCTGGATCTTTTACTGAGGCACTTCAGGTTAACCACCTAACTAAAATGTGCAAAGACCTAGACTTTCCTAGAAATTTTGCTTGCAAAGCTCTTTTGCTAACTAACCTGTAACCCACCATGTGGGATTTATGTTTTTTTTTTTTTTTTACCTGAGACGCGTCATGGGGGAAAGTAGCATCAAAGGCAAACATCTTGGGTGGAACTTGACTAGCCCCGCCCCTTTTGTGGGAGGGGTTCTGGGGTCCGTTGGCTGCCGGGTCCATTATGGTGATCTGCTTTTTGCGCGGATCCACCTTCAGGAAGGTGCTTGACTCAGACATGTCTGCTGGTGATACTGGGCAAACTCGCAACATCACTTTAACCTACACAAACAGACAAAAAAAAAAAAACACAAGCAAAAACGTGAGCTCAGTGAATATTTATCAGTCTGATGTCCAAAAATACTTTTAATAAGCGTAAGCGGGTCACATGGAACAAACTCCACTTCTGTTTGATTTTGTAGTCAAGTCACGAAGCTGTAAAAATATCTTTAAAAACGTTTCAGGTGTTTCTAAAAGTCTCGCCTTTTCTCTGCGTTTATTGCAGGCAACACAGTGATTAAGTGTAAAATGAGGTTGGGGATGTCACCAACCAAACATAAGAAAGATCTTTTTTTTGAGCTCTGAGACTGTACTAAACGGTGCGGTGGGATTACAGTGGAGTTTAGAGGAGTGACTAGTTTACAGAAAGCGCGTCTGCTCGGTGTGAAGCAAGGAGCGCGGATGAAAGTGAAGCCTTGTCCGGGGACACGGGCTGATTCCGTCTGACACGTATTCCATCATAGGATGAAAGCACGAGATGCGACGTGCGCTTGATGGATTCTAATGCGAGTGACAGCCGTTTGTGATCAGCGGTAAACACCGCTTCGCCGCGTCTCGCTCTGTCTGGTTTCGGCAGACGTGCACTAGGCATAAATCCAAAACGGCGCACAAACTCTCTTCTGTTACGGTCTATGAGATCCCTTTACGGGATCGTCCGCTCCAATCAGCGTGGAAAGTTTAAAGCTCTGCTCTCACATGCGCTAAGAAAGAGGGAATTCATGGACAAGATTTAGTTTAATGCTTTAAAAAATGTGTTTTGAACTTTGCGCCTAACAGGGGTCAGAATCCTAGTGCATATTTAACCACTCTGTTGTGTAACGTTTACATGCATAGCATTTGTTCTATAAATCTTTGCTGTTGGTGGAAAGTGATTTGCCAACACGGGATGAAGTTCTTGCAGTACCAGCAGAGAGCAGGGAACACACTGCGGAGATGAGACTTGTTGCAGCGCTCTTTGTTCAGCCATTTCTTAGCAGAGCTGCTGTGAAGTGTGGTTGTGCTGAACACCTTCAGTTCGGTGTCACCCAGCTCCTACAGTGATTCCAGCTCTCCCAGTCCCAACAGTGTCAAAGAACAAGCTTCCTAGAATCCCCTTCTGTGACCGGGTCTCCCTTATATTTTAACTTCCTGTCTAAGGTCCACGGTGCATGGCACATGTAACTGACTGTGCAGAAACGCACTTCATTCTCATAATCTATCTTTATTTTAGACCAACTTTCTCAAGAAACTGTGTTTCTCCAACCAACAGTGAAATTACAAAAACTGCCGCAAACGTCAGTGTGAAAAACTCGGATTACAGCTTTGCAAGAACAGAATCCAACAGTGAAATACCAAAAGTCGAAAATGTGCCATCTCTAACACAATATGAAGATCAGCTTCCTGTCAGTAAACAAGCGGTATTTTTGTCAAGTATACTGGAACCAGATTCCATGTTTGTAATACTGTATGTAGAACCCAGTTTTGGCATTCTACAAACATGCATAATTAAACTTGTTTCCCTAAATTGCATCAGTGTGCAGCCAAAATGGTCCTGGGTCAGCGGCGCGGGGGGTGTTAACCAAACGCATATTTTTTGTCTGGTGGGGGGGGCCAGTCTTTTGCCCCCCCCCCCCCCCCACAGTGCAGCGTGGCAGGGTTCAAAAAGATAAACGAGCGCATGACGCACAGCGCTAACCCCATAAATGTCTTGGTTGGGGAAACGCTTTTAAGGAAGGTCACGCCCCAGCGCTCTTTGCGTGTCATTACTCATACAGTTACCCATATATCTGTTTCCTTTCTCTCTTGCCAGTCTGTGCAACACCATTACTGTCCACTCCTTCTGTAATTCATCCTTTTACATGTGCATTTAATTTTTTTGAGAAACTGTATGTAACGCCACCAAAGTATATGTGGGGGGGTTGTAAAAGGATGAATGTGGACAATTATAAATGCTGGTGTAGATGTCCATTACGCATGCTGAAGAGAGAATGGTTAGTATTGTAATCACGTGGCTAATCTGTTTTCCAGTAAATTTCCACTAGTTTATAGTGTGCCTGATCTATTACAACAGTGCCACTTGATTTTGTGTGGAAAGACTTTTTATAAATGCATTTGTTTATTTTTTTTTTGTGAAATGACAGTAACACATATAAAATAGCTATTCTTAAAGTGCTGGGGATGTTTTCTGTTATTTTAAAGCATAATCCTGGATTTTTCCTCTTCGTTTTTTGTTTATATATGCAGATGAGAAAAGCTAAACTGTTGGCATACTGAAAGATCAATTTTTGAGGGGGCATAAATGCCAATAAACATGAATCATTTGACTCTAGACCTGCAGTGCAAACAATTTTGTTAACACTTGGAGAAGAGGTGTGACCATGCTATGAGCTATATGTAGAGGGCTGCTGTGTAGGACATCTGGAACGTCCTCAGGATCAGATGTCATTAACACCTGTAGGGTAGGATCTAAAGCTTGAAGAGCGAGCTCCTCCACTCAGTTATTCAGAGGTTCTTACTGAATCACAGGCACGACCAGTAAAGTGTCATCATTCAGTTAACAGTACATGACCTGCAATCCTGGTAAAATGTAATTACATTGGGTACTTTGTGGGATCAAAATAAGCAGGGATTGGAATGATTCCCTGCTTCATGTGTATAGGTGGGCAGTGACTGGTCTCAAGTGCCACACCATGACACCCAATGGTATCAAGGTGCGGCGCTAATTGAGCCAATGGTTAAAGCACAGGGTTTCAGTGACAGCACCTGCTGCTACAAGGGATCGGCAGTATTTGTCTGCATTCATCCATCTTATTACTTAAGGAGAAAGTGACCCAGTGAACAAGTCAATTTACTGTCAGAACTGAATGATAATCACAGAGGGTTATAAGACATTCAAAAATTAAAGTTTATAAAATGTATTTTTTGTTATATTAAAAACAATGATCTTGCATACATAATGCACACACAATATCACACAAGGAATAACTTGTTGAGCAATTTCTGCTCCAGGAGATGTTCCGTAGATGAATGCATTTGGCAGAAGAGATTCCGTGGTTTTGGATTTACAGCTGAATATTTACCTCACTATAGCCGCACGCACATTTATCTGTTTGAGGCGTTGCCGTGGTCTGTTTAGGAGATTGCGTCAGCAGCAGAGCTTACGTGATGATTGACAGGCACGAGACGTGGACCTCGGCGAGGCCTTCGTTAAAACATTTCCAAACCCGCTGAAAATCTTGAAAGCCGGAATGTGAGGCTTTAATCCAACTGAAGTGGGTTAGTGGCGCTCCAAGTGTAACATGACCCAAAATCGATAAACGTTTGCAAAGACTGGAGTCACAAGCAGAGCCCTGCTAACATTCGCTCAGCACTTGAGAGGAGTGAGTTTCCATTTTCAGGTGAAATGGGCAGCTCGGCCTTGCCAGCAGCCACTTGTGAAGGAGCAATTTGGCTTTAATATGAGCTTACAGCACAAGGCAGATATTGTCTTGATTGCAGCCGATTAAAACACCAGGCAGTCGCTCTCATACTGGCGACAGAAGGACTAGAGTGCTCAGGAACTGCGCTTTGTCATGAGAAGTTTGCAGACAGTGCACCCATGGGGGGGCTGTACGCCTCTGTCCTTCAGTAAAGTACACCACCTTTGCAGTAAAATATCCCACATAAAGACAAGAATTCACATTGCGTTGGCAGCTCTGGGTAACACTGTCTCTTTGGTGTCTGAATAATCTAAATTAGTGAAACGTCAGTAGCTACACACATGATCTCTGCAACAAGCAGAGTTAAACACAGCAGTTGGTCCTGGCCATGCATGTCCTCTAATCCAACTGGAACTGCAGCTGGCCCGTGGTGCCGCCATATCCCATGTAATAAGTCGGAAATCCAATTAACCGTTGTGTTTGTTTCATCGCTTTGCATGTGGACCTCCATAAAACATTTAATTTTTATGACGCTGTTGACGTGAAGGGTTACAGAGTGGCACACTTGGTGGTGTTGCTTCACACCTCCAGGGTTTGAGGTTCAAATCTTGCCACTCTGTGTGGATTCACAAGGTCGTTCTGAGCGTTCATGACTTCCACGGTCCATAGACATATGCTTCCGGTGATTTTCAGTCTTTAACTTTCTCCCATTTGGGAGTGCCCAGTGGAGGGTTGGCACCTTGTTGAGGGTATAGGCAGCCTTGTGCCCTGTGTTGCCTGGCACTGGTTCCAGGCCTCTGTGACCTTCACTTTCCGCATCAGTGATAACACCTAACAGGTGTTCCCTCAGCGATGCAACACTTCTGCTCTGCTGCACGTTGTTGTGAAAACGAGGCAGCTTCAGCTGTCCTGTGTACAGTACCAGACATGCCCAGTTTAACCTCCTGTTTATGTAGAAGTTGTATGATGTTCAGAGGGGGACAGAACTGTGAGAAACCATGAAAGGTATTGGGGTATTCATTCTATTACTATTATTATTTTTTTTTATTATTATTTTTTTAAAATTACATAACATTAAAATATGTTATATGAAACCTTATAAGCTGCTGAGTTAAATGTGACAGATTCCTTACATGTTAATAATTCAGACTTATCTCCCGTGTTCAATTATTTCACTCGCTCACATATGCACGTCGGACGAAAGTTAAAGGAGTCCATCAGACGGCGTGTGTGGTATTTCGATAAGACGAAACGACAGATTTGTCTGGTTAAAAGGAGGATGGCAGGGTGCGGTCGGTATTTGCAGGGCCAGATCTCATGCCGCCTCCTCTGTGTGGAACAGACAGGGTGACATTTGTGCAGGGCACCGTATCCTGGCTGAGGAGAGAACACAGAGAGCAGCCGGACGCAGAGCGCATAAGGCCATTGGACCGGCTACAAATCCGATTAGATAGGGCTGTGCAATCAAATAAAAACGCGCGCTCATACCTCCGGTCTGCAGTGCAGCAGTCAGGCATCGGTGGCTCTGTTTTGCAGTAACTAACACTAACGTCACATTTCGCAGACAAACGGCACACAACGGCAGCCCATCGTTGCTGTGTTTTAGGCTCGTTTATGAAGCCCTGCCACGGTCGTTGCAGTGTTTCTCGTGGATTTTTCTTTTTTTTGCCAAGAGCTATTAAAAATTGATTGGGCTCGGAGAGTGATTTTTCAAGGTCGTTGCTGGCGTCGCCCAGGTGATTGATGTGTCTCTCGGAGCCCCACGGTCCTTCACAGTTAGCGGCGTGCGATGTGAGAGAAATTCAAGGAAACCGACTGATGAGCCAGCGGCAGCCATGGGCCCTGGAGGAGACCCCACTCACACACGCCGTTTACGTAGCGACTGCCAGAAAATACTCTCAATGCCCCAACGTTTGTTAACCTCTTTTTTTTCTTTCACGATTAAAATCCATGCCAAAAACGCCCTCTGTGTGGCTTAGCTAATTTTCCTGTCGTGGATTTTGTCGCTCATCTGCTGAATTTTAGTATATCGGTCACAATACTGGTTAATCCTGTATATGACTTTCAAAACGACGTTGTACCTTTGGGGTCTTCGTCCTTAGATGTGGAATTATATATCTTATTTTGATAATTTATTTTTCAGTGTGATCTCGTGCGTCGTTATCAATCTCTGAAAAGGCCACTGCTGAGGGAACCTGGGGGGGGGAGTGGTGAAAGTGACATTTTTACACTGTTGCTTGTAAATGCCACCATTTATATTTCACACGAGCTTCTGTATAGCGCTGTGGGAACAAAGATGTCTGCGTGATTAGTTAGGGAGAATTGTGCTCCTCATGACTTTACACAGAGGCTCTGGGAGGCTCCATCTTCCAACATGGCACAGTGGGGGGGATTCCTGCACCCTGCCGTAAGCTTCTTCTGAAAAGCATGGCAGAAATTAGTTGCGCTCCTTAAGTATGAAATTGTCACAGTCATAAAATACAGCAAAATATCTATTTGAAACTGTAACTCTTTTGTTACTGTAAACCAGATTATGTTAATCTCAAAACACCTTTAAACCATACTAACGAAAGTGAATTACGTGGCTGGCCCTTAATCCTGTTAAAGCGGCAGTTATCCTCTCATCTCTACATTCCGTTTCGGCGTTTGAAGCCGTGCTCATCACATTACAGGGCCGAGTTCCAATGTTTAATCGTCTCTGTGCAGTGCCATGCAGGAGGTGTGATCGTCCAGACGCTGCCCGGTAGCTGCACGTTAACTTTTCACAGGTATGGATATTACACTTTTCACATTTAGAGGTGTGTCAGAGAATGAACACTGAAGCTTTTCTGCATGCCTGTATCTGGTGAATAAAATACCTTCATTAAACCCAGACCCTCTGAGGAACATCATTAGGGTTTTCGCACTGCGCTCTGTGGAAGAGATCTGTCATTTCCTATTTAAGACCTTCTTTGTCACGTTACGGTGCAGCCACGAGGTGGATTCCTATGACACACCTGAGTGGAATACCCCGAGTTCGGGCAGCTCATCTGCTGAGCACACTGACCCCTCATCGCATCTGATGCGCCACGTTAGGAACGCAGACAGCGTGCCGGAAAGGAATGCAAGATGGAAGGTTAAAGATGGAAATCGCCACCAGCAGGCAGGCGCAATGGGGAGGCGGATGTGGGCGTATTCTGGGTATTCGGGACGTCCTAGACAGTGAAGCGGAGAGGCGTGCATGCTCGAGGAGTTTTATCCCTGCAGTGATTTGCAAAAAGGCAAGAATGTATGAATGGAAAAGTCCAAAACAGGTCCCGAAGGTGTTAAGCACGGAGGCCTGGCTGAGCACACAAATTATGTTGGAAACAGTGTCAGGGAGGCAGAGGAAGAAGCTTGAGTTTTTATGACTGAACACCGGGATAGCCCTGAACATCGTTTTTATTTCATTAAACCCCTCTCTTTAATCAGATGTCTTAACTATGCAATCTACATTAAAGGCAGTGAGTATAGATGTCCAGTCGTTTATCTAGACACACTCAGACTTCCTATTGTAAAGTTTAACACCATAATACAGTACATCATATATATTGAGTCAAATATATCAGCTGTAAGTGTTTATGGTCATGGGTTCTGAATTCTCTAATGACTCATAATAATGGACACTCTACAAATCTCATCAAATGCTTAAAAAATGCAATACTTCCATTACGCAATTAAATCCAAGACAGAGCAATTTCACCGGGTAATAATTTCCAAATGTACTGTATTAACGCATCATTTATTCCTTAACAACAGCGGCATGCTGCAGAGATGGAATTAAAGCTTTTTGTTTAACTTTAAGTGCTCCACAAACTCACTAGTATTTTATTAGTACCCTGAAAAACAAGGACTGGTATACTATACTATACCATTATCGCTGTTACCATCCAAATGGAGTAAAGGTACAGCTGGTATAGCCACATGTCAAGTTCACCTCTGCACTTTATCTTCAGCCACTAATCCCCTTTTAATAAACCGTCTTTTAATATGAGCAAGACAGGTCAGTCAGCAGACCCTTTGCATTCTGCACCATGTAGGCAGCACAAATTCCTGCTGCAGTTTGCGTTCACGCCGATATCGAGTTTCTAGCCAGAGAGGCCTAATCTGGAGCCGAAAGCATCTGTGCACATTGTTATCAATTGGTTAGCGTATTCAGACCATCTGTACGACACTCATGCCAGGCCTGTCAGACGCACTGCCAAAGAATACCTTTGTTGTTACCCCCCCACCGAACATGACGATGGTGGAAATATACAGTCAACATCCAAGGAAGATCGTTAAGAAGCATGGCCTTTGAGAGCCTCAAACCCACGTTTCTTCTTCACAGAACTTCCACCGACCTCTCTGCCTATGGCTGAACTCCTGTTCCTTCACCGTTTGCTGCTGTGATATTCAAACACACGGGATACCATCTCAAGCCTACAGTGATCATACATGTGTGTCATGATAACAAGCTTTATCATTATTATCCCTGTGTTATTATAATTTTTAAAATCATGCTCTCAAATCTATACAGAGCGCCATTTCTTCATCCTTCAATAACTCTGAATAATTCTTGTGCCAAACAGTTTCCTGTGGCACACGTGCCCTGGTCGGACAGCAGATCCTGGGCAGCGTGGCCCGGGGGAATGCTTGATGTCAGTTTAATGTTTGTGGTGACTGTGCCGGAGAGCATATATTTGTTGTTGTTTGATGTAGAAGCGTAAAATGTTGAATAATTAATGTGGAACAGGAGCGATCTGTCTTGTAAAATATGGGCAACTATCAAACAGAAGAGAAAGGCAGGGTGTCACGTTTCGATTTGCTTGTCACAGTGAGATTCGTATGTGAGGAATAAGGAAACGACAGGATGACTTTTAACGGTGTGCGTGACTCCTGGGTGGGGGGGGGGCAAGGTAAATTTTTCTTTTTCTTTTTTTTTTTTTTTTTTGTTTTGCATCCGTTCCGGTTGTGTCTTGGTTGGGGGGGGGGCCTGCCGGGGGCGGGGGCCCCCCCCAAGGTAATTTGTGCTTGCAAAAACACACAAAAAAATGTCATTATTCACTATTTCATTATTTACTTTAGAATGTAAACGTTAGCCATGCTTAACAAGCAGGCTTCAAGCCTACGGCGTGGCCAGCATTCAGTTTTTAAACATTGTTTTCAAAGAATGAGTTCTCACTTATCCATTAATATTTTTGAGAGCAGTTCTGTGTGCCCACAAATTGGCAAATTTGACAGTTCCGCTTTTGTAAGATAAGTGCTTAGTTGCAATAAGAGAAAAACAAACGTGTGACCGCGTTTCTGTGCCTCTCCGTTTGGGAACCCCAAATTCAATTCAATTCAATTCAGTTTATTTTTATATAGCGCCTTTCGCAACATCGTGCCTCAAAGAGATGCCAGCGTTTTTTTTTTTGAGAGTGGTAATGCTCCCGGTTTGACACAGGTTTTGTACATTTATCACAGCACAGATGCTCACTTTTCTCAAATTAAAGCAGGGTCATTTTAACAAGTTTGCATTAATTAATTGAAGGCAACATTTGGAGTTCAAATGAGCAATGCCAGTAACACACTGTATTACAGCTGTCATTTACATATATTACGTTTGTCATCCTGACATACGTACTGTACGAGCAGCTAATCTTGTAAGACTCTGACATTGTGCTATACAGCGCTGTATAAATACAAAGTGCAAATTTTAGTTTTAAACATTGTTTTGAAAATCGTCCTGTATCGGGACTCTCTGATGTGCGCTTTAATTAAAGATTCTACAACTATGCTGACTCACGGTACCCACAGCATATTTTAATATCATAATATTATACTCTGAAATAATTACCATGTCTATCTTCTAATTAAATAGATGCATGGATGTTTGGATTGTATGTTCTATAAAATTAATAATGAAGTTCCATTCAATTTTAGGGGGCTTCTGAGATTGTTTAATTAAATTATGTGACCTTATTCTTATATCATGCTTTTCATTTACTATGAATCATCCCTACATATTTTGTTCTCATAACACCTGTCTTATTCCTGAGTTCCACTTGTGTAGCACACCCTCCACCACCAGGCCTGAAATGGGAAGAGCTGAATGGCGATATTGCCCTGACCCTCAAGGTGTGAGTGGCAGCCAATTAATAACCCCTTACACAGGCCAGCAAGCTAGGCTGACCACATACTGCACTGGTCTGCTATGTTTCAACATCCTAGTGTACGTTCTGGCTACAACTGGAATCGAATTGTCTCAGCTGGTATCAACTGACCTCAGTACTCAACAGAAGACATTAAAAAAGTCTATGGCTGATGTTTACTGGTCTGCATTATTCAGCAGCAGGTCAGGTGGGAAAGCATTTCTGGCACAAATACATGGTGTCTGTACATTAGTGTGTGTGTGTATATGTGTGTGTGTGTGTGTTGTGTGTGTGTGTGTGTGTGTGTGTGTGTGTGTGTGTGTGTGTGTGTGTGTGTGTGTGTGTGTGCGTTGCCCCACCTGTACAGTGGTTCGACCACATATATACATGACAATGGCTAATAATGATGGAATTCAACTTAATATACCTCCAGTAATCTTCCTCACTTTTCGGGAAGACAAAAGGCATTTGTTGCAATTTTACTTCTTTCAAAACAAAGATTGTGAACCTGCACTGTGAAGTGAACCTTGCTTAACATCTACTTACTCCAGCTAAATTTGTTCACTTGAGCAGAAGGTATTTTAAGCCAAACATGCTCTTTGGTACAGCTCAGGTCCATTATAGCTGCTCCCAAAACGCAGCACACACATTTCACGGGTCTGACCTCAGTGCCGCCACATGTCCGTCCTAGCGAAGAGAGATGCCCAAGTGATGTAAGTAACTGATGGTGCCCACCTTGCCCAGGCCAGGGGTGTCTTTGACCTTGTTGACGGCTCGCAGCAGGCAGGGTGGGGCTGGGGGTGGCGAGGTCTGCAGAATGCCGCTGAAATTGGTGGGAAAGAGGGGCGGGTCAGACGCCAGGGGCGGAGCCGGCCGCTGCTGCCTCTTCTTCTTGGAGGACAGGTTGAGCTTCTGGGCAGCTCTGTGGAAAGTCAACAGACAGGTGAGCAGTGATGGCCTAGACAGAAAAATGGAAGTCTCAGTAAATGGTCCCTCGGTTAATGAAGAGCCAAGAGCGTGGACCTGTTTTACCATTTAAATACGTGGGTTGATGACAGCGATGTATAAGAGAGAGACGCAGCAATCTGGAGCACAGTGCCCTGCTATGCCAGCAAGCTGAGCGCCTCTCCACCTTTGACGTGACTGAGTGAACACACACCGTCCTCCCTCTCCCACACTGTGATTGTAAGGCTCCCGAACGCTGCACCCTCCACTGAGCAGCCTGAAAGCGGCTCCGCACACAGCCGCACATGTTGTTCTCTCCGTGGCCCGCTCCTCCGAGCCAGTGGCTTAAGCTGTCACACGCAGTTGTCTTCTCCTGTGCAACCATGAGACGCAGCGAAGCACCGGCCTTGCCGGTTTCAAGTTAACACTTAGGCGCACGTCCTACGCATCACGTTCATTTTTCTCTTCCAGCTTGTTACTTTTTCTCTCCAACACAAGATCTTGTTGCTTTCTAAACTTGCACCAAAGCTTTCATCAAAACTGAAGCACAACGCGGTGTCCTCTTGAGTTATAACTGGAAGGTTCTTGACAAAATGCGATTCCACATTCTAAACACCAAATTTTTGTGAATTATGCACTGAGACGTGACTGACAACACTTGGGCAGTGCACAATGCACTGGGGTTCTTTTTTATACAAAGAATCATTGGGAACAAAGACGTGTCATTATCCTGCCTCTGATTCCATTATCTCCAGCTGCAAACCTGTGTTGGCAACAGGCGTTAGAACCCAAAACCAGCTGAGGATGTGTTTGACCGTGTGTGCACACTCTCTGTGAGAGGGAGAGCCCGGGTTCCTATCCACTCAGCACATCTGTGTATCTGCAGAAAATGACAATGTTGAAGATCCTGCCCTTGTATCTTGTTGAAGGAGCAAAACAAACCACGTCAGACAAAAATGCAACACACTGCAATGCCTGCAAGGTACACTCTTCAACTGTGCTTACAAGAGCTCCCAAAACATCCCTCTCCGCATTCTAGGTTCTCCCTTGCTGGAGCTTGTCCATCCCTTAAGGCTGTGTGTGTGTGTTTTTTTTTAATGGCTAGAGAAGGGGGAAAATACAATGAAAACGTCAACCATCGGGTCCACTTTAAGTGCGTTGGGGGAGAGTGACAACCTTCTCCTGTCATCAAAAGTTAAGAGATGGAGAAGAACTCCCTGAAAACTTGTCAGAAAACAGTACAGTGAGACCTTTCTGGGGTGGCGGCACCTCTTCTGTTCAGCTCTATGGGAATAAAAATGGTGCAAAATTCCACTCATTATCGTTGACAGAATTTCATGTGAAGACAGTCTCATACTATCAGTGTGGGAAATATGATTATTCGTATAGTGCACTGGTATCTCACCAAGTACTGTTCAATTACCTACTTAGATCAAAGTACACAAGTCCACCTGTAAACAGTGTTGTTCTGCAGTAACTTCACTCCTGCACCTAAACCATGTACATTACACAGAACTTGTATGAGAGCTACAGTTGTATTTTGGAGTCTCTGGAAGTGATAACTGAAATACTCTATGCTGACAACAGTGATGCTGGAAGACAATAACGTTTCCTACACGCGAGGCAATAATAACACCTTCCTTTATTATCTTGCTTATAAAATTTCTGCTGAGTGAAAAAAGACGCCGGTGTGTGAAATAAATGAATGGTACCAGACGTAAGGCAGCAGCAAAGTCCAGCTTGCAGTAATAACATTTCCTGCTCTGGATTCCTGTTTACGGTCAGTGCTGTAAAGAACCCCACCCCCACCCCCCCCATTTGAATCACAGGTTCAACTGAATGTACCATCTACAGCTCTAGCTGCGTTGCTCGTATTTTATGACCTGGCGCAGTAAATAAAGGCCTGATTTCTTTACACTCACTACAGATCGGTGCACATTAAGTAACCTGGAGCGTAAAGTGAGATGGTCATAATCACCCTCGGTGTGGAATCAAAGCGGAAAAGATCTTCTCTATGAAGCCTAATGCGTCTTGCTTTTTTTGTTGGGCGGAAAAGTCCTACAGCAGAAGATGTTTGGCGTTTTCATCAGAGGCGCAGGCTGCTAATTTTAGCTGTCTTGTTCTCCGTATATGAACAAACTCTTAATAACAGTGCGTTGTTTGTGCGCTCAAATTTATGCCACTGCAAACAGCTGTGTGTGCATAATGTGGAGCCTGTCAAAGGAAAGTAGAAATAAATAAGAATTATGATTAATTGTACTTGTTTTTCTCTTTCCCCTGACGTAGGTGTGTTATTTTCTAGCCTCGTTAATGAGATTTCACAGAACATTTCCACAACAGAATAATTTAAGGGACATGCTTGTACAGTAGACATTGGCTCTGATTTCTTTTTTTTTTCCACTCTCTCGCTTTTGCCAGGATGCCGATGCAAAGCACAGAGATGTATGTGGAGTCCTAACACGGTTTTCTCTCACTTGGACGACAAGAATGAAATGTATACACACAGCACACCCACAAACATAACTATAAACGATCCGAGTTATGCAAAAATCTCTGAAAAGAAAAACATGTCATTTGAGTGTCTGTTATTCAGCTAATTAAAGTGTGATATGCATGCACCCAGCTAAGACTTAACTGTACTTCTAAAATCACTCGGTCAGGTACACCATGCTGCCAGTAAGATGGCACATTTGTCAGAAATAGGAACGCTTGCGTCTCTCACCTGTCCATCCCTTCTTGTGAGCTTTCCGACAATAAGGGCTGGAGTTCAGCTGTTCCTGCCCCAGCGTTGGGTCAGTAAGCAACGCGCTCGGCTGGTCTTCACACTGGAGCAGGAAGTACGATCCTGAGCATCTCCTCCATCCTGACACCTCCTCCGGAAAGTCTCGTTCTACACCCTCCCATCTTTCATCTTTCCATCTCCTGTTCCCTGCACCTCTGCCCCCCCCTGCCCTCCCTGCACATAAACACGCACACACACACACACACACGCACACACACACACAAAGTAAGGCCTCGCCAAAACCTGAGCAGCTGGTCACCTATACCTACCACACATCTCTCCTGTGGCATGCATCTTCACACCAAAACAGAAGAAGAAAAAGAAAGCAGGAGAAAGAGGGAGGGTGAGGAGACAAAAGATTAGTTGAGACAGAAAACGATAGATGGACAGAAAAAAAGATAGGAGAGCGGCGGGTAAGGCGTGTAAAATCCCTCACACGACTACGGCTCTATAAACTCTGCAGATACTGTGTACTTCAGAAAGGACCGTAGCAGTCTCATCTCCCTCTTTCTCACACTCACTGTCTCTCTCGCTCCCTCTCTCCATCTCACTCCAGACTTCTTAGTGGATCTTTGTTAACCCATTCCTTCACCTTACGGGCGGACGCTCGAGAACTCCAGTCCAGGCATGAACCGAATGCACGAGAATAAAAGGCGCTGTCTGAGCGCTCGACCGACTGGCAGCTTTCATAACGCATCGAACACGCCGGGCAGACCCAGAAATCCAGCGCAGAGCCGTCGACAATGTCGAGCACTCAACTGCAAGCTCTCGGTGGAAATTTTGATAATGTGCCGCCTTCTCCCTTTGCCAAGCAGATGCTGCCAAATTCAAGGAAGAATTGAAACGTGTGTCAGGAGATGCCACGTAACTTAAGGCAATGCAAGACCCTGACTGGCTAAAAGTGGGAGGGAGAGCTCGATGCTGGCACTTGGACAGCAGCCAATAAGATCCGCACATGTAGGAGAAAGTACACGAACATCTCACATAATTACTTTCCCTCACTAGGAAATCATCCTTGAAAACATCCTTGCCAAATTCATCACAATTTAAAGAAATAATTTTTCTAATTGGTTACGTAAGCGCTTATAAAATCATTTTTGATCATTATAGTAACACAGCACTTGATGTTACAGCAGATGACTAATGTTCAAGGCCACTCTCCTTTCTGGTGTTCACTAATTTCTCTTCTTTCTGTAGAAACTACAGCTGATAGGTGAGTATATCCTGTACTCTGAACCAAAGCACTTGGGCTCAAGTGACATTCCACATGACAGGCCTGCTGATTTAGAAGAGGTGTTAAAAAACTTTTTTGTTTATAACTAGGGTTCTAAATTTGTCCCCACTTGGTCACACAACAAAAGGGAAGTCTTTAAATTAGAATAAACCAGTACAAAACCAGCCTCTTGATGATGTAGGAAAATCTTTTCAGATGTGTTTAAGGGAACAGCACAGCACGGTACAGATGAAGTAACAGTATGTTTGTTAGTCTGGTTGCAAAGCAGAGACCTAATGATCATGTCAACTTCACTGTGACCATTTTCACACACTGTGAAAGAATAGGTGAAGCCTCGGAAGGGGCATTAAATGAAGATTAATCTCCAGGATAAAAATCTACATAGGCTGCACTCTGAATCTGATGCTTCTCTTCGGCCCACAAAGGCTGGATCCTTTAACTTCCAGGGCAACGCTTAGGACACCAGAGAAGAGGGGTGTATGAGACGCCAGGACCCACAGAGGAACAGAGTCACTGGTTCCGTGTGAGCCTGCACTATGGTACAGCAGCACGTTCAGTGGGGCGAGACCCAGGCATACCCGCTGTCAAAAGTCATCTTGCCCCCCCCCCCCCCCATTGCTTCGCGGCAGCTCAGGCGCATGCGGAGAGAGTCTACACGAGAGAGACTGGAGCGCTACACTCGCGCACCTGATGTTCCTGTGAAAGATTCAGCTTCAAGTGCAGACCCCCTGCAGTAGCTGAGGTCATAAAACCTGGCTGATGTACTAATCAGCCGCTCGCCAAGTTTGAGGTGAGTACCAGTGTGTCCACCCACCCACACCAACGCTTGCATTCCACTGTGGCTTAATTCTCCAGTGTTATTGCAACAGGGGCTGCATTACTGCGTCACACTGCAAGCGTTTTGGCTACAATTCTGTCATTGACTGTTTGTCTATGGATTTTGCTGTTCCACCTTTTCATGTGTGAGTTCCTTCTGGGGTGCCCAGGTTCCCTTCCATACTCAAACAGCATGCATATCTGATGAACTGGCTCTCCTAAACGGCCCTTGTGATGTTTGTGGACTTGTGTCGTTGCTGTAATGGGTGGCATCCCATCCAACCTCTATTCTACGTTGTGTTTCTTGGTTTGGACGGGCTCTGTATTCGATAAGCAGTTCTGAAAAATTAAATGAGTTCTAAAGTGCAGAAAATTCCATTACTACATCAATAAAAATTAGTTTGTGGATAACCTATTATAGTCCTTTAAATTGTTTTAAATTAATTAGCCTAATGATTTTACAAAACACTGATATGATTTCTTGCCTTAACATAATTGAAAAAAACTTATGCTACAAGACTGAGTCTGCTATTTTTTGGTGCCCCATGCAATGTAATTCTTGGTATTATTTTAACTGCCCTCAAACATCTGGTGTTTTAGCGGCAAAAAAAAAAACCAAAACGAAACAGCCAACAAGCTGTCAGTCACTAGCTGTATTAATATTTACTGTAATCACCTATAAACTCACAGAAGACATTGATGGGTCAAGTCAATAAATACATTTATAGGATATGCAAAAAACAGTACTTGGGAAAAAAAGTCTGTTACTGTATCCTTCTTCATTGTAAGTAAACAGCCTTCATTTGCAGAAGATTTTCACGACAGCCGATAGGCAGCGTTGCCCATTGGAACGTTAGCTTGTTAGCACATGGTTTTCACAGATTCACACCACGCGACTAGGGACTGTGTAGGAGCCCACCGCTCTCCTGCTGTTATGATAAACCTCAATCACTTTACTCACCACATTCATTTGCACGCAGAATAATTACCATTCTTCTGAGGTGTATTTAATGGCCGTGTCACTATAATGTCCATGGCAGCAAATATGATCCAGACTTGCCAAAAAAGTGTTCTCCTAATTATTAAGCAACAAAGCCTGTAATAGTTTAGAACATTTTAATAATAAAGTAAAATTTAATGAATGTATCTTCCATTAATCGAAACTGAAAAGTAAGCCAGAACGCATTCCAACCTTTGTCTTTGAAGATGTTCATATTTATAGAAGCTTTGTTGTATAAGCAGGGGTGTAAAAATTACCTAATGATCCATTAGCGTAAAATTGTCAAAAAACTACACCAAACAAAAACAATTCATCCTACAGTAATCTTCAGCATTTTAATAGATTAATCAATCAATGAATTAATTAATTAAAAATTCAAGGTAATGAGGTATTGATACTTCCTAGTTTTACTGTCAAGTAACACATGCATTTGCTTAAACCCCTGTTTGCAGAGTTGGTATGTATGTCACCGTTCCCAAGGTACCCTAACGACAGCGCTTTTACGTGGTTTTTAATATCTGTAAGTTTAAGGTCTTTAGCCTTCGTGCGGTTGGTTCGAACAGACTGTCTACACTAAGAACCTTGGCTTCGGTTTCGTGATTGTTGTGTCATAGCTAAATAACAGGAACACGACTGCTCCAAATTCATCCAGAACATAAATACAGCAAGACTGATACTGCTTCTCAATGGGATCTTCTCCTGGATGAAAACGTGACCATGCTGAATGCCTTTGACTCAATATCCTAACCACGTTAACTAGGGCAGGCAGACTAGTTTACCAGACCAGTGACCCCCAACCACTGTGCCGCGACACATTAGTGTGCTGTGAGAGGTCATCAGGTGTACCGTGGGAAATTATCCAATCCAATTATCCAGTGATCATTACATTTCATTATATATACTTTTTGTGACATTTTTGTTTGGTGGTGTGTTGTGGGATTTTTCTAATGTAAAACATGTGCTGTGGCTCAAGAAAGGCTGGGAAACACTGTAGCAGACTATAGGCCTTTAAACAGTATTTACCTTTAACCTCAGTCATGCCTGCTGTTAATTCTCTATTATCTGCAATTTCTTTCTGTGAAGTGCTTTGGGAGAACTTGTTGTGAAAGGCGCTATATCAAAATAAACTGAGATTAAATTGAAATTGATGTAGATAGGTTGATTTTATTTTTATATATATATATATATATATATGGCGGCGTGGTGGTTAGCACTGTCGCTGCGCACCTCCAGGCCTGGGGTTCAATTCCTGCCTTGGGTCTGTGTGCGTG
>JABJVR010000021.1:4583724-4618927 GCA_025773905.1 Chitala chitala | reverse complement strand
TCCCCTGCCCTGCGCCCTATGTGCTCTGGGATGGGCTCCAGGTTTCCCTGTGACCCTCACCAGGAATAAGCGGTTAAAATAATGGATGGATGGATGGATGTTTTATGGACATAGTATCTCTTGAGGACGCTGTGGATTTGACACTCTCTGAATCATATACTCTTTATTTTATTATGTAGGCTTTTTTGAGTAGACATACATGCCCGACATTCATCAACCTTACATTCTTTTGGGTTTACAGAGATTGTGGCAGTTATTTCAATCGAAGCTACTCTCATAATTAACCCTGCAAAAACATTCCATGACTCCTTAATGTATCTGCCTTTATCTATTGTTACTGCTTATTTATTAGTCTGCCGATGGGATGTGTCGACTGGTTCATGCTTCATACCGAACTCCACATGCATTGATGAATCACCACTTGCTGTACCTGTCTGCACTGCAGCTTTGTTACTTGTAAGCTGCGTATTGTTTTTTCCTGGTCTTTGCATGCACATCTGCTGAGGAAACAGGTAATGATAATAATTATGGCTGTGCAGACACATTTGGTATGCACTTACTGCAGTGTAATTGCTGTCATTTTCAGTTATGGGAAGCCCTCTTATGAAAACTACTTTCTTGTATTGATGGCTGTCAACAATGCAAATGAGTTTGAGCCTCCCTGATAAAGCCCTGAGGAGACACAGCATTCCTCCAGTTTTCACGGGCCTGCTGCTGTACATGCTCTCTGTCTATAATGGCCTAAGTGGTCTGACCAGTCGCAATTCGGAAACAGCCTGCTGGTCTCCTTCTTGAGTAATTTTGAAGCATTTTGATTTGTAACTTCAAATGGAGTGCACTAGAGAATGTGTGGATACTCTACCATGTGACACAAACTGACCAATCACTGAGCTCATCAGAGGAGCCTCTGAGATCCTGTTTTAGGGACTATGGGTGCTTTTCCACCACACCAGGTACCAAACATGTGGTACTACAAAACAGTACCAAAGTTAATGGTACTTCTGCTGTTCGTTTTTCACTGGCTTCATAACCTGGAACTGGAGCACAATGACATCATCTGTGATGGCCCAGAGAGATTTAAAATAAAACTACACACCTTTAATAATTGAAGATTTTTACTTGGCAGACAGCAAAAACTGACATCATTCAAAAAGTTCAGGGACAAAATGCAGAATGTTGTTGACTTTAATGGAGGTTTTTTAGTAAATATGTGAAATAAAGTAATCAGGAATGCATCTGTTATTCCCACAATTAAATACATCAAACAAAATATACGTCATTAAGATTTATTGCTTTAATTTGCTCCTTTCATTAACCAAATACAATCAGAAACACCTGTGGGTTTAATTACATAAATCACAAACAGCTGTAATGTAGAATAAATTGCTCATCTACTTAAAAACCTTTCTTAAGGCATGTCTGTATTATAGTACATAACCATTCTCTATGTTATGTTATTTATGCTTTGGTCAGATGACAACGCTTGGGTTTCTTCTGTGGCAGTTGCTTGGTACTGGTACATGTACTACAGTGGAAGGCAGTGCAAAAAGGTAAGAACCAAATATTTAGTATGAAAAATTTGGTACCTGGTGTAGTAGAAAAACTCTCTATGTATCCCTGTAGCTCCAAAGGGATTCCCACAGGGCGACTGCACAATGCTTCTGTCTAAGTTGGTCTGGAAGTAGGTGCTCTTCCTTACTGATCAACTGAGGAGGCTCATGCTAAGTGGCAGAGAGATTTAGCTCTTTCAGGAGCCGCAGTGTCTGGCCTATCGCCCCATTCCTTTTAGTCACCTCATTTCAATGTTAACGAAAGGTGAGAACCTACCCAAGAATCCGCATGGTTCCCTACTTGAGTAAATGAGGCCGTTGCCAAGGTCTGGAGTAAATTAAGTACTGGCTGCTTTTTAAAACTAAATCTTGTCTCTACCTTGGGAAGGCAGTAGGTTAATGGCTTCTCTTGGTGGGGGGAAGGTGGGTGGCAGCGCAAACTGATGTGATTTGTGACAGTTAAAGCTAACAATATGGTACTTTAGATCTGGATCCAACTTAAGCGACCTAGTGTAAAAGATTTAGGAGTCTGCTGAGTCTGTGGTGTAGCTCTCATTATAGCTCTCCTCGCCTCAGCCATTGGTAAAATATGCCAATTAAAATAAAATTATAGAATTTAAGCAGCTAAAAACATGTGTTTTTAGAACCTGTACATATTTTACGTAAACAAATTCTTGTAACGTATATCTGACACATTAACACAATCTCAGTAAAACAGTCATTCTTTAAGCTTATTACTTTCAATTCAAACATTTCCTTAACATATATGGTTATGTTTGTGTAAAAATGCCAGTAAAACCAAACATTCTGAGGTATCTTGACCTTTCAACACCTTTTAAACCTTGCAGACCTGTCATATCTTTTGTCACCGGCTTCAAGATAAACTTACGTTTTTTATTTCAGCATCTTACCAGCAGTTGTAAAACAGACTTGGACTGCTGTGCTTTATGTGCATCCCTGTTTAAAATTTTGTCTTGAATTTTTTATTTATTTTTTTAAACTAAACCGTAGTGTATCAGTCAGGAGCGCATATTGAACAGAGCACGTCAACCCCACTACACTGCTTTCATAGTCAAGCATGAACATGGAGCCTTTGGGTTTACAAAAGAAGCTGTTCTTATGAATAAGTCAATGTGAACCTTTTGCCTTAGGCAATTATCCTGTACAAACAAACACCATCTCGCAGGAGAACCCCCCTTGTCCCACAATTCCCTGCCCCACTGGACCAAATGTACAGCTTGTCTGCCATCTGTTATGGACTGAAGACAAGCTTGCATTGATGAGGCACACAGCCCCTTCAGTTACCTGTTCCACAAGCGTTTATTTGGCTTTGGGACCTCCTGTCCAATCAAGCAGGAGCATGTATGCTTAAAATGCCAATTACCCTCTCTATGTCCACGCCAGTGATTGGTCAAAGTCAACGTATCCATTCACCTTTGGAAATCTGGAAGAAATCATTCGGGTCTTTTGCCCTTCTGTGAGTTCCTCATAAAAATTTGAAAGTAAATTATTTATTTACTCGTTCCTAACTGGACCAGCATATCCTGAGCTATATAACTTGGAGCAATGCAGGGAGATATGATCAAATGCAAATTAAATTTTCCCTGTTTGCTAGATGGCAAGAGCTCAAACAAAAGGGCCTTACCTGCCCTGAACTCGGGCTAGAATACTGATGAGTTTGGGGGCAGTAAGACACTCCTGTGCATAAAGGCAGCCTTGTTGCAGGAAAATGAATACTAACAAGCGTGGCAAATCACACGCGGGGCATAACCTGTTCTGGGAGCACAGGAGGGACGCGTGCTCTGAACTCACACAACCCTCTGTTCTAATGCTCCCCCGGTACACGACTTACCTTCCCCGCCAGTGTTTTCTTTTTCCCCGTCCCAAGGAAAACATGACCAAGAAAAACAGACAAGCTCTCGCTCGCAAATAACCAGTACACAGGGAGAGATGTGTGGCCGCGGCGGCATTAGGGGGAGGGGCAGGCTGGGAGTGAAAAGCGCCCTTTGATAAGATCCGAGAGCCCTATTACAGATACAATGTCACCCATCTCGCGTGTAATAAAACGCTTTTCTTTGGTTTGCATCCTGATCCTGTTCACTCCCAGCAGGAGGGTAATAAAATCAACAAGCCCTCCCTGCTCAGAAACAGCCTGGAAGCCACCGCCAAATAGGATAAACCAAGATTTTAAAGAAAGGCAGGCAGTATGTAAAATTCTTTACTTACTGAGGATGTTTAATAAAAAATGGGTTAACAAAGAGAAAATTACTATAAAAGACAAACACTTGTGCTGTAGTAACACTTATGCTGTAGTGGTGTCATGTTTGGTGACCTCTTCATGTTTTACTGTGGCCAAAGTTACAAACAGGACCACCACTTCCTGTAAAAAAACACTTAAATATTGCTTAAATATTATGAGCTGTGATGGTATAGCACTATATATCTAAGGTTAACACTCGCCTAAAACCCTGTGCTGCTGGTGTCACACCCTGTGTCTGTCCTTCCTGTTTTCATCCACTAGGTGTCTCCTCCTGTCTAATTTCCTTGCTCTCTAGGTCCCCTTCCTATCTAGTTTTGTGAGCTCTATAACTTTCAGTCCCTTTCCCTGCACCTCCAGTTGCATCAGTGTTTGCACCTGTCTCTTATTCCCTGGGCTCCTCTGTTCCCTTCCTGCCCTGCTGGTTGTCAGTTGTAGTTTGTGGTCATCTGTGGAGTGTATTTTGTATGGGGTTAACCCAGTTTTGATGTTATTGCTTCCCCCCTCATTTTTTGGCCTGTTTTTGCCTCCTTTCTCTTTTAGACATGTGCCAACAAAGCCCGCCATTAAGACGCCATCAGCTGGTACGCAACTTAGTTAGTTTACTTTGTGCCACGTGTGGCAGGTTGCTTTATGGACAGTGAGCAACTTCCCAGCTCAGAATCATTTCTGCATTTGCAGACTAAACTCTTCATCTTGTATTCCTGGAAGACTTAATAATTGCTTTTGACAACTATTTCTTTAAAGTTAGAAATCGACATTAAATATCACATTATGCATTATTTTCAATATCAACATTAATACTATGTTATTCTAATCTGTAATTTATTTATGTTTGCTTGATTTAAATGTATTAAGTGTGTATCAGATAGAATCAGTCCCTAAAAGTAGCTGAAGGTGTGTACACCTGACATGATCTTCAGCTACTTTTTCCATCATGGGGCTGTCACAATGTCAGACATTTCTCAAACACAGAACAGTTCACCTGAACGAAAGATCTTCAGACTCTGGGACGATGTCAGCCAAAGTTTGAGCTGGAGTCCAGCTCAAGTCCTAGGCAATCCTCACTGCTACCAAACCACTCTGTGTATGTTACTCCCGAGGGTAATTAAAGATGTTGTGAAGGCAGTTTTAATATGTCAACCAGAACGCCAGTCTTGACAGAAAAACATTCAGGCATATTACAAACATTATGGTAACTGATGACACCTGCAGAAGGAAACTGCACCTGCTGTTTTATACTCTGTGCCCTGGGACCAAAATCCTTCCTCAATGCACATGTGCCCATTACCTTGAGGTCACCTTTTCTTACCTGCCTGTACACCCATTTATGCTCGAAACATAGCTTGGGGGGTCTATTTTGTCAGGGTTTTGGGAGAGCACTGGGGGAGGGGCCAATTGAAAAAGCATAAACATCAGCAGAAAGGCCTTAGAAAAATAGGCAGAAGCACTAAAATAAGACAAATGCATGTACGCCTGTCAAATATGAAGACCTCTCTGAAAACAGAAACATATGCTCATTAGTGGATCCATCCTATCTATTCTCCAACTACTGTCACAAGGTCTAAGAAAAGCTCAACCTTGAGGCCATAGGTAAAGAGCAGACATTAGGACTAATTTTCAGTAAGCCACGCCAGAGAAGATGAGAACATCAGCAATTTTTTTTCCCCTTAGAAACATAAGAATTTCGTCAGGCACAGAAAGAACAGCACGCTTACTATTTATCTGTCTGGCTAACCTATACTGAGGTATTTTAACTGGCTAATTTAAGAGCGCATAAGCTGTACCAACTTGCGTTGTGTCCCTGAGAGCCTCTGCCCCCAGGCTGTGTCTCAGAAGTCTTCTCCCTTGTAATTTCAATGTGGTATTTTGCACTTTTATTCCCAGCAAATGTTGCAAAAACAGCATCAAACAAACCTGACTCACAGCTTCAGTTTATGAATGCCAGATTTCCATAAATAATCTTACCTTGAAAACAAACATGCCTCAGATGCTGGAGTCCAAGTACAATTTACATTAACGTCGCCATTTTTTTTTAAATACGGGCAGAAGTTGAAAAATAATTTTTTCCTCCAAGTCCAGACGTGCACCGTAACTGACAGTGCGCTGCTGTTTTTGCGCCAGCTGATGCAGCCATAAATAAATGAGTTTTCAGAATATAGTATTGAAAGGGAGTTCTCGAAAATCACTGATGACATCATTGGTACAAATGGAAAAAGATAATGGAGCAACAAAGAGGCGAACACAACACATGTCATTCACTGACAATACAATGTGACAGGCGAGGATCATTTTCGGTGTTGTGTTACTACTGGCGATCAGATGATGACACGGAGACAGTCCCAATAGACTCAGATCGAAGGTTCTGTAGGCTTTTCAAAAATATCCATGGAGCACAGAACACTGATCCATCATTTTTCATTCTGGTCTCCTCTTTGCCAACTGCTTCCTGCTGCCTGCCAGAAAACTGACAGAAATCCACTCTTGGCCTGCAGTATTATTTGCCCCTTTGTAACCCCCCTGCGGAGCAGGAAATCGGCTTGGAATGCAGGCATCGGAGAGAGGAAATAGAGCCAGCGTCAGAGCGCACGAAGAGCTGTGCTCTATCGACCTGTAATAAGTTCCAGACGGCTACTCGTGGACAGCATGGCACGCGGACGCACACGGTACCGTGCGCTGCTGTGCAAATCATGGCTAGCATGCAAAGTCCCCCATGCCTGTTTGCAGACTGCAGCCAACACGCAAAGTCCCCCATGCCTGTGTGCGGACTGCAGCTAGCATGCAAAGTCCCCCATGCCTTTGTGCGGACTGCAGTTAGCACGCAAAGTCCCCCATGCGTTTGTGCGGACTGCAGCTAGCACGCAAAGTCCCCCATGCCTGTGTGCCAGCACTTCTAATCAATGCAAAATGACCCGGGCCAGTGGCGCCAGATGATGCTACGCAAAACCCCTCTCGGTATTGGGAAAGTGTCAACACACATGCAGTGTTTCCCAGGAAGAGCTGCCTCTTCTGTAGTGGGTCCCCTGGGATGCCAATGTAGGCAAAGCATGTCCCAAACATGCGCGGATGCCAGGCTGTGCCACACACATGGCAGCCTTCAGTAGAGAAGGGTAAAGCACTCTGCCTTTATGCAGACCTGCACTCAGCACTGCTTATATATATATATTTGTGTGTGTATTTATTTCAAATCTGTGAGGATGTGAGGACAGCAATAAGAAACAGACCCTACACTGGCCAGCCAGCGCAGAGGCTGTCTGTGGCATTTTCCCAGTCAAGACATGCCTGTCTGCCTCCGCTTTGTCACCCAGGACAGGTGTACCTCAGTGGGAGATGCTTCTCCCAGGATGCCAAGCGGAGGGGAAGCTGTTGATCTGAGCACCTGTTTTAGGGGAGCTCCCACAGAGAGATCTGCATCACCATGTGTGAACACTGGTTCTGTCTTTATTAAACATAGTCACAATTCTTTGCATTCAGACAAATGCGACAGCTGAAAAAGACCCAGGGTTTTTCCATCAATTTTTTTTCCTAGTTTGCAACCTTTATTACCATGACAATACTAATAGCATTCATTTAATCTCAATGCTGATGAAGGATGGTGTGTGTTGCAGTCAAAATTGCTATAAACTGAACTGGCAGGTTTGGCAGTAACTTATTAAAAAATAATTTTTCAGCTCTGTTGATTGTAGTAAATCAAGTAAAATCATGTTATGGCACGTGAAGGGTTAATGCCATTTTGTGTCCTTCCTAAGATGAGTGGTCGGAAAATTTATTAATTTAAAAATTAATTTACATATACCTCAAATGCGAAAATACACTGCTACAAATTTTAGGTTATTTAGGAAGGTCTTTTATACACAGAGTTTGTTGTAACTTTGCCTTTTCTGAGCAGTTATTGCTAACCTTCTACCATACAACAGCTTCACCGATTGACCTATTACTTTTTTTCAATCAATGATAGTAGACTGATTAGAGAGAGCTGCGGTGTGTCTATGGAAACATCTCTGCGTTGTTATAAATTGAGCCAAAGTGCTGTCAATCTCAACGCCATCACATCTGGTCAATAAACAGCGCTGTATCGAGCAGAAGCGTGCGTAGCCGAGCTGACCGATGGGTTCTGGCCAATGTCCAAGTATCCCGACAACTCTAAGTGTGAGCGGACCACACACGTAGTGATGGATGGCCATCTCGGAAAGCCATTAGCAGACACTGTCCATTGCATAGCATCTCATTTACGAGGGAGACAAAGGATATGGACTATGGACAACCTCTGGACTATCAGTGTAAATATTAACTATGGGGTTTTTTTACCCACTGAACAGTGTCTGTTGTCCAAGTGAGAATTGTTTTGATCGAAAGGAAAATCGATGCTCATTAGCCGGTGCTTCTAATTGCTTTTTTGTCATGTACACGACAGTAATGCCCGGCCATATTGTTCTCCTTGGGCTGTTACTATGGGAACGTGTACAGTATATTAATGTACTAGGAGTGATTTGCTCCTGCTCAGTGTAAAACCCTGAAGAACAGGTGGACATCCCTGCAGCTTCGTAACTTTAATTCAAAACATCAGACATCGAGGCAGTCAGGTGGGCATCCTCTGCGAGTAACAGTGCGTGTTTACGTCCTGCCGCAGCCCGTGTTACCAGGCCACACATCAGCCCTGCCTGCTGGGGAGCTTGGCAATGGGCATGGTCATCCCGCTGAGATGGTGGCCACCCCCCCCTGCCCTGGCTGCAGTCCCTGGGCCATGTCCTACTCCAAATGTGGCCAATTAGGCCGAAGAGCCGCACTTTTATTCTCTGCCAGCTGCAACGCTGGCCTCTCAATTAACTTTCCCCTGCATTGCTGTTAAAAACAAGTGCTGGCCGCTGTCCTCACCCCACCTTCCCTACCCCCCCATGCATGTGGAGAGCCAGTGAGCAGTGTGTTCAGCATGGTTTGCTAGTGAGCTGATTTCCCTGTTAATCTGCTAGCAGAGCTTCCACCACTCTTGTGCTGTAAACTGGATGAAACAGCTAGGATTTTACTGTCTGTTGCACAGTTAAGACCACAGCTGCGTCAAGCAGAATAATTCAGCACCTTCAAGGCCTGCAGACTAGTGGCCTGCCCAGTGCCACTTCCCTGCATCCTGGAAATAATGGTACAAAAATATCAGGGAATATAACAGGAAAAAAATATTGAAATACTTTATATACTATATGCAATAACCAGCATGCATGGAGTTGGGGGAGGCAATTCACTCCTCTTCAAACTTTGGGGGGGGGGGAGGGGAATGCGGTATATCCCCTGTCTTCACCCCCAAACCTATGTGTGTTGCCTAGAAGCATGGCAATGTATACCAGTTTCCTGTAATAGCTCAGCTTAATGTGTCAACCAAAGTAATGTCCTAATTGTCAGATCAGAGGCTGTATCAGAAAACGATTCATTAATTCCCAAGTGCAATTACCCAGGTATTTAACATGCTCACCTTTTGTGAAACCTATTATATGTCAAGCTAAATGAATTCAGTGTAGGCTATGATAAGCAATCATAGTTATCAGGTTGGTGTGTGGGGCTCAACATGTACTTCCTTTGGTTATGGGTTCAGCTTCTAATATGACTGCATGCAGCTTTAAAACTGTATAAAGCTGGATTTTTCCTTCTAAACTGCACACAGGGTCAACATAACCGGTAAACAGGTTCGCTGAGTGAACAGGCACAAATTAATTAAAAAATGCTGGAGAACCAAATTAATACATCTCTTCTTTTTTTGCTGTTTTGTTAGGTCAGCCCAATTTCCTGGCAGCCAGAGACTAATTGTTCAGTTTACTGTTACGCATCCCAGCCTTGCCTTGCAACAAACCACTGGATCGGGGGACGTAATCAGACACGAACCACTGGCGGGCTGCTCGGGTATGAAGGCCACGCCCCCTTACCTCACTCACGCACCTATCAGCACACTTGTTTGTTTGCCCAGAGCCATGTCGCACTGACCCGCAGCCCAGCTACAATAACAGAGCATGAGCCCACGCCACTGTCTGTCAGCCCTGTGACTGATGAGACGCACTCACAGCTTCATTACGACTCCAATCTGAAAAGGAGAGATGCTGGCCCTGGGAAGGTGGGGATTCCTTCACGCTCTGCCGTTGAATCACAGGCACGTTGAGTAAACATAGGTGTAAGGAAAAATTGCCCCGTCCCCCGAATGCATGTAGTAATATTCAGTAGTCTGGACCTGGGGTGCGGGGGGTTGGGTGTTTACACCGCTAATTCTCTCACAGTGAATGGCCAGCTTGAGTGTGTTACTGTGTGAGCACGTCCCACTCCCTCACAACCAAACACTCCTGTCTCCCGTCTGTCCTGATTTTAAAATCGCTGCAATGGACGACCCGCAGCCTGGTGAGATGCTTAAAAATAACTCGGCTAACTGTTAAACGGCACCGAATTGAGTGCTCCCTCTCTGGGGGTTGTTTTTTTAAGCTTCTAGCCTCATAAGAGACTGTGACGGCTCTGACATCAGTGTTGACCTGTATAGTCGGAGATGAGTGCGATGAATGCGGGAGACTTTCCTCCCGAAGCGACTCCTTGCAGCCATCAGGCTCAGCTCCATAGCCACCGGGCAGCTTTGTTCTAAATATGTACAGCCCTGGCATCCGACACTCAGACGCCGCCTGCCTCCCTGGCAGAAGACTGATCTTTACCAGCCGAAAGGTACCCAGGCAAAAAGGGAAGGCATCCTTCAGTTCTGAAACTCTCGCTCACTTGGGCTTAGACAATCACAGTCAACAAAACAAAACACAGCATGTTACGCTTCTTCCTCCAACAGAACGGTATTCCCTGTTTTTGCACTTTGGTTGGTGTTCCACAGTTTTTAATTGAATCTGTGCTACAGGGCTTGAACTTCTGAGAGGTCACATATTCCCTCACTAATAGCAACGTGTCGCCGGCGTGCTGGGAGAAGCACTTTAACAAAATCAACTGTGAATTCAAAGCCAAGCCCCAACTCTACATTCGTCTTTTGTTTTAAGCAAATGGGGAGATGTTATTAGGCAACGGGGAAGAGGGCTGTGATGCATTAATCATTTATGCATAAAAATGTAAGCGTGTAAAAGCTGCAGCTACAGTGCATGCATTTCTCCTTACATGACTGCATTAATTTCTCATCATTAGCGGCGTTGCCACGTGTGCGTCTTGCGTTGATGGGAACATATTTCTACTGATGTTACGTGATGCTGGCATTTATTTCTGCCTGCTGAGGTGGAGCTGGCTGAGGTTTCCACAATGGTGGAGTGCAAACTGGACATCTGTCATGTATGCTGCTCTGATTAAGTAGAGAAAAATATTCAAGCCATCTTCACAAATGGGCAGCAGTTAGGATGCAAGTAACTAAGAGATCAGTACAATCTGCTTCTGGAGTCGCTTCTCGTTTTACTACCCCTGAAAATAAGTGACATTAACATCGTATTGAGCGGACTGATGGAGAGACTGAATGAAATATCATCTCCCTGAACCACTGAGTGAAGCAACCGTTGCACACTTCTGTTTGCCCATGCTTGTGGTTCCCCCCCTCCCTCTTTATAATGGGACAGAGGTCATTGCAAGGTCAATGGCCCCGAATCCCATCCTCATGGCGACACCATATAAGGCTTTGGCGCAGACGGCCTCTGTCACAAGGGAGCGGGTCTCCGGTGATGACCTCCGGCCCTCGGCGGGTGCCCGACCCCACACTGCCACCAGATTTTTCCGTTGACAGCTAACATAAACACGTGGCGCCGGCGAAGGTGTTTGTGCCTCCGTGGGAAGTGATGAAATAAATGCTCGCTGGCTGACTGCTGATCCAGCTGACACCAGGGAGGTCTGGGACATTGACTCTGGCTCTTTGTTTAAACAGCGCTTTAGCAGGAGCCGAGAGAATACTTTGTACTGAAGGGGACCCTTCAATTACATATACGGGTATCCATCCTCATCTTATAGAGATGCTGAGACAACTTTCCATCGTAATAAAAAAGCCTGAACACTAGAGAGGCAGCCTGCCTCTTCTATTGTAGGTTAACAGCAAGCATTGACATCTGTGGCTTTTGGTGAAATCACATGCTAAAATGAACAGACCCCATTTATTTCCTCTCAACCCATAACCTATTTGGAGCACTGACAACATTTATAATTGCATCAGCAGGGCTGTTTTTGAATATCCTGGGGTTCAGTGCAACATTTTACATTGGGGCCCACCCCTCCCCAAAAAGTAAATAAATAGGCTACAAGGGGCCCCCCCGGTTCACACACTGCCCATAAAACGAAACAGTCCTGCACATCAGCCAGTACATGGTACTGTCAAAAATACGATGCTTGTGGAAGTGTTATGTAGTTCTCATGTCCAGACACTAAACTAAGACTATAAAAATAGGCCAGTATTAGCGCTCATTCCTGTTAGTGTTATAGAAGGAAACATGTTGTCCTAGTGATTAACTTTAGCAGCTACCATAAACACCTCCGTACTGAAGAAACAGTATACACTGACAGTATACACTGACACGTCTCCAAATCAAAAAAGTAAACAGACTGACATACACAATACTCCTTAAATACTTCACAGCCATGTCGTCAAAACCAACTGTCAAGCAGTAAGGTCTACCTGAATTGTGAATTGATTAAAATGACTGGGATTATTTCAGTGTTATTGGGTTAACTTCTCATGGTTATCAGGTTAACTCCTCAGAGTGCTCCACGCAGGTTTTATTTTTGGAAGCCTGTGAAAACCGAACACTCAGAGGTACTTAGCACGGTCCATGTTGCTGTGGAACCAAACAATCTTTTCCCCTTCACTCTGATGAGTTGTCTGGTGGTCTGTCTGTTGTCAGTCACTGTCGGTGAGGATCACGTGCTGTCAGTAAACATGTGGGGTGGCAACACAGCGGATCCCGTCTTTGTCTGGCACACGAGTCTGTTTTCGGCTCTAGGTTTTGATATATATTTTTATTTCAGTAGTCTTCACTTTGAAGAATACAAAATGCGGGTCTTCTTCAGTGTAGCACTCTGTTACAGATGTGTATGCATAGGCACATATCTGTACCCCCCCCCACCCATTCTCTCGCTCTCTCTCCCCTCTGTGTCTGTCTGTTTCTCTTCCTCTCTCCCCTCTTCTCTCTATCTCTCTCTCTCTCTCTCTCATTCCCTCACCCCCCCTTCTCTCCCCCCTTTGTGACAGTGACAAATTACTTACAAACATGGGGCAATCCATCTTCTCAAACCCCAAGCTCAGAGGCAGAGCCCACACAACTGTCTCTTTCGTTCCTTTTCCTTTTATTCGTTCTTTATTCATGCCAGCTCCAGCCACCTCAAGGTTATGCTGGACCCTCCAAACTCAGCACGAGTGTGTCACCAACCGCCTACCCAGAAGACTTAAAGGAAAGATCTGAAGGACGTTAGAGGTCATAAGCAGGCACAGAAAAAAAAGAACATTTAATTTGAGATCATGCAAACAAGCCTCATTTTTCATGTAATTTTTCACGTGCCTTGTTACATTTTTTCCAATTAGTGTTGTTTTATACAACCCACGATCAAATATTTTATATTGAATAAAAGCACATCTGGCTATATGATGTAAAGGAATGACAGGACACATATTAACAAAACAAGCACAACTCCTGTTACACGGTGAGAGAGAGGCTGGGCCGTATGTATCAACAGTGAGGCTCCACAGATCTGAAAGACATTTCTATCTTGTTTCTTATTCCCAGTGCTACAGTGGAACGCCTTTTTAATATTCCAAGGTGATCCAACACATAATTAACCTAGTTGAACACCTGCTACCCACACTAAATGTGGTGGCATAGGTAAAACAGACCGTTACTACGGTGAACTGTTTACCTCTTCGGCCTGGAGCTGTCGACACATCACATCCACAGATGTGAAGACCAAGGTGACATTGGCAGATATAACTGGAGCGTACAGGACGCCCCTCCCCTCCCCCCCCGCCACCAGGCTACCAACAGCTGCAGTGTGGGTGAGGAAAGCATGACACGTGTAGGAGAGTTAGAGTACTCCTGCACAAAAAAACGTCATTACCTGATTCCAGAAATATCCGGCAGGGTCCAGAGAACCAAATACAGAGAAAGTAATAAAGGGTAGAAGAAAAATGATTTCAGATAGTTTTGCTTCAGTTCTTAGCTGCCCAGATAAACCCTAATGGTAGGTGAACTGACTTGTTCAGTAGTGGAATAGACGCTCAGGGCGGGGGGAGGGGGGGTTTAATGGACCAACAGTGAGACAGACACTAAGTAGAGGCATGCTTATCACAGCCTGTAGTGTTGATCAGCCAGCCCCCCACGCTTCACATTCCCTCACCAACATCATTACTGCTCCAGCCCCTGATGCTACAATCAATACCCAAAGCTAAGGAGGAACCTCTTAAACAGCTCTGGCGATCCATTTTCTGAGAGTAATTGCAAATGCTTGGCCAGGGGTTTCTCATTAGTGGCTGCTTTGGGAACAGACAGAAAAGCAATTACCTTTTCTTCTCCTCAGCAAACAATATGATACAGATGTACAGAAAAAAAAAACCGGCAATACACATCCTGTTGATATTTTGGAGCTGGAAGTTATTCCTCGGGCAGCAGGAAGAGTGGCAGAAATATTACGTCTGTCACAGCTGGACAAGTGAAGCCCTGAAATAATCACTGAAAAATAACAAGGTGGGCAGGATGGGACAGCAGTGGTGAAAATGCACTTCAGAAGTGAGTGGGACACATGAAGCTGCAGATCCTCGCAAGTAAAACATTCTCAGGCTGCTTATCATCACACTAATGTGACTAACTGAAATAAATAAAAAATATGCTACATTTTCAGTCAGGGTGTGTTAGGTTGTTGGCAGTTGTGCAATAAATAATATGGCAAATCAGTGTAATGTGCAAAGGCAGATTCGTTCAGAATCCGTCTCTCCGCTGCTCTGGATGAACTGCCTTACTAGGGGCAGCATCAGTGTCTTAATAGCAGCAGCTACACAGACATTTTTTCTTCAATCGGATTGAAATCATTCTGATTAAAGATTCCAACTGAACTGCTTTCCTGGTCGCTAATCTGATAAGACGTATGTTTACATGCTCAGAGCATTCAATCGCAATAAAATTTTTGTGACATGCGCAAAGTGGTTCCGCCCACTTTCACGTGTACGCCGGAAATACTCAGCTGAAAACAGAGGAAGAAGACCAGCATGGACCCTCATCACGCCTTGCGAACAATGTGTGCCTTTCTGCTGTTCCTTCTTATAAATAAACAGTCTCACATACTGACCCTATCAGTTTTGCTTTGTTTCCGTTATGTTTCTCTCCCTCCCAGAAACACGTCACATCACCTACTGTTAACCCCACGCGGGACAAGCATGCGCAGCAGAAATATAGTTATTCCAACAAGAATGTTTACATGGTTAATATTTTCCAAATGATCGGATTACTAAAGGGTTACACCACCCCTGTTGTTCGGATTGAAAATTCATTCGGACTGAGCTGAATCGGGCCAGTCTGTTATGATTGACGTGATTACATGATGCATTTTTATTCTGAATGAGCCATTATTCATTTGTTAAAGGTGGAATACCAGGGTCAATGTAGACATAGCTGGTGCTAACACTCGAAGGATAACTTTGTATGAAAGATAACTTTTGCGTGTTTTCCACTTCAGCTCTCCAGTTCCTGTGTGGCACTCCCTACTGAGCTCTACCTTACTCACCCTTTACAACACCCCCCCCACCCGTCATGTCATTCTTAACCTCCCACCACCCTCTCTGCCCCTCCCAGCTCTTTCACCCTCTTAACCCCCCTACATTTTGCAAAGGAATGCACTTAAATGTCTCATAAAACATGACATTTGGGAAATAGAAAACCCCCATCTCTTTCTGTTCTTTAATGTCCACCGTCCGCCTTTTAGCGCTGAAACAACAAACACGAGAGTTCCTCTGCAATGTCTGCTGACAGATTTGTGTGCTGACCACTAGTTAGTGTGGTGTAAATACATTCCTCCTGTTAACAGCAGTCAAACTGAGTTTATAAAACAAAAACATTTCAGTGCTGAGCTGTCCTTTCAGTACAGTATTGTACTTCTGCTAAAGAGAACTTATGGAACACTTCCCACCCAAATTGGGCTTTGGTTAGAGCTGAGCCCACACGCAAACAAAGACACTGGGGCTATCTCAGGAACTGATCTAACACCTGCCAGTGGTGCTGTTTAACAACGAGAACAGTCAGCAGACAGAGATGACCAAGTGGACCTTCACTCAGCCACACGGGGAAAAGTTACTCCAACAACAAGAAACAGGAAGTGACTTCACAAACTCAGCAAATCTTCTGGACAAGTTCCTGCAGGTTACCAAAAGGGTGGACAGAAAAACCAGAGAGAGACAGACATGTGGAATACAAGCATTAGACAATAAGGTCAGCAAAGATATTTTTTATTTATTAATTAGTTGTTCGGTTGTGGTGGGTTGGCGCCCTGCCCGGGGTGTCCCCTGCCCTGCGCACTGTGCCTCCTGGGATGGGCTCCAGGCTTCCTGCCACCCTGAATTGGATAAGCAGTATACCCAGCAAACACAAAACGTTCAAATAACGTTAGCTAAACATTCCTAAAGTTCCCTAAACGATTAACTAACGTTATTTGAATGTTTTGTGTTTACTGGTAGAGAATGGATGGATGGATGGATGGATAATTGTTCAGTAAAGCCTGTAATGTGGGAGACCAACTGCTAAGGTAAAGATTAAACCTCACACAAGTCTTGAGTGAAGACCCAAATCCAGTCTAGTTTATGAATTGACATTGTCTTGGGACCAGACTTGGTGTTCTTAACACCCTCAAAAGAGGGAGGGGGGTTCTGACACCTAGGCAGCCCAAGAGGTCAACACATTTACCGCAGAGAGGTTTCATTTCAGCTTTTAGTCCGTAAATCAAGCATACGTTCATTTTCAGCCTCAAATCAACTCTTCAGCATACTTCCAACAGCTCAGTAAGCTGATATTTCTCACCAACAGGAAAACCATTATCGGGTTTCAAAGGCGACAAGGCATCGGACAGCTTCAGTGCAAAAACAAACATCAAGGGAACGTTTGGACAGATGTTTGCGCCGAGAAGAACGTTTCTTCATAAAAAAAATTGAGATTTTCCTTTAACACTTCTAAGTGATTCTGTATGCTATTACCAAAATACTTCAGGAAGGAAAACGTGAGGTAAAACGTTGAGTGGATGTTTTTAATTACTTCCAAAGTAATGTGCATTTAGTGTTGTTGAATTAGCCTCTAGGGTTGTGGGTTTAAATGGCGCCCTCAGCACTGACTGTAGACATGGTGTCATGTGGCGCTTTCCATTGCTCTAGTGTCATGTCAGATAGGTCCTTCTCAGGAGGAAAATCAGAACATGTCGAACTCATCTCCATCCCCAACCATGCTCGACCGCGTCAGAGGGAAATGAGTGTCCAGGGCGTTTCGTTTTCTGGATGGCATACACCATGTTTCCTTTCTGAATAAAGACGGTGTGATTTTTTTTGTTTGGTTTCATACTCAGTTCAAGATGGAAAGCATGTCAGGCCGGTGTGTTGTAACTGCATTATTTTATTAAGAGTGTGCAGGAAAATTTAACCTGCACCCGCTCAGAGGAAAAAAACCACTCGTGTCAGGGGAAAAGTGCCAGTAGCGTGCATGTATAAGTGCCCTGCACTGGGCTCGCATGCCAGTCAGAGTGCGCCCTGTGTTGTCTGTGATAATCTCCAAATGCTCGCAGCCTGCCACTCGATACATGTTTGTAAAAATGAATGAAAACAAGTGTTTTAAATGGAAGCTGAGTGAGAACACATTATAAGGCAGGAAACAGGTTAAAAAATACAGTTAATCATAAAACACATCTAGTCCTCTGTACCAGTGATTTTCCCACATTTTAAGTGGATTGTAGTTCCTGTGTAATTATGTGAGCTTATCGTCCTGACTGAAGTTTATCAGATTTTATGTGCACGGTGTATTTCGGCTTATTTCAGTTTTTAAATGCAGCTCCTGAAATAGCAGGCAGCCATGTTAATTTTGTTAGAAGACCTCCCCCATGTGCTTGTTTCAGTGTCCTGCTAACTGGCTAATTGCCCTGCAATTGCTGGTGTTTGTGCAACATAAATAAGCATAAACACGTGTGTAAACACAGTGAAAACAAAACACACTGTGAAAAGGTTTACAGCACTGACACATGGTAAAGTTACCACATTTCCCAAGAAAAGACTAAATAATCAGAATAATACAATGTGCCTTTCAGAAAGCACACTTTGTTAATGCAATGCCTTTGGGTATGATGAACTTTGTCTTTATTTAATATAATCCTCCACAGAAGTGGACATCGCATTCCCAGCTTCCCCTTGGAAAGAGACTTCATGGTGCCAACTTCCACATTTAGGGTTATTACTTATCTCCTATGAACTCAACTGTCCAGTATTTTAAGAAAGTAATGAGTCTCAAAAATGTCCTTCCAATATATGTTTAAGTCTCTACAATTTATTAAGATTTACATGCTACACAATGAAGATTAATTTTTAATCTTTTGTGTTCATACAAATACTAATTTGTTGGCTACAGGGAACTTGTGTTATGTATTATTGTGGTGTCTGAAACCATGGGGTCATGGCAACTCTACCTTGGTTTAGAAACTTCATTGGAGACAAAGTAAAATTATTTACCAATCAGGAGGTAGATATGTTACTTTGCAGACTGTAGTCTAACACATAAGCGATTTAATTCAGTTCTGATGATAAACGTCGGTTCCCTGAGACTCGATGTGTCCTCACCTGCAGGGGGCTCCAAGGGCCTCATTTAAAACACGAGGTTCTAATCTTCCCTCTCAGATCACTTGCCGACTGTGTTACACCCCCCGCAAAGCAAACGGCCTGACAGCACTTCACTTAAAGCCCGCGCACATAGCAGGGAATCGAACCGGCTTCGAATCGCAAGTCTCCAGCCTGAAGGTAAGACCTCGCTTACGCGTCAGTGTGAACGTGTGTGGGTCGTATTATAGAACCAGCACTGGAGTCAAAAAAACACTAGAGATGGTGCGGCAATTAGAGCAACCAGGCAATTAAATCAAACAAAATCATTAATCATAAGGAACAGGTTTAATTACAGGACAGCTTCTAAAACCAGTTGGAAGAACACTTTTAAATCAGTCCTGCTCTTTAGGGAGAAAAAAATTATATATATATATATATGTGCACGGAACATTAACAGCATCCTACAAGACACTACAGCCAATGGCAGCACCAGTTTGGGTATTACACGAACAGCAGCTACACCAATCACAGCTACTGAACAACAAATGATGTCACAATGCGTTTTTTCTATAACACCTCTCTCTCTTTATGCGGCAGGTTCCTCTCTATATAAATAGTAACATGTGGCTCTGTATGAAATAAAAACAGAATACATATTAGGAGCGGAGATTGTGATATAGTATCCGAGGTCAAATACTTTGATGGGCGTCATTATGGACTCAACTCCATCTTTCTGTTTATTCTTTATATTTGTTTTAATTGGTTCTGAACACATTCAGAACAAATAATGTGTTTAACCGAAAACAAGAAAAAAATTGATTATATACACAGTTGAAGACTTTATGAGACTCACAATGCTTATTTGGGTGAGAGTGAATGAAAAGGTTACACAAGTACGGCTGAATGCACTGACACACTCATGAATGTACTGACACACTCATGAATGCACTGACACACTCATGAACACTGCAGGAGTCACATCAAAGAGATCAAATGATCAGAAAGACAAACACACACATGCACACATACATGCACACATAAGCGCGCACATACACGAACCTGGGACCCAAAGTTGTATTTATGATGTATGTGAGTGTGTGTGTGAGCACTGAGGTGACTCCAGACAGGTTTACTGTTGTTTGCCTGCCAGAAGCTCAATCCCTGACATACACCTCTGAAGTAACAGTGAGGCAACAGAATTACACTCTGACAAAAGGCTCAAGCAAAAGTGGATAAAGGGAGGAGGTGTCAATGTGAATAAAATTAAATTTAATTTCTGTAACAAATGAAAAAGAGTACAGGGCTGTTGCCATGACAGCAGTGGAGTTCAATGCCAAAGAGCAGTCCAGGTAAAACTGCATTTCGACCATCATCTGACATCTACAAGACACACTTCATCTTTTTCTTATACTGCTCAGAAGGATTCATATCATTATTAAGTGATTTTATAAAAATATGTTTAATGAGACGGAACATGAACAGCACGTGTCTGCCTTCATCTAGCCCATGCTGAGAATGGAGGTGTGCAAATTAAATCTGTTTATCCAGCTCCAGTTTAGCCACCAGCACTTCTTCAGAAATGTATTTATGTACACTGGCATTTCCACCAATATCCTCCCTGTGCAGTTCTTCCTGAACTGCTTTTGGGTTAATGTGTTTTACGAGACAGCAGATAACAAAGTCTACAAATTTAGACCTGAGGTTTGCAATGTTTCAGTTGTTAAATATATTCAGGACCCGTCCAAAAGCATGGCAAATTTCATTTGAAATAGGAAATAAAAGTCAGCATTTCCATGTTTGCTGATTTTTTTAATAAACAACTGGTGCTCATGCAATTACCATAGTGTATGGTCTTCAAAAGCACAATGACAACCATTAGCTAGAGCAAATGGTATATAATGATATTTTTTAATAATACAGATGTGCTGTCAGGAGCAGATGTGACGTGCGAACTGACTCGTCTGCATGATAACCAGCCTATAATATATCCCAATTAGTTCAGTGTTTACTGTGAGGCAAACGAGCAATAAACACTTCATTGTAAATCCATTCACTTTTTGTTTTGCACATAATCCCTATATGAACTTGCAGTTCCTTAGTAAAGCTGCAGCACCTTTGTTTCCAGATGCCCCTTACAGCAAAGGACAAAAGCAACAACAAAAACACATTAGTTGTGCCTCATTAACCAATAGGCAAACACACTGCAAACAAATGTTGAAAATGCTCTTAAAAGAAACAAAAGTTTGTTTGATGTCTCAAACTGTTCGCTGTATAGGTGAGGTACATTTAGCTCTGAAACTGGTGCTTGTCTGTACGTCTCCTAGGTGGAGTCGTGAATTATGCAAAAAGCTATTTAAACCACAACACTATGCATAGCATTAATTTTCACAGACATGTCATTTGACTGGTAATTCTAGATCTTGACTACTTGTGACATGAAATAGTTATGAATAGATCATAAACCAGCAAAGGTGCATTGGCGCTGAAAGAATCGGTTGCTGTGTGCTTTTTAATGGGACGTCTAAAGCAGGGTCGGCGCTGTAAAAGTCCCACATAAAACAACCAAACAGTTCACAAAGCTCATGGCAAAAGGGCGGGCATCTCTACAGTCGTCATTAATATGCTTTTGACTTGAAAACAGATGGACTGTGAATGAAGGACAAAGTAAGGGAGGGTGTGAGGGTCTGCAGTGGGCTGTGGCTCATTAGTGTTTCTGCCTGCACTTAACGTCAAGGAGAATTCCGGAACAAGGCCCTCACAGGTGCGTAAACATGAGCCCGAAAACAAAGGCACAAGGGCCGCCAAGCAAAAGAGTGGGAACACTGAACCCCCCACCCCCCTCCAGAGAGCCACACAGAACGGGTCCTTTAAGGATCATGTTCCGTTAGCGGGATTACATCAAAATGGTACAAGGAACTTTTCGTGAATAGTTTTGCTGGTGTTCTTTTAAACAGGGCCCAAAATTCAGGACATACTGAAATTTAACATGATACACTCCGACATCCTGCGCTCTTATGTGAACTTGTGTTTCAAATATGCACAGCTAAGGATAGTGTCTTCAAAAGGAAGAACGAAACCAGAAAATGCAACACACATAGTTATTTTTACAGCAGTGATCCTACTGAGTGGTCAATGACGACCATGTGTCAATGGGGACCATGTGTCAATGAGGAACATGTGTCAATGAGGAACATATACATTCCATGCTCATTCTCATTCCATGTGCATGTCATTACTGTATGTTTAACATTCATATTTACGTTGTCCATAAAAAAAAGTCCTGATTTAGGTACTGGAAAGCAGCCAGCACAAACGCCACAGAGGGTATATAAAAATTGTGTCCACATATACCGCCAGTCTGTGAAACATGCCAACCTTGTTCTCGTAGTGCGTGTGTAAACAGCATGGGTGCTGATCAGGGACTGAATCCGTATAACCACCACCTACTTGAGGACCAAGCAAGAGGATTTGCTTGCTCTTTTACCCATGGGAACCATCTGAGATGTGACGGAGACTACAGAGTTATGTCCTTTTGGTAGCTCGCAAACACGCAAACACAGGTATCACTTTTCTGAACAGAGTACTGAGATGGTCTGAAGAACCGTTATCCCTCCCAACAGCACCCCGGTGTGCTTTACACCCCAACTGCATTGTCCTAGTAGTATCTTCTGGTGTTCTGGAGCTTCTTTAATTTTTTGGGCAGCAATATCCTGGCACTGGTTGATTCCGCTCATTTCACCGGAAGACTGCGTTAATTCAGACCAGCATGTTAAACGATAAGAACAATCGCATGCATCCCAAAATGCAATGTTTCTTCAATTGCAATTTGTAGGCTGATTTAATGAGAATGAGGACTGTGCTGTCCATCTTCCAGCTACCTAAATAGCACAGCAGAGGCCAGCACATTACACTTCTTCATTAGATGGTGTCGAGAGAGATCCAGCTGGCATCACTGGCATCCCCCTGCTAATTACTCTCTTCACATTGTCCAGCAGAATTCCTGGGCAGTGCTGGGACAAAGCAAGCTCCAATGCTAATCTGTACGAAATATTATTTCACTCGTACAATCTACGCTTCTGCTCTGGCTTTGGGCCAGGGGCTGCGATGCGTGAGTAAACACGATAACGTGTTCTTTCAGACCTTCCTTAGCCTTGTTTGTCCTCTTCTTCAGCCAATCAGCACGCATGACAGCAAGCTCGCAGATGCTGAGCACAGATGTCTCCTGTGATCTCGCAAAGCTCTGAAACTGCTAGAAATGCATCTGACCAAAATCTTGTGACAAGCTGAGTACGACCCTAACCTTGTGACACAGGCTGTATACTCATCATGCACATTCATCATATTAGTCCTTATATTGCAGACATTTATCTTATTATACTATATACAAACAGAATCTCCCCCTTGGGGATGAATAAAGTATCTATCCATCTATCTATCTATACTGCATTTTTTTATCTAAGGTGACTTTCTTCTTTTTTTTGCTTGAGCTCCTTGAATAAAGGGAAAATTCTGAATTCTGCATGGTACTAAAATGCAAGCCAAGCGTTGTTAGCCACTGTAGTGGTCAGCCATATTCCTGACTGTTGGAAGGACCTTTTTGTAACATGCTCTGAGTAGGAATTGCGCCCAGCTACGCGCTTCTGCAGCGGCAGGCCCAGATGTGCAAAAGCCCCTTCAGATGTGCACCAGATGTAAGTGCTTACGACCCTTGTCATACCAGCGGGGGAAGCTGAGGGCTTCGTCATTCAGGAGCAATTAGGGGCATTCACTGCGGAGCAGAGCTGATGACCTGATGAGAACAAGAGAGAGTGGGAACACACAAGCTCTGCCATTAATACAAGCCATACAGCAATGAACAGCATCGGCCAATCAGGACACATTACAGGCCTATGCTGTGGTCTGCATGGAGCTTCGATTGTGGACCCACACTACAAATTATTGGGGGACAAACAAATTGTCATACAGCCCTGGAGAAGTCTTCATTGCTGTCTTTTCCTTACATACTGGTCCTCCTGATCCTGTGAGTGCAGACTGCCCGCCATCATATCACACGGTTTCAGTAAATTGTAGGGTTACAGCAGTTGGAGAAATACTGTGTGTCCAACATTAACAGACAAATATATACTAATAGGAACTTGACAATGTGATCACATACTTGTCAGATGAAATTATTTACTGGTTTTGTTTTTAAACACATGACATTGCACGGTCGTTTGGTAGGTTTGGATTATTTTTAGTAGGCAGAAAAACAAACAGGCAAATTGCTTACTTGTAACGACTGTCTAAGGTTAATTGTTTATATGTTCCACATTGATAATGTGGTAATGGATCAGTGTTTGTTATTTTTATTTTCGTGTGTTTCTTTTATTGTCCTATTAATGATACTAAAGGCTGGTGAACGAAACATGATCTGAACCCACAATCAACATCCTTGCAGACAAATATAATCTGTATTAAAATATTAGACAAGAACAGAATGAAAATAGGCATTAACTCCCCCAATCTATCACTCCCACACACTGCAGGATGACATTGTAAAACATTGAATTTAACAAACATTAGTGCACCATCAACTTTTATTTTGCTGTCAGCATTACCAAAAGACATCGCTGCTTTGTATATAACCTGAAATAATAACGTAAGAGGGAACGATTACTTAAAAAACAATTCAGGGCCTTCTTGTATGCCAATAGAATAATGTTAAAATGCCCACGTTCCCTTCTTCTTATTAACCGTTCGGTTTTGACTAGCGTTGTGCCCAGTAAGTCTGCCCTGGTGACATAGTTCCCCAGTACTGGCAGACAAAGCCAGACAGCGCGTGGAGTAGGACAGTGTTATGAACACCCGGAGCTGAGAATTCAGCCAGCGTCAGCAACTCCTTCTCCATCCATTCAGCCCTCTGTGTAGACGAAGCAGCCTCTTTATATGATAATGTCTTTCCCACCTCAAAGACATAAAAAGAGCATAAATGTGAAATATCTATGCGGTTCACATCAGACCGACGTGCTGCTGTCCAGCAAGGCTGCGGCTGCTTAACGTGTGAACAGGCTGCGGGTACTAAACAATGGGCGGAAGGGTTCACCGTCACCACGGCTCCTGAAACAAACCGTCACGAATCTGACAAAGCAAAGCTCCGTTCTGTGTGCGAAGGCATATTTTATGATCATTAAATTCCCGCTACTTAATCATTGTGTGAAACTGGTGCAACCTTAACAGTTAACCTTGCGGTGACTTCATCTCGCACTTCAGCTACACAAAACTGGGAGTTAAAGGGAGATACCCAAAACATGTGAAACGATGACTCAACTGAAGGTTTGAGCGTGTAACGTAATCAAGTTGCTGTCTGCACGAGTACAGTCTTATGGAAGTGTGTTTGTAACCGGGAGCCAGAATATTGTCTTTACACCAGCACCAGGGGGACACCATATAATTTGCCATTTCATATGGTTATATTTATGACCTTGGAATGGTGCACTTAACTGAACATTGTGGTGGAAGATCTTGATGGAGTATCGCTGTAATACATGTCGCAAACAGGCCCAAGTAACCTGAACAGGAAGTGGAAATATACTAATTTTGGCTGAAGAACCAGGTGCCAGTTTTGGCCTCCAGGGACTAGAGGCTCCATAAACCTGCTCACTAATGCCTTGCACACGACTGCCCCCCCCCCGCCCCACAAACCTTTCCTCTTGCCCTTTGTTTTCCTTTTTTCTCCACTTTCCATTTTAATCACCATCATCCCTTCTTCTGCAGCTGTCGAGACTTGTAATAAAAAGTGTAGGTTAACATAACGTGTGAAACGTGAGCCCAAGGTGGGCAACTCAATGTCGTTCATCAAAGAAAAGGGGGGGGGGCACATAGAAGGAGGGGTAGAAAAAAAGAATAAAACATCTGTCTGTGGAGACCTAAAGAAAAAGGAGTTTGGGTTTTACCATGTGGCACCATTCAAGGTTATGAGGCTTGTTGCAATTTTCATCTGTTGTGGAGTTTAAGAACACAGAAAATGTCAAAGATTAACAATATTTCTTATAGCGCACACCTCCAGTAATTTACTTCAGCATATAATCAATATGTTCTCAAATGTACAAGAAAGAAAATGTAATTCAAAGGTCAAGATGTGCATGAAATTGAAATATTCTGAATCTCTGTGTTAGAGCTAAAATGAAGTAGTTAAAAAAAGATGGAAGCCAGCCTCTGATATGTTGCCATCTGGCCCAGATATGATCTGAACTTCCCCCGACTCGTGCATAGCCATGTGCAGGAGCTAATGTCTTGGCACAGGTATCTGTCACGTAGGAGAGGCTGGAAATTTTAATTTGGGATATGAAGCAAGGCAACATGTTCATTACTGTCTGCTTCTTTTACATGAAATCGTGCAGACAAGTACCATATAAAAGACTGACACAGTGACTCCTACCATGACTTGCAGGTTGCGATGATTCATAGTGTTGAACTCAAAAACAGTCACCTGCACCATCATCACCGCAGCAAATTAGAGACTTTAGCTAAGGTCTTCATGTAAATGCCAGATCCAAACTCCAGTAAGTTCTGTTCTTCTTATAACCATCAGGGTGCCACGGTAACACCATCCAAACATGCCTCCTCTTTCAAAACCTACATTTTGCTACATTGATTACTGTACTCTCAGAAGTCAAACAGTACATTGGCTCCAAGGGCAAAGGTCCCGGAGGGGGATAGGAGGACAAGTACCCCCTTCCGAAGGGTTGCCCCCCCCCCCAGTATGTCACTGTAAACCAAGCTACAGTATGTCATTTGTGCCCCCTCGGGAGTTGCTCTTGAGAAATATTTCTATTTATTGCTCCCCCCAAGAGTGAAATAAGATTTCTGCTCCTGGTTGGCTGAGAATAACCACATAAGAACCTAATAAGATAAACACAGAGGGGGAAAAAAGCCTGAAACGACGGAAATCATTGCTGTTTCTTCAAATGAAAGAACAGCGAGCAAATACAATGCCTCAAATTAACACGGAGTGGACAAAACTGCTCAAAAAGTTTACATTTTTTATTGATGGTTATCTGTTGAAATGGCTCCCACAAAACAGAAACCAAAACATTTAGTACCTCCTACTTTGTTCTCCATGACACCCTCACTTTTCACCTTCACTAAATATGAGACAGCCTGCTTTTAAAGGTGCATTATTGCTTAAGCATATCAAATTGGGGCCACTACACACATTTAGAATATTACATACATGCAAGGTTGAAAGGAAAAAATAAAAAGTAAGTTTGATCCAAGACACTGAACATGAAAAACTTTCTTAATACTATAAAAGGAAAGTGTAAGTAGGGATAAATATAAAAATACAAATAAAACAATAATGCAATAAAAAATACACTTTTTCTTGCACACATTCATTGGGCAGAACGTTTCCGTGATTTAATCTCATTTAATTTATTTCACTGTATTGATTATAAAATACTTTGTAGCAAACCTTCTTTCATGATATCAGTTAAAGAGTCGTGGCTGCTTCGTTTTGTAATATAATTATGATAATGAATATAAAAATTTGTATTAAATCATGTAATATATAATGCACTAGTTCTTTCATCTTTATAAATAAAAGATAAACTGAATGCATGGGATTATGAATGATAAGTAAATGTCAATGAACGTGAAAACCTCTTTAAAACGAACTGGCAGCACAGCGCCCCCTATCTATATCGTTATGAACTACTGTGAGGTTGGGCTCGTCTGCCGCGCGGTGTAACACCAGTACAAACTGCGCTCCCGCACTATTACACCCTGCGAAATATGCCTCCAGGCTGCCTAATAAAACCGCAGTAATGCGGTAACGCTACATTTTCAGGTAACGTGAAGCGGACAGTAGCAAACCAAGCACGCTTAGCCTTGTTAATTAACATTTGAGGCTTCTAGAAAATCAACATCATTAAAAGCAATTGCTGGATAAATACGGTCAGCATCGAACACCAGTATGAAGGTGCATACAGTGATACATTTATCAAAAGTGTTAAACTTCTGTAAACCTCATGACCATTTTCGCAATGTTTTTCCTTAAAATTCCTTATACTGTATACTTCAGTAAAAAAAAATCATTCCAAGCGAACAGCAAAAGACATTTCTTGCACACATTAAAAACAACCGAAATCATTAGGTATTGCAAATATTTACTTAATTGCATAATGCATACCCATACAGCATACTGTGTCACAGTAAGAAGAACAGGTTTGTCAATGCAATTCTCACGAAGGCACGGCGATGCGCGCGTAACCTACACCTTCACATGGGTAATAAAGCAACGAAAAGTGAGAACGTGTATATGAAAACACGGTCTGACACTGCGAGCCCTTTGACGAAATTCGTGTTAAATAAAAGATCAGTCGTTAGTAATAAGGTTAAACGAGCGAATCGCTGTGAGAATGAATACACACATGTTGGCTGAACAGTCGCTGCGGCTCATAGTATGCGCATTCAGCGCTATAAGTGTAATTCCAAGGCAGCGCCCACAGCACCATGCCGTGTTACTGTGCTCTTTAGTGCCAGTTCCCGAGCTGCAGCCCAGGCGTTCTAACTGTACTATATGCGTTATAACAGCACTATAGGTGTTATAACTGTACTATAGGCGTTATAACCTGGGTCTTTTCTCCTGAGGATTCGCTGCGCTCCCATTGTGCCAAGGGGATCACACTGCGCATACCTCTGTCAGCAAACAGCGCTGCAAAATCAGAGCCTTATCTACCATCCATTACCTTCAAACAAATAAAAATGTAATTTCTTCAAACAAATCAGACATTATCCATTTGCGATTTTGGAGCTACGTTCTTTATTTTCTACATTGTCCTACCTTACAATTCATTTCTACCTTGGAGTCTAGTGCATTGTTCAAAGTACACACTTAGTCCCGTTTAAAATTCAGACCACTGAACCACAGTCGCTAAAGGTTGGAATATAACTTGTTTAGCTATTCTGAAGGCAGGCGAAAACGTCAAAGTTTAAGGCAGGCTTCATCTGGTCCCTAGCATGTACGTAATTAGGCTGCATGCATGAACTAATTACAGTACCAAAGTGTGTACCCACATGAGCTCTGCAACACACACACGAAATGTTATCCCTTCAAAGTGAAATGCGGTAACAGATTTAAGTCATCTGTTGTCATTTATACTTGCCATGTTAAATTACAATAATTTAAATAACGATTTAGGCTACTCAAAGCTCGAAGGTTACTGCAGAACTCATGCACTCCATTGTTAGTCTTTTAATAATAAAAAAATACTTGAAAAATGTTAATCAAAAACGGTTTTAAGTGAAACGTTTTAACAAATTGTTGCCAAAACAATTTTAAAAAATAAATACTTTATGGTTTAACTATACATTAAACTACACGTGTGCTGTCTAATATAACATGGTAAATGCATGCAAGAAACGCAGTTTAAAACCTGTCAGCATTTTATCAGTAACTATTTTAACTTCACTCAGTTAATGGTATCGGCGTGTGTAACACTGTCCTGCTGTTCTGTCATGCTATTCACGGTATAATAAACTGTTGCATGTAAGCCCAGCCGCACCTACCTTGCTGGAGAAGGGTCCAGGAATAAGCAATTTCAGCGCTTGCCTCTTAAGCTCGACCAGTCGCGCATTACAGTTCTCGCACCAAACTCCACGATCGGACCCCGGAGAGCTCCCGCTGCCCGAGCCGGGTGATCCGGTCCCGAATCCCGGAGAGCCTCCAAGAGATCCCGGTGAGCCTGTGCCGATACCTGGAGACGTGGTCCCAGGTGAGCCCGAAAAAGAGCCCGGAGAAGACGTGCCGGAGCCAGGTGAAGGTGTTCCAGACGAGCCGGGCATAGAGCCCGCGCCTTCAGGTGCAGGACGGCTGCCAGACCGGGACTCCTCGTATGCCTTACGGTACCATGTCTCAGGGGAAAAAGAGGTCGATTTGGTCGGAGAACCATCTGTCATCTGAGGAAGAGGAGCACATTACCTCACACGCATATCGGTATTTCCAATCTGAACAATATTCATTACCGCACTTTTTATTTTTACAATTTTTTTATTAGTAGAAATAGCACAAGCAACAGCAGCATCACAACCAGTATAATAATAATAATAATAATAATAATAATAATAATAATAATAATACATCCTTAAGTAAAATTTACCCCATATTTTCGGCTTCTGGTCGTCACAGACCTATCTTTATTCCCACTTAGTGAAGTCATAATGAAGGTTAGGGAAAAGGGAGAGGGGGTATTTTAAACCTTTATTATTTTACATCCAAGAAAAAAAAAATCTGGTTTTAATGGATCCCCCAGTCTTCACTTTTGTTACCGAAGCTCGTAAGCACGCAAGGTAAATACTACATCCAGCCGGATCCCATAAGGTAAAAACAGAAAATACGGTTTAAACAGTAATTCCACTTGCTCTACTTTTGTGAATTTCCGAAAATGAAATAGATCCTTAGTCTCTTCAAGGCTTCCTCGACTTTTAAAAACCACAGTAACTACATGTTGGTAGAGCTGGCGGAAAAAAAACGTTTGTATAAAGCCAGCACCTCGCCACAATCGCAATCACTGACGCTGTGCATGAGCGAGCGACGCTGCAAAAGCGTACGGTGTGTTCAGCGCTAGTGCCAGGGTCTCTCAATGCCACTCCACGGACTTGCGACTTTCCGGAGGTACCGTAAGTGGTTAGAAAGACCAGAAAATGAAGCTCTGCCCGTGGGCGGGTCCTACCGGCCCCTTTTCTGCATTCAGCCAACGGAGGAGCGACTTCTAAATGAGTGACAGAAGGGAGATGGTTCCTATTAAATTTCAAGCAAAGGGCAGAATAAAATTCAAGTGTCACATTTACAGAACGAGTGGAGCACGTTTAGTATTTATACCTTTTGGGGGAAACTGTGTAATTCAAATAGGCTGTAAATGAAGGAGCAGCGTGAGATGTCTGCATGATTTTAAATGTAACAGTTACAAGTTGGGTTAGTGAACTGTGGTCTGCATTTCAGAAAAACATTTTGACATTTGTGACTACTAATAAAATGCTGAATCACATATTAAATAGTGCCATTTTCGTGATTATCTATGGCGAATATCCTCCTGAGTGTAATTAATGACGAAGGCATAGGGCAACAATGGACAACACATCGGCAAGTGGCCATCTCGTAAAAAAAGCCACCTCGGTTTAAGAGAACCAACTTGTTGGAAATATTTATGAAAACATTATATTGCAGCCCGTGATTCTAAAATTACGAGACAATTTTCCTCAACGCTTACGTTTTACAGAAACGTTTTGTTTTCTGTCAGATTTAGGCGATACAGAGTTATAAAATTCGTTGTGAACATCAATAAAGTTCTTATACAAATGCATTTTACTTTTTGAAATGACAGTATGTCAATTTATGTAGCTGTCTTGTGATAGAAATTGCCAGGAAAAAAAACGTATTTTGTTGGATTATATGTTTGCGTGGGAATGCAGCGCCATCTGTCGGCACTACGAAAAACAAACATTTGCTCAAAACGCTGTTATCACGGAGAAGAATTACGTATATGGGGCTTCTAATTTGCACAACACTATGTGAAGTCACATGTTCACAAAAACGAATTTTCAAGATTTCACCGCATTCATTTCATATTTATGGTACAAATACCTCCTTAATTGATATGTTAATGTATAAAATTTAAAGTTATTCAGTTCTAGTCTACATCTGGAGATAATTGATATAGCAGATAATGTATTGCACACAAACCCACTAAAAAAATATATAGTTGTTTTATTTTCCACTTTGTACATTAACACTTGCAGATGTCCTTTGACGTCCACTATATAAACGCCGTGGTAATATTTGCAGCCATTTATCTTCAATGGTCATCATGCTCACAAAGTCATTGTAGAAAATGACGTTCTTGTTAGGGTCTAGCGCAGCAGACAGCATTTCGTCCATCTCCTCTTGAGTAAAAGGCTCTCCTAAACCGTGGTGTAAGGGGTCGAATTTCAAAGCAGGAACCAATGCAATATCTACCACAACACATTAAATACATGCATATGAGGTACACATTGGCTTCAGTTGTAGGACGTCAGTTACTGGCTAAAGTCTATTTTAAACAAACTTAGTAAAAAATTAAAAATGTATACTATTTTAAGACATTGAATAATAATATTACCATACGTTATTGCATTTTGCACATATTCTGGCCTTGTATGTTAAACTGTGGTGAAAAAATAAGGATTGTTTTTTTTTTATAAAATAAATCATAAAATCAATGAGATAGATTAATTTTAATTTTGACTCTTGGTGCACCTCAGAAAAAGAGTAAACACAGTGTAGGCTTTCAAAGGAAAAGACATCAAGTACAGGATTCCTTAGTCATGTATTCTGCACAACTACTTTGTCGAAGGAGGGAGCCAGTGTGCTGTTTGATAAAAACAAGAAAATCACACTTTGTCAATCCATTGGAAGGATTTCAATACAGCATGAATATTGGCTGCACCACATGGTGATGGGTTTAAAGCAGGCCTTTGGCACTTTGTGACACATAGGACTGGACTAAAACCCCAAAGGACCCTCCTACCCCTTGGGGTCCTCCGCCTTCTTTTGCAGTTAACTATTATTATTATTATATGTGCCCTTTAATGTGCAGCATGCATGAGGTTTCATTGATGGCAGGTCTGGTCTTGGTGACATGTGGAGATGGTCTGTTGATTATGCATTCTGCCCAAAAAACATGTAAGTGTGGGTGACTCTGCCAGGATTCAAACCCGCACAGCCACAGCCTGCTCAGAGGTATGAGGCAGAGGTGAGGGATTTCTGCTGTGCCATAGCACTGTTACACAGTCCGGTACATAAGCCAGATGCCTAAAGTACTTTAAATTATTCCTACTGCACACATATAGCATGTAAAAGCATAACTGTTTCTAATTAAAAAGTGAATGTTTTAGATACACAGAACAAAAAAAACCAAAACACACTAAACTGTTTTGTAAGACCTTCAAGAACATGTTAAAACTGCGGGCATTCTACCTTCTTGAGTCATATATTTTACAAGTTCTTCGGCATTCAAGTAGCCTTTTTTCTGTTGATCTAAAATCTATCACAGAAGAGAGGGAGAGAAACACAAAATCACACTTTTTTCACAACCAGAAGTAGGCAAAAAGAAAATTGCTTTGCATATACCATTGTGTGATTGATTCAGTGTATAATTTAATCAAAACCCAAAGACACAGAAGTGTTATATGCTGGAGTGTAAAGGTGGCATATTAGTACTTGTCATGTTCATAATTGGATTTATAGGATTGTACTGCTTACCTCAAAGGCCTGGATGAGCAGGTCTTCAGGGATGGGACGATACCTGTGGATTTCAAGGGCACATGGTAAGCTCCACCAAGCTTTACTCACATTGTGGACACCTCTCACTAATGCAACACTGGTGCTAAATAAAGCTATGAACACTAAAAAGGTTTTTCTTACTACATATACTGCATCTATGCAACATCTTTGTTCTCTGAAAACATGAGAGTTGTTGGGAATCCATTTGTTCACTGTCCAATGCACAGAATTTTCTATTAATACTACTTAAATATGTCACCTGATGTGTTCATAACTCCAAAATTGTGGAATCTCTAAAATTTTTAAATTTGTATATTTAAGGAAAAACTGGTATAACTGAATCAATATTTTCTTTAAGAAAGCAGCCAATTTTAGTGTGACAGACCAATGTATGCCAAAAACTGATGTCTATGTACTGTGAGGTGGTCACAGTAAGGTAAGTAGAGGAATGCCTTTCACTGCTATCAACCAAGTGTATCTGTCAGTTCAGCACAGGAACCAATATAAAATGCCTACACCTTACTTCCTTTCCAAATTTCTCTGACCTTAATTAAGCCAGTACTCACTTGCGCTCCATTAACACCTTTGTCATCATTGGCAGAAACTTCTCAAAACGGATATACCTTGTTGGCTCCTCTTCCTCGATCTCCATGGGCAAATGACAAATAACATATCAATGTCTGAATGGGAAGTGAAACTTTTCCTTTGTGAAAATGTTACTCTGCAGTACAGGTCATCATACTGTAAAAATCACATTAAGAACAAATTCTTATAGATTCATCAGATGATTTTATTGTACTCGTATTATACATGTCACGTGAAAATGTCTGGGATAGAAGATAATCTCTTGTAATGTTTTCCATATTTAAAAAACAGGTAGTGAATGAAACTTTAAAGATATCAGGATTCAAAGTTGGTTAAACAAAACCTGCATTAAGTTCAGTAAATTTGAATGGTTGTCACAGCAACTGTAAATCAAAGAGCATACAGTCCTAAGAAAAGAATAACCTGATAGTTTTACAAATACTGTACTGTATTTAAATGAGGTGTATGTCATGTCCCTAGCCTGTCATGCTTCCTATATCCTCTAGTTCCCCGTTTCAGTTTTCTGCGAGCCTAAATTTTTCCTTGTGAGCATGTTAATTTAATCAGTGTTCTCAGCTGTCTTTCATTTCCTGCTCTTCCCTATATATACCAACCCTGTATGTTATTCCTTTGTCAATTGTTGTAGAGGGTTATGTATAGTGTAACTATTTAATGACAGTCCTTTGTTATGTATGCTCTTTGCCTTACGTATTGACCCCCTTCGTCTGAATAAATCCTTCTGCAATTAGACTCAGCCTTTGCCTGAATTCCTATGCTTCCCCAAGTGTTACAATATCTACTCAACTTGAAATTTTGAGACATGGTTCTGTCAGACATATGATTATATCAAACTTTTGTACAGAAAAACATTATAAAAATATTTCACAGGACACAAGAATGGTATCTTACCTCTGCAATTATATTGTGTAATTCTGCCTCTGAAGGACAACATCCAAGTGATCGTATGATTGTACCAACCTCCCTTATCAAAAGCAGAAGAAATACATTACAAATATTTCTTTTTTGCCTCAGTGTGGAGCCCCTGTAGTCCCCAAAGTGATATTTATTCAATCTTGTGTGCACAAGATACATTATATTGCCAAAAGTATTGGGACACCCCTCCAAATAATTGGATTAAGGTGTTCCAATCACCTCCATGTCCACAGGTGTATAAAATCAAGCACCTAGGCATGCAGTTTGTGTCTGTAAACATTTGTGAAAGAATGGGTCGCTCTCAGGAGCTCAGTGAATTCAAGCGTGGTACCGTGATAGATTGCCACCTGTGCAATAAATCCATTTCCTCACTACTAAATATTCCAGTCAACTTTTAGTGGTATTACAACAAAGTGGAAGCAACTGGGAACAACAGTAACTCAGCCATGAAGTCTTAGGCCACGTAAAATGACAGAGCAGGGTCAGCGCTTGCTGAAACACAGAGTGCAGAAGCCGCCAAACTGTCTGCAGAGCCAATAGCTACAGACCTGGAAACATCATGTGGCCTTCAGATTAGCACAACAGCAGCGCGTAGAGAGCTTCATGGAATAGGTTTCCATGGCTGAGCAGCTGCATCCAAGCTGTACATCACCAAGCGCAATGCAAAGCGTTGGATGCAGTGGTGTAAAGCACGCCACCACTGGACTGTAGAGCAGTGTTTTCTGGAGTGACGAATCACGTTTCTCTGTCTGGCAATCTGATGGACGTGTCTGGGTTTGGCGGTTGCCAGGAGAACAGTACTTGCCTGACTGCATTGTGCC
>JABJVR010000021.1:4545108-4583624 GCA_025773905.1 Chitala chitala | reverse complement strand
AGGACCCCATTGGTTCAAGTTTAATTGGGCAGTGGCAATGACTAAATCACCATTTGCTTTTTTATATAGTCTTTTTTTTTAACCCAAGACAAGTTTATTGGAAAGAAACACGTGTATTTTACGTTTAGAAATTATTTTTCAGTCGTACTTATACTGTATGTTTATGGGATATTGCTCCAGATTTTTATATATATTTTTTTATATAGTCCAAAAACGTTCGAGATTACCACCCGAATAGTAAAAGTGCATTCGCAATCTTCCGCGTATTGTCGACTTATTACGAATACAGCCGATTAGATACACGTGAACGCGCCTTCTACAGTATAGGTGAGGGGTCGCAACCCGCGGCTCCGTAGCCGCATGTGGCTCTTTCATACCTCTGCTGCGGCTCCATGTGGCTTTGGAAAATAGAATATTTAATTTAAATTTTAGTTCGTTAGTATTTTTAAAATGTAATTCTAAATTTGAATATTATGGTATTATACATGTAAATATACAATGCCTAGGTATTACATACAATGCCTAGGGAACGTATATAGCATACTAAAATTAGACATTTCATGCTCTGAGCACCGTCTGAGCAGGATGCCTTCTTATGTTCTCCCATGGATGAAGTTTTGCTTGAGGGACACCAAAGGCCATTGAGAGTTGCTTCAACACCAGGAGCAAAGGTGGAATAAATAGTGTTATTTATATCATAGTGCTAGTTATAGTCAAAGTCTCAGTAAGTGGGCCTGTTTATTCTGTAATGTTAACATGCCCAGGAGGGGCTGGGCAGCCAGTCAAACTTGGGCCCCCAGAGGTTTTTTTTCCACACTTTTTTTGGTTCCTCTTCTCTGCTGTTCTCTGGCTTCATTTGTATTCATTCTTACAGCTTATTCTGTAATATCTGCAGTTTCTTCTGTAAAGCGCTTTGAGGCACATTGTTGAAAAAGGCGCTATACAAAAGTATGGCTTAATCCAAATGCGTCGATACGAACCTACTCAGACTAAACCTAACGATTCGTTTGTAAATATGTTTACGTTCTTAAGATAGTAAAATTATGTTTTTGCCCGCTAAACCAAAAGACTCAAGTCCGGGAGCCAATTAGTGGGTATCCGACCCCTGGGGTGACGTCATCGTCCATGCAGCCGACGTACTTACTTTTTAAAACTTTGTTTAGAAAGGCTTTTAATTTCACACAGAATTATATTATATGATTCATAAATAAATGTAATTATCGACAGTATTGTTCATACTGCTTTTACACAAAATGTACTGGAACGTATGTATTGTGTCAGTTTAAAGCCCAGCTAGGATTTCAGAAACATCTGACGCATCTACAAGTTTTATTCAGCCTTTATGTGTTGTACAATTGCGTTTATTTTTCCTATAAATAGTTAAATACATTTCTGATAGATATGTCAACAGACCGTGGAAAAATAAATTTTACCATTGTATGCTGCCATCTCGTGGCCACATTTTAAAACGCGATTACTGCGGAAAATGAGTTTTTACAGATAAAACGAAATATTAACTTTTTTTCTGCCAGATGGCAGTGTATAACGTGAAAACAATTTTCAACCTGTTTTTTTCTACACTTCAAAATGTGCAATTTTATGTTGATTTACCTGTTTGGTTTCAGTCGTTACACAAAAGATTGTGAACCAAAGTATCTGCCACAGCTATCCTCAGCGCCATACCATACCCCCTGGAATTAGATTTATTAGGCAGCCGTTTGTGAAGGATACTTCTAAATTCTGATAGAACCGTTTGAAGGAGATAAAAGGAAGGTGTAAGTGCTGACATGACCTGACATACGACTTGACCTTACCCAGCAAACATAAAACGTTCAAATAACGTTAGCTAAACGTTCCCTAAATGTTTAGTTAATGTTATTTGAACGTTTTGTGTTTGCTGGGCAACTGCCCTGAGCTGTTTGGGGATGAATGATGTACTGAATGGCGAGGTCATGTTTAAAGAGTTAGTGCAATCACCTGTAGCAGTTTTGGGTTTAAATTTCAAAAGCAACAATTTATATATTTACAGTCACACATATAAATACAATCACAGATGCCACTGACAGACGATGCTAATAATATTTAATTCAATTTGACGTGTCAATACATTTAATGCGAACTTTGATATACGAGTAGCAGTCTTTGAAAGATCTTACGTTCTGCAAAACTCAAGGTTGACTGACAGCGATTGCTGTCGCAGGCTCAAACCATCGAAAACGTGTTTAATGCATAAGTAACTTCTATCTGTATAGAACATATCAGAGGTGTTTATTCCCATGTTTATCCTCAGCACACCAGACGCAGAGGAGCGCGCAGGAGCGGCCCGCAGTCCCGGGACGCGCTGACGTAGTGACGGAGAGGCAAGCAGGGGCTCCGCGTTGGCCGCACACGCAATGTCTGCGCCGACACACAAAAAAACCCCGCAGTTAGTGGCGTTCTTTCGGAAACTTAATTTTCGTTTTATTAATGGCACAATTTGCAAAGACACAGTAACGTTTTGCTATAATTTATGCGAGTGATCATGAAGAACACAGACTTTTAAAGTCACACGGCTTCCCACGCCTGTATCTGGACTGTAACTAGGAAGCATTCTAACGGCAGAAAGGGGAGGACGTTTCAGGAAAAGGGGGATAATTTCATTTTTAAGGGGGCGGGAGAATCGGACAGCTAAAAAAACGAGAAAACACTGTACGCGTTGGGCTTGCTGTGCGCCTGTGTGTGCGGAGAAGATGGCCGGGAGCTGTAGCAGTGTGGCAGCGGGATCTGGAGAGATTATCCAGCTAAACGTCGGCGGTACCAGGTGGGTCCGGCTACATTGTTTCATAGCGCATCAGTTTGTTTCTTTTTGTGAGGATAAACGCAAAACAGGGAGGAGAAGCGCTCACAGTGCGGCTCCCAGGCCCGGTCCGGACGGGATTCAGGATGCAGCGATCCCCAAGCCCCGCTCCTCTGTCCGTGGGAACATGTGTGTTTACATCACTGTTATTAGATACACTTCACTTGCTGTGAGTCTCAACTCCTGCGTTATTTGCTCACGTTTTAGCTACTCGTTTTCAAAGTCTTTCTTAAACAAAGAACATGTTTGTTTATGCATTAGAAAATTAGTACTGTTTAGGAATACCGAGGCCATTGCCATGTTCCGTTTGTCGCTAAATGTAAGAACTTGCATATCTGGTGTTTCTTATATTAATCCAATTAGTTACCGACGTTACAGCTCCTGCTCTGTAGTTTCATCCGTATTATTATTACGAAGATTAATTATTTCGTCAGCGCTGCACTGATTTGTCAACTTCTAATGCTTTGAAATTGTGAAATCCATTACATGCAAATTCTATTGCAGATTACGAGAAAAACGTTTCTTCAAACTCTAATGAATATAATGAATATATAGTCTACTGTATCAGTTTATAACGCATCGAATGAAATACAATATTAATATCGCCTGAATACGTAACTTGTTTGCCTAAAGTCTAGCTTTAAGAATTTTTTTCATCTCCAATCCGTCCATATTCCAAGGGATTTATCCTGTGTAAGGTCGTGGGGGGCCTGGCCCCTATCCCAGGTACCTTACTGCACAAGGTGATGGACACCCTGAATGGGGTGCCAACTCATTACTGGGCACAGTTGCAACTGTGGAGAGTACCCAGAGGAAACCCACAAACTGTAGGAAAACATGAACCCCAGGGTGTTCAGCATCACAACTGAGCCTTTCCCTTACACCCTATTCACTCTCAACTACATCCCCACCCACTCCTCCCACACTATCACAAAACTCACCGACGATGCTACTGTGATTTGACACGTCTCGCAGAACGACGTTTGCATACAGTCAGGAAGGGAAACATTTTGCTAGTTGATGCAGAGACAAGATCCAGAAACCAAAAAGCTCGTTACTGACTTTAGGAAGATTGGTAAATGCAAGCATTAAGACCTGCTTGTAAATGGCAAGGTGGTGGAGAAAGTGACCAGCTTCAAACATCTAGGAGTCCATATGACTTTAACAGTCTAGCTTTATGATCTGACACAAACTGGAGTCTTAGCCGAAGGTGTGACGTAATTACAGGAATATATCGAACATGGTCCATCTGCACAGTGTGCGACGTCAATCATTTGCATGGTGATGTATTGTCACACGATGTATCATTACATCCCTGCTAACGTATGTCGTAAACTTAACCTGTCTTGAGCATTATACCCTTCCAAAACTGAGCTACCAGTCATAGAAACTCAGAAGCAACGTCCGTAAAGTCTTGAGCGAGGTTTAACAAGATCAGAATGTATCGTAGCCTTACAGTGTAGATCAGGTGGCTGTCACACCTGAAAAATAAGTTATTTAAATTGCCTTCAACAGGCATACTGTTTACATAAAGTTTTTATATTAACATTTCATATATTGTGATAAAATATTGTATTATTTTAATTTTAGTATTATTATTTTTTTCTGAATTGAGCAAATGTCCACTGAAATTATGTCTTTATATGTGTATTTGTCGTTTGCTGTATCTTGTAAAGTGTCCTTGAGCCTGGGAAAGGCACTATATAAATTAAACATATTATTATTATATTTATTCTGTACACTGAATACAGTATTTTCTTTACCCACAGCAAGCCACAGAATTTATATGTTTCTGTAGCTTGTTTATACAGGTGGATGTTTACTCGGATAATTCAGGCTAAGAACTTAGCTTAAGGGCTAAACAGCAGGAGCCCGTCCTGGGGTTTGAACGTGCTTCTGTGTGACGTTCAGGGAATAATGCTGTGTGTATGATATAAATAATGCATTTCCACAACATGCATATTTAATGCTTTCTGCACAATGGTAAATAAATAGGCTTGATTATTATGTGGTATGTGAATATGGTTTGCACCACAAAATTCAAATCGTTTAGCAAGTGTGAGATATATTAATAATTTCAGTTTTTGTTGTCATTTCTGTGTGTTCAATCAGGTTTAGCACTTCCAGGCAGACCCTGATGTGGATTCCAGACTCTTTCTTCTCGAGGTAGTAAACTTTGGCTCTCTCTCTGTGTTTAAGACGGGCCTTTTGAGCTGTTAAATGTCCACAGCTTAAGCTCAGCTAGTGTTTTCTGGTTGCTGAGAAAACAAAAAGCACTGACCGTGCTGTTGAGAAGCTGGGTCACTCTTATTGAGTCAGCATGTCTTTGTACACGCTGACATATGTGTTTTAAAGAAGGATTTCTTTGGGCTTCTTTTTTACCTTTTCTGGAATTTTGAGTCAGTCTTTTTATTTTAAAATATATTTTAAACTTTTGTACGTATGTAAATTCTTTGTACCAAGAATTTAGATAATGGCATATAAGGTAAGAATATTCAACTGCAATTCAAAAACTGCTTACTTGCTTAAAATACTTTCACCTTGGATAAACTGACATTAAAACAGGTGACATTCGTGGACTGCTGTGTGAAGGGGGCTGCAGTACTGTTTAAAGGTTTTAAAGTTGCCAGGAAACTGGGTATTTGTACTGCAGCTACACTAGTTTAAAAGAATTAGTTATTTAGAAAATTAAAGAATGGCCATCTTTATTGGGTATTAAGTGGATTTAATAAATTGGTGTATAATGATAGGATGACCAGGAAGTTCTTTTTGCAGCTTTTTTCTGAGTGCTTAAAAGCATTACGTTGACAGGAAAAATAACCCATTTTGAAGATGATTTGGTATAATTATGATGGTAATACCTGTCAAATCCCCACACAGAACTACAGTTTTGATGGAGCCATGTTTTTTTTTTAGATCAAAATTACCACTATTAAAGCAGCAATTTTAATGTGTGCCGATTAAAGACAGGAAAATGGCTTTCCCAGTGGCACTGTGGCCTGACCAGGCTGTCTGTGACATGTGACTGAGTCTCAGTGGGTACTGCATTGTTGCTTTTACAGTTTGCTCAGTGGACGGATATCGACTCTTCGGGATGAGACTGGAGCGGTGAGCACTTTCGGAAAAACACATTTTTGATTGCAGAAATAGCGTCTCTTGTAAACACGTCCATCACAACATGGCAGTAGGAAAATATTCTACTATTGACTTGCCTCAAAAACAATGAAATGGTCTCACCTCATTCTGTTTTATACTAAAATCTGTTTGCCGTTCTGCAGATTTTCATTGACAGAGATCCAACGGCGTTTGCACCAATTTTGAACTTCCTGCGGACCAAAGAGCTGGACCTGCGGTAAGATGTGCATTGACCCTGCCTCGTGCAGTAAATTAGTTTTTATTTTTATTATATATTAGATCATGTATATTTTTGTCTTTCTTTAACAGGGGCGTAAATATTAATGTCCTGAGACATGAAGCAGAATTTTATGGCATAACACCCTTAGGTATGGAATAAATTTAGAATTATTATTATTTTTTTTACCAGTAGTAATCATGAAATACAAACTTAAAGTAACACTGCTCAGAACTGTTTAACAAACTGCATCAGTAGGATTCGCATATATGGTAATCAGGATACCTGTATGAAATGGAAGTAAATATTGCGTTTAAATGAGTGAACTTGGGACCTCAGATAAAGTCCACACTGGCATCGCTTTCTGTTGGCACGTGCCTTTGGCGTTGAGCTCACGGATGCGTTCTGTGTGCTTTGTCAGTGCGCAGGTTGCTGCTGTGCGAGGAACTCGAGCGGTCTTCATGCGGCAGCGTGCTGTTCCATGGCTACCTTCCGCCCCCAGGTGCTCCGTCATGCTGTGCCTGCAGGTTTCCCAGCAGGTTTTCCACCACTACCTTGCATTGTCTCACCTGACATCTTATAGATAGTAATATAGCAAATGGGGAAAACCTTGTTAACTGTTTTTGGCCTGACAGTGCGTCTATAGCTGGAGCAGACATTTACCCTGTGCTTTTATTAACACCTACTGTATGTTGAGGAGTAATGTTGGTAATTTAGTGTTTTGTAGGAAATAATTTCTGGTGCAACTTTTTGGTAGTCTGTCCCTCTTTAAGTGCACAGAACCTTTTAAACGTATGGAATTTTTCAACAAATACAAACAAAGTAAGCTTGCTGGAAGCTTGTAATAGTTATATATGTATTAAATAATTTGCTAAAATCACAAGGTGTTCAATTTTCTTTTTTTGAACTGAACCAGTTTCTCGTTTAAAATACTGAAATGGCTACCTGTGTTATAAAGATCAGGGACACTTAACTGTAAAATTAGGAAGCAAGACAGTTCATTTTGTCTTTTGTTTGTATTAGTTGCATGTGGCAGCCATTCCTTTCAGATTTACGAGGAGCAGCAGTAATGACACTTGGATGATAATGGGAAGAGAGCTGTGCCATGTAAAATGTAAAGAGCTGTAATGTTTTGAAATCAGCACTCATGGTCTGAGTAGGACACCGGTGATGTCAGCGTCTAGTGTTCTGTTCCCCTGTCCGTCCCCACAGCCATTCCGTCCCGCAAGGAGAGCGCGGCCCCGATGCCAGCAGCCTCCTGCCAGGAGGAGAGGCCGGGGCCCAGCGGGGCTGAGGGAGGTCTCCCTAGGCCCTGTCCTCACACCGTGCTCCCTGGGCCCTCTGGAGCAGAGGCCCCGCAAAGGCTGGGTGAGCTTCTCAATGCTGGAAGTCCCTGTAGGCGTGGAGTTCTGCTACACAAGAGACAGAACGCTGTGAAGCACATCTCTCCGTGTGCTGCTGGGAAACAAAGAAACCCTCTTTACATAGGAAGCCATTAAGATTCCTTCATAGTCATAAAAGGAACAGAGAAGGGGGGGCTGGGAAACTTGGCAGGCCTGGTGCTGCCTGCCTAGGAGACTGCAGGACACAACGTTCTCAGTTTTGTGCTGCTCTTAGAACAGGGGGTGTGGCTGCCATGGCAACTATGTGGGCCAATCAGTGTCGTGAAAGGAAGTGACATGGAGGCTGTGCTGGAGAGCCTTGTTAAAAGGGTGCTGTTGGACCAGCGTGCCAACGAAGAAGAATCGGATGATTCACTTCTTCCGTGTTTTTAAAAACCAGTTTATATGCTCATGAAAATGTTATTTTTTTCCTGACTGTGCTTTCCAACCACACTTCAGGTTAGTTTTTTGAGATTGACCGTCAAAACGAGCTGCGCTCGAGGTTCGAGCGCCACTCAAGGCGTGCAGGGTCAGAGGCGGCCGTGTGCAGCCTGATCGCCGTGTGTGTGCTGTTGCAGCGCTGTAGCGTTATTAACTTATTCTGTATCATAACATTATTGATTTTACTGAGATTGGCCTTTTATGAATGCAGTTTATAAAAATATTAAATGATTACACTCACTTTAACCTCAATGCTTTATGTATTTAAAATTTTTTTTCATTTCTACAGGGTCACCGGTTGACCCCAGGAAAGTGTTAATTGTTGCCGGCCACCACAACTGGATTGTAGCAGCATATGCACATTTTGTAATCTGCTACAGGTAGGCCGTTACATGCTGGGCCGCCATCTGAACGAACATGTGAACATGCCAGTGGCCATTCTACACGGTTTCAACTGGGGGGGTGCAGACTGGGGCCAGTTGTTATGTTAGGGGGACCACACGGTTCCTCCAGATTTTAATTATACTAGATTGGTAACATTAGGAAGCAAAATACATTTTTGAAAATCGGTGAGTTATTTATGGCGTTTTTCACATTTGTATTCAGTATGACTGTTTGTTCTGTTTATTATCTGTTTTAGCAAACATCAACGTGCTTGTATCCAGTGCTTTTGTTTAAGTGTAAGAGACTGTTTCACATCTGTTTGTTTAGTGTTTATTACTTTGGCTGCTTATTATAATTAATTGTACGATTTTTATCATTTCCTGCAAACGCACCGATGAGCCCTTCTAGAGTCAGTGCTGTTGCCATCCGAAGTTAGCTTTACACACACAAGCTAATGATATACAGTAGAGTTTCAGTGCATGTCTGCAAACATGACACTGTTCTACCAGTAATCTTAATGCAAAGTAAAAGTGTTAACTCAAACATTTAGCGTAATTTTGATGGCTAACCTTACTGTCAGCTTTGTTATTATTGTTCACATTGAACTATATGGTATCGTGTCACAAATTTCATTGAGAATAAAGGGAAGAACGACTCAATAAAAAAAATTCTCAGACATTTTTATTGGAATTAGCATCTCAACAAATGTGATAATTGCAGTAGTTTTAAAACATGTCATTCGCCCTTATTTCTTGTTTTTGGTCGTCTTGCTTCCACAAGCTTGATTTTACTTTTTTTTTTTTTTTTTTTTTCTTCTGTTGCAACTTTTCACCAGCTGAAGTGACTCCACCACCCATCTTAAGAGTCCGTCAAGATATTGTGCACATTTGTGGTTTGTCTGTTCCCAGCCCACATATGTAAATGCAGATAATACATTTGCTTCAGACCCAAATAGCATTTGTATTTGGGGGGGGGACATATATGTTGTCACAGGGGGCACTACCCCCCCCTTCCCAAACCACCACTTGAACAAGAGTAAGGTGCTCACAGTTCAGTAATAGTGCTTTGCCGGTGTACACTCTCTGCAGGATTAAGGAGTCGTCTGGATGGCAGCAGGTGTTCTCCAGCCCTTACCTCGACTGGGCCATAGAACGCGTGGCTCTCAATGCCAAGGTTGTAGGTGGTCCCCATGGTGACAAGGACAAGATGGTTGCCGCGGCATCAGAGAGCAGCATTATCCTGTGGAGCATCCAGGACGGAGGCAGTGGTAACGAAATAGGTAGGAGGGAGAGGCGTCTGATGGACCTGAGGAATTTACAGTGCGTGAACTTCGGCAGTAGTTAAAGTAGGTTTTTAGTTTCCTGTTTGTTTAGCATGACTTTATAGCTGTAAGTATTTTGGCGATCTGTTTATATGTCAGATTAGCTTTATTGCTCACAGCGAGATGAGAGTGAGTGCCTGTGTTGAGTCACTTCTTGCCTGTGTGCCTGTGTTCAGGTGTGTTCAGCTTGGGCGTGCCGGTGGACTCCCTGTTTTTCATCGGGAGCCAGCTGGTGGCCACCAGCCACACAGGGAAGGTGGGCGTGTGGAACGCAGTCACGCAGCACTGGCAGGTGACCGGGAGCCGCACACGCTCACATGTGACGATTCGTGGAAACGTGTGTTACGTGACCCCACTGAAACATTCACATCGGAAACAAACACGCCTTTCCTACGGCTTGTTTCTCACACATTCCATAGCTAAATACGTGCACCATCAGCACGAACTTCAGTCCTGGGTTTTCTGTTTTATGCATGCCGAGATTGTATCATGCAGTGTGTGTAACAGCCACGTCTGTGTGTTGTGGCCTTGCAGCTGTTAGGCATTGACTGTATCAGGCAGGTGACGGGTGTGTGTTACCCAGGTGCAAGACGTGGTGCCCATCACCAGCTGTGACACAGCCGGCTCCTTCCTGCTCCTCGGCTGCAACAACGGCTCGATCTACTACATCGGTGAGAGAGACGCGGCTGGTGGACCTTCACCTCAAACTGACACGAATAGACACACAGACCTCTCTACCTGTGTAGTCTGTGCTACAGTCTGTGGGAACCTGAACTTTTTAAAATATGAATACGTTTCATATATACATTCTCTGCTGGCATATACTTTAGTATAAATTTGCTTAACAAAATTATTTAATCTTTTTTCCATTTCTGATATTGTCTCAGAATGTGACTCTGTGATCACGTTTATACAGATTTAACCTTAATTTGCAGACATGCAGAAATTCCCCCTGAGAATGAAGGACAACGATCTTTTGGTGACCGAACTTTATCACGACCCGTCCAACGACGCCATCACGGCACTGAGTGTCTACCTGACACCCAAGACCAGTGAGTGAAGCAGGCCGTCCCTTTGGACCACACTGACTCGGAACCAAGGATTCTGCCCCCTGATTGGCACAGGCACACTCTTACTGACTCCATAGAAAAGAAAATGTCCCTCTCCACTGTTAAAGTCCATCGTTTAAGGAAATCATTACTCACTTTTCCAGTTTGATCACACAGTACTGCATGCCACAAACAGTCCTGTGTTACATCCTAATCCTCATGTTGATAGCGTGTTGTCATTTCGCCGTGTCTGTCACCCTTTAAATTACGACTTGCGTTGCCCCACCAAAGGTGTGAGTGGGAACTGGATCGAGATTGCGTACGGGACCAGTTCTGGAGCGGTGCGGGTCATCGTGCAGCACCCGGAGACTGTGGGCTCCGGACCCCAGCTTTTCCAGACCTTCACAGTGCACCGCAGTCCCGTCACCAAGATCATGCTCTCGGAGAAGCACCTGGTCTCAGGTCAGAGCACTGAAACTATACATACCTTGTCTATCATTTTTTGACAGCCAGCCCATGTTCCCTTCATTTAAAACTCCAAATTATTTTGAAAACTGAACCTATTAAACATCCAGATCAGCAGGTGCCTGTTGGGAACTGAACTAACAACCTCCTGGTAACATAGCCATAACCATTAAACTGCCTACTAGAAGTTGCAGACTTCTAGACATTTTTAAGAACTTTAAGACCTGTATTTGCTTGAATAGTAAACTGTGCTCTCAGTGATTGAAATTCAGTTCGAAAAGCATAGTGATAAAGCACGCTTCTGTTTTATGGCTGAGAAACTAGACTTGGTTTAACTCAAGCCTGAACTTACGCATGGGCTGCTCCAGGGATATGAACCAAGAGCTCTTTACCATTTAACCGCATGGAACACGAACAAACAAACACTGTCCTCTTTTTGTGTAATGTCAAGTGTGTGCTGACAACAACCACGTGCGGACGTGGACGGTGACTCGTTTCCGGGGCATGATCTCCACACAGCCGGGCTCCACGCCTTTGGCCTCCTTCAAAATCCTGTCCCTGGAGGAGGCTGAGAGTCATGGCAGCTACTCCTCCGGCAACGACATAGGTGAGGTGAGAGGAGGCGCTACAAAATAATGGGGGAGGTGTGACATAATGTCAGGTGAGGGGTTTGACCGCCACATTTGTGTGCGTTATATGTTACATGTAATGAAGTTGTGAAAATATTATTGATCAGATCTTGGCTGATTTGGAAAAAAGCTTTGTGGTACAGATGTTTTATTGAATGAAAATGTACGCTTTGTTTTGATGAGTTGACTATGAACAAACAGTGGTGTACAGTATGTACTATTATTGGCAGGATAGAGGCCTTAGTAAATAGTTTAACTTTTATTTCTGTTCACTTAATGACCGGCTCTGTTAATTTTATTGTTGTTCTTTTGCTTCAATAACCACGGTATTGTGAATTTTTTTTTCCCTCTTCCAGTGCCTCTTAAATCTCGATCTTTAGTTAACTCTGTGGCTAACTCCGATAAAATAGCTTGGTCCACTGGGTCTGACTTGTGTGAAATTTACTGTGTGTTTGTGTTTTACAGGGCCCTTTGGAGAGAGAGATGACCAACAGGTCTTCATTCAGAAAGTCATTCCAGTTACCAATAAACTTTTTGTTCGTCTCTCCTCAACTGGCAGAAGGTATAATCACTTATTGTCGTGGCATCTGTGTGCTCCACATTGTTTTGACAGTGTAAAAGTTTGCTGTCAGCACAGTGACCCGTGTTGCGTGCTGTTGCGAAAGGCGCTATATAAAAATAAATTGAATTGAATTGAATTGCGTGTGTGCGTGTACGAGGTCTTGGCTATTTGACCCCTCCAGGATCTGCGAGGTGCAGGCCGTGGACGGCACCACCATCACCTGCTTCACTGTGCGCGAGTGCGAGGGCTCCAGCCGCATGGGCTCGCGTCCGCGCCGCTACCTCTTCACAGGACACGCCAACGGCAGCATCCAGATGTGGGACCTCACCACCGCCATGGACATGGTCAACAAGAGTGAGGACAAGGCCCGGCGCGACGCGGGTTAGTCCACGCGGCTCCTGGGTCGGGCACAGATCGAGATACTTACTGTCTGGGGAAAAAAAACTCTATAAATGTCTCCTCCTCACAGATGTGGGTGGTCCCTCAGAAGAGGAACTTCTGAAGCTGTTGGACCAATGTGACCTGAGCACCTCTCGCTGTGCCACGCCCAACATTAGCCCCGCCCCTTCTGTGCTTCAGCATAGCCGCTTGAGAGAGTCTTGCTCTAGGTCGGTGTGCTGTACGTTTGCTAACTGGCTCACCACCGCATCACCCACACAGCTGAACTTGTGTGTTCTGACTTGTTTGTCTTCAGCCTGCAGCTACATACGCACGACCCCATTCCAGAGACGGCTACCTACGGGGCGCTGCGCCCCTACAGGGAGAGCCCCCTGCTGGCCCGCGCGCGCCGCACCGAGAGCTTCCACAGTTACCGTGACTTCCAGGCCTTCAGCCTGGGACGGAGCCTGCTGGACCCAGGGCCTGGGGAGGCGCGACGCCTGACCGGAGAGGCTGGCTCTGACACTGGTGAGAAGAGGGGGATGGGCGCAGAGGCCTGGCCTGGTCGAGGTGCTGAAAGCCAGTCCGAGTTGGTCCGGCACATCCCCGACAGCCCCGGTGAGGCCCGCAGGAAGTCGCAGCACGATGAGGATGGTGCAGACAGTAGGCTCGATGGGAGGAAGAAGAGCGCATTTGAGGCGAGTTTCCTGGGCAGAAAGAAGGCAGCCCCCGTACCCCAGCTGTCGTCACTGCCCTCCAGCACTGAGGGCGGGGGGAGCGACTCCTCCAGCACCGCCTCGCCCTCCCCAACCAAGGTGTCAACCTCACCCCGCCACAGGAAGGGCACAGAGACGCCGGGCCAGGAAAACAACCTGTGAAAGATGGGCACGCACGGGCAGTGCCCCCGTGCTGACAGAGACACCGCAGCAAAACTCTGCTTTCTGGTTAGCGTTCGGCTTCGGGTTCGAGTGAACACACCCACTGTAATGACACAGCGCACGTCTGCTGTCAGCCTTAGATCATGCACAAAATTCTCATGCACAGTTGTGGCACAACTACACTACAACACTCAGACAGAAAAGAGCAGCACAAAGGGGCTTATAGTCCCCCCACCCAGTTCCACATTTAAGTAGTTTACACATCAGGCACAGGGGGATATAAAATGTTATCAGCACAGGAATGTCCACTTTCACACCCACAGAGAGTGACTGGTATCAGTTAAGAGTGTTTCGTCATCTCAATGCCTACACAAAGTCTGTAATAATTTGGCCTTTAACTGGAATTTTTAGTTTACTATGGCACAAATAAAAGTAAAAAGTCGGCAGTTTGATAAGAAATACATTAACATAGAAGAAAATTACACTATGAAAGACTAAGGCTAGTTAGTATCTCTGTGTTTCGTCACGTGTGTCAGAATGTCATTCTGCCAAGAATTTTTTGTAAAAGAGACTGAGACATTAAAATGTAGATTGCGTTGCTCCGGGATTTGAAGACATCACCCTTGACTGAATGGTTGGTTTCATTGATTCGAAAGTAGGAAAAACTAGTTGTGGACTGACATGATCAGGAAATGACTGGATTCCTAGACCTGTTTGTGGTTGGTGAAAGACGGCCAACTGCTTGTGCTCAAACATCTCAATCTCAGCTGCTAACGTGCGCACGAAACTTGTGGCTATCATTTTTTACGTTTTCATAGCTAATAATATTGACTGAAGGCAGACTATGAAGGACAGATGTTTTTGCCTCCATTTTTATGTCTTAAAAATAAAGTCAGTGCCTTTATCAGTTCAGCGGTCGGATAGTACCAGTAATCGGTGTAATGAATGGCAGGCAGGAATTAAACCAAAGTGATTTTAAGGCAAGTCTTTTCCTGGTAAACCTCTAGAGGTCTTTCTGGAATGCAGGACATGTAATCGGAAGCTTAATCACTGGACATATTCTGAGTTTTATTTTCTCCATGTATCATGTAAAAATGTTACGTGCAAGACAGTTTTGGACAGCAAGGTATAGCTTAACATATGCATCAAGAATCTTATCGCTGTTTTTTATATACACGTGTACACAGTACATATGCGGATACACAGTATATATGCAGTTGTGGTTATTATATTTGTTTAGGTGTTCTAAAATTTGCACTCAACTTTACTGAACAAATCTTGACCTTAACACAGTGGAGTCCCTCTCTATGTTGTAGGAACAACGACTCATTCTGGGTTGCCATTTACAAACTGGCTAATTTATGTTTACAACTTAACCCCGTCAGCCGGTAAACAGCTTGTATATAAAATGTGTATTTATGTTGCTTTTAACTTTTTGTACAGCACCTCTGTAAATAAAAATGTTAATATACATTCAACTGCAAATTGTTACAGTTTGTAGTACATGGAAGAGTGTTTAACTTCTGAGTTGTACTTCAGGCTGAAAACTATGGAAAATGTAGTTTGTTTCTGAATGTAATGGTCAAGTCCTTTAACAAGAAGTATCCACACAGAAACACCCCACACTCCCAGACATTTGTTCATGAGTAGATTGTCAAAACGATTGGAAATACAGCTGACCAAACGCATGGACCCAGCCCCAGTTGCAGTTTATATGCCTCTCTTAACTTGGTTACCAGGGCAGTAGTTTCCAATTAAATGGTGCTACTCAGCCAAAACTGCCACTTTGGAAAAGCACACAAAATATGCCATTTGAAAAGGAAACCATGTCTTACCTCTGAAGATAACTGTGATAGGTCTAAGTTGCCATATGATGTGGACTGCATGTAATGCCTATACCCCCCACTGTGTGGCGCAGTGGTCCTCTGTAGTGGATACTCTTGTCATAGGAACCATTCTTTTTTGTTGTACACCAGAGTGTTGTAGAAGTGGGATGAAGGTCTATGTATGTGTGGAAGTGCTGCTGGCAGTTGTAGCAGTGTTGCTGTGCTTTAGAAGTTTCTGTCGTGCCTCTGATGGCTCCACGCTGAGTTGCCAGCCAGTGGAAAGCACATTCTCCACTTCTGGGTTCAGAATGACGAATCCCAGCTGCCCTGTGAAGTACTTTCTGCTGATTCTGTTAAGAGCCTGAGACTAAAGCACGGGTCTGACGATGGCCCCAATGATGTTGACAGAAGGTTCTCTCTGTTTGGGCCGGCTGGGATTCTGCATGCGTTCATGCTCGACAGAACCATTAACGGGGGCACGCACAAAAGTGGAAAGCCAGCTTATCCCGCAGCCCTGTGTTCAGCCCCTGGTGGCTCAGAAAGGAGTGAGGAGTGGTAACTACAGGGAACTACAGGGCACATGCAATGTGAAGAACATGCTGAAGGGAACTTAAACGCTGGAACCCTGTTGAAAGTGTGTAATGTTGCGGTACAGTTCAGACAGAAGTTCACCTAATGCTGTTAACCTCTACTGACTGAGTAAAACCATTAACCTCGGTTAGCGTTTCTGTCTGCTGTCATTTCTGTACGAAGGCCATGCTAATGTAGCTGCTGAAGCATGTTTACTGTTTATTGACCCCCCCCCCCCCTTACACAGCCATGTTTTATGTACAAAAATAGCAACAGATACAGACTGAATATATCTCATGCACAATGAACAGAAATTTATTATAAAAAGACAAGTAATCACTTTTAAGCATAACCCTTAACACAGAATAAACTCCACGCTTGATTGATGTCTGCTCTGGCAAATGCGATGGGATTCATTCAGTTGTCAGCTTTTCAAACTGACAGTTTATCACAAATTTAAACACTCGTTTTAAGCATAAGCAAATACGTAGGATTATTTCTTAAATCTGCTCTCCCAGGCTGCCTCCCCCCATGTTTGGTAAATCGTTGTAGTAGCCGTCAGAACGTCTGGAGTCTGGACACTGACTAATGAACGGCCCCTCAGCACTACTTCTACACCCAGAAAATAAACAACAGCCTATTCATGCGCCACATAATACTGCGTGTAGAATAAAAAAATAATTTTATGTCAGCGTCTCCTAGCGATACTTTGATTAGCATGGTCTTAATCATATTGCAGTATCAACAGCATGTAGTTTAAATAATGGGTGATACACACCAATCGATTTGCACTATCAACTGCAACCATTGATATAACCAGCAATAGCAAATCATGACAATACAGTTGTACACATTTAAGACACTTGTTAAAAGTAACTGACCTTAAATTCTTTTTTAAAAACTATTGCTAACTAATGTAGGCACAATTTCACAAGGGAAACGTGCAGTTCTAAAGCAAATGGTTGTAGTGGCTTGGTGGGTAGGGAGCCAAGCTGGGGTATGGAAGCCTCCTGGTTCCAATCCCAGCCTAGTCTCCAGGTGTCTCCTTGAGCAAGACACTCTACACTAGCTCCCTGGGTACTAAAAATGGCTGCCCACTGCTTCCCCCAGGGAGAAGGGTTAAATGCAGAGAACAAATGTATAACCTGTTTCCCTTCCCCAATGTTAAAATAATTTGCTACACAAGCCATTCAGTAGAAGACAACACAAGCTCATGTGAGGTTGTCCCCTCTCTCAGTAACAGTTCAGGTGGGGTGGGGGGTATTCATTACTATAAGAAGTGGATACTTCAAAGACACTTTTAATGTGGGGTGCTTTTTCTTTTACAGAAAGCCTTTAGTACAAAAACTCAGCATATGCACTAAGGGAGCATCTATCAATGAAAGCCAGTGGTCTGCAGTGAGGTAGCCCTTCTTCAGCTCGTCCATCCTGTCTGAAACATGGAATCATTAAACTGAATGTCACTCTTCCTCTGTTGTAAAAGTTCATTCACATGTAAGATGTCCATCAGCAGTAGGACACACAACACGTTAAGGTTTTAGTGACCTTAAGTGTGTTTCATTCCTACAACCCTTTTTTAAGTCCTCTGGTCAGGGTGTCCTGTGATGTCTGAAAGCAGCTTGTCTCCGTGGGAGCGCAGCTATAGGTGCGTGTCTGTAAACATGGTTTGCTCCTTCTTGACTGTGCTGCAGCTCTTCACCGCATCCATTAGCTCCTCATCCTCCACACACTGAAAAGGAGATGAAGTTGGTTCAAGGCAAAAGCCACTTCCATCCTCTCATCTGCCCAGGCCAGTACAACTGTAGATGCAAGCACATCATCGGACATGCCTAAACACAAACACACACACACACACAGCTCACACACACACTGCATGTGCGCACACACTACACGCAAACACAACCCACTAATACGCACACACATGCACGCACACACACACACGTAACAGCTAGCTTGAAAACTCCTGACTCTCCAGAACTGCATTTGTTTTGATTATGGAGAGAATCCCACACAGACATGGAAACACTGTGAAAACTTCACATACAGAACCAAGGCAAGAAGTGACCCTGTGAAGGAGTGTGCAGGCCTGTAACACACTGAGCTGCCACACTGACCTCGTTAATTAAACCACTGTTTGGTTTAATTATCATGGAGCCTAATTAAAAGTGCATGCTTGAACTCGTTACCAAAATGTCACCACTTCAGATCCCAAGAAAGGAGACCATTCTGGATGTAATTAAGCCCCACTGATTCAGTATGAATAGGATGAGACTGTAAGTATGTACACAACATTAATGCAAACATACGCTCAGTCGATTTTTTTGTTGAGGCCATAAGTATCCAAGATGGTGCCGATGTTTGTGGCTGTCTGCATCTCTGTCTACATTCTTTCTTACTCACCTTTTGTTATATTTGTTTGTATTAATTCAACCTGTAGACTATCATTCGATTGGCTTACTTTACTTAAAATTTGCTCCATTGTGGATAGATTATTGCATTTCTGTTTGCACATTCAATGGAAGACACTGCCAGCCCTGTTCTCAGATGTACTCTCAACAATGCCAACTCACTGTTTCCACCAAACAGATCCAAAAGTAAATGCTCTTGTTGCCGGAGCAAGAGAGCTGGAGTGCTTGAGAGACTAAGGACTCACCTGAGACTGTTGCCCTCTCCATGCCTCCGCTCTCAGCTGCCAGGCATGCAGGCAAAATGAAGGATGGTTGTACATCCTCACTCCCTGGATGACAACTACCAGTGGCTCCAACCAGTGCTGGGTGACTGAAAAATACCTCTGCCATATTATCGCCCGTCAGAACGAACAGACGAGACAGGGACTGGAGAAACCTTCGGCTCATCAACTGTGCACCCCGGAACCCAATGCCATCTTGTAACCCAGCTCCTGGGATCGCAATCAAATTGGCTCTCTTAAATGTAAGATCAATAGGAAATAGTCATTTGACATGAAAGACTTATTTCATGTTTTGAGAAATGGACTTTCTTTTATCAATTGAAACCTGGGTGAAGCCAGGTGATGACTGTGGTTTTTTGGAACTGCGTCCTACAAACTGTTAACATGCCACAAACCTCTGGCCGTGGTGGCGGTCTGGTTACCGTGTTTAGCAAATCTTTTGATTGCAAACTGGTATCATTTGATAAGTACGTGACTTTTGAACTCCAGGTTTCTGTTGTTTGCAACCCTTGTTCTTTGCTTCTTGTATTGGTTTACTGTCCTAGTTCTATGTTCATCAGAAAATTTCCTGATTTCTTGCTGCTGTACTTCCTAAATCTAATAAGCTTTTGATTTGTGGGGGATTTCAATATTCATTTACACTGCCCGAGTCGTCTGACCTTACCCAGTCGGTTAACGTGCCCACACACAGACGCACATGGACATACTTTAGACCTAGTAATCTTGTGGGAGATTCGTGTTTCTTGGATCACCTTGCAGTGTTATTCTAAACTGATATCCCCTCACCCCTTAACACTGTCAGTTTACCAACCTGCTGCAGACACTCTATTTTCTCAATCGTCTGGGGCATTTTTCAGATGTTTTCATGGGCCACCCGTTATTCCGGTATGACAATGTGGACTGCCATCTAACAATGTCTTAATCATAATGTCATGACATTAGCTAAGGATCCATGGCTCATGATAATACCAGTGCAGATAGAAGATGCTGCAGACAAGCAGAATAAAAATGGAGAAAAGACAAACTCCATTAGATTTCTTGAGGCTCTGTTTGGCTGAGTATCAGCACACAGTAAAGGCAGCCAAATCAGAGTTTGTGTCTAGGACAATAATAACTGTCATCATCCTGGAGTTTAATTCAGTTACAATCAACTGTATAACTAATCCTTGCTTAACTGGACCATCTGATATAATGGCTGACTGCTGTGAAAAATTTACTCATATTTGAACACTTTGTCACCAAAATCGAGTCAGTAAGGCTTGGTTAGAAATGCAGCTGTATGTTGAGTCTTCTTCATACTCTGCAGTCTTTCAAAACTTTGACCCTGTTTGATTCTCTTTTTCTTAGATAGTTAAGAATTTGAAACCCTCTTTCTGTCCACTTGACATAGTTCCTGCCAGGCTTCTAAAAGAGGTTTTTAACACTGCAGGTTCTTGTTTTGTGGCTTTCATAAATGACTGTCTTAGACTGGGTTTAGTACTTTATGCCTTAAAACATGCAGTGGTAACACCCCTCCTTAAGAAACCCTATCTTGATCCCACTGTATTATTTCAGACCTACTTCCGACTTACCGTTTTTGTCCAAAGTCTTGGGGAAAGTGGTCTCCATTCAGCTCCAACATTTTTTAGGCGACAATTCCATTTTTGAAAAATTTCAATCTGGTTTCAGAATCCCACATGGTACTGAAATGGCTTTACTAAAAATCTACAATGATACTATGCAGCACTGGATAATTAAAATCCTGTTATATTGACTCTCCTTGATCTGACAGCTGTGTTCGACACTGTGGACCATGACATTCTCATCTCTCCTCTCAACATACTAGTAGGTCTTCATGGTACAGTGCTGAAATGGTTTGTATTTTACCTTAGGAACAGGAGTCTCTCAGTGAGCTGGGGGAATGTTTCATCTTACTGTGCCCCTCAGCCTTGGGGGGTACCCCAAGGCTCAGTACTTGGGCCTGTTCTAATTTCTTTGTACTTATTACCTCTGGGTTGTCATTAGGATGTATAATGGATGAATTTACATTAGGATGTATAGGATGTCTTTTCATCTTTACACCAATGATGTTCAGTTATACCTGCGTGTAAAACTTAACTTCCAGACCCGTTACAGTCATTATTCAATTATTGAACTGAAATTAAGTAGTGGCTGGTTCAGAATTTCTTATGCTTAAATGAAAGCAAATCAGAAAGCAATTGCAAGGAACAGAGATAGTGAAGGTGAACAAGTTTAAATACTCAGGGTCAACCCTTCAAAGTAATGGGGAGTGTAGTAGAGAAGTGAAGAGAGTACAGGCAGGATGGAGTGGGTGGAGAAGAGTGTCAGGAGTGATCTGCGATAGAAGGATAGCTGCAAGAGTGAAAGGGAAGGTTTACAAGATGACAGTGAGATCAGCTATGGTCTATGTTGTATGGGCTGGAGACAGTGGCACTGACAAAAAGACAGGAGGAAAAGTTGAAGGCAACAGAGTTGAAGATGCTGAGGTTTTCATTAGGAGTGAGATTGGACAGGATTAAAAACGAGTATATTAGGGGGACAGCACAGGTAGGACGGTTTGGAGACAAAGTGAGAGAGGCGAGAATTAGATGGTTTGGACATGTGCAGAGGAGAGATACAGCGTATACAAGGAAATCTGGGAGTAATTTCTGACGACCATCTGCGCTTTGACAGCCACATTAATGCAGTTGTGAAAACAAGCTTCTTTCAGCTTCGTCTGCTCGTTAGGGTTAAACCTTTTCTCAGTCAGACAGACTTAGAGAAAGTCTTTCATGCTCTCATTAGTTCTAGATTAGATGACTAATGCCTTACACAGAGGTATCAGTCAGTCTGCTTTACATTGGCTACAGCTAGTTCAGAATGTGGCCTCTCGCTTTCTGACTAGTACCCCAAAGCACAGCCACATTACTCCTGTTCTCCATTCTCTTCACTGGCTGCCAGTTCAATATAGAGTTAAAGTAAAACTTTTTTATTTGTCTTTAAGGCCCCCAATGGCCTGGCTCCAACTTACCTTGCTGATCACATACACAAGTGAAATTCTGGCTGCTCTCTCAGGTCACCTGAGCAATGTATGTTGGAAGTTCTGAGGTCAAGATATGTACCTGGGGTGACCGTGCGTTGCTGTGGCCGCACCCAAACTATGGAACTCCTTATCTGTCAATGTTTGTACTGTAAACAAGTTCTCTCTCTTTAAGGCTACGGTGAAAATGTATTTATTCACTCAAGCTTTTGGTACTTAGCAGAAAGTCACGACAGGTTTTGTTCTCCATAACTCTTTAATGTTATGTCTACTTGTGTGTTTTGTATTGTATTACAGGTTTTGTTCTTTGTTCAGCTCCTACGTTCAACTCTACAGTTGTTTAGGTGCTATAAAAGTAAAGGTTAATTTGATTTAATATGCATCAGTCTTGCACTGCAGGCTTCGTGTGGCTAAGTGAGGTTGCTGTATGAGTTATTTTTAAAGTAGGTGATCACAATATTTTGCACAGCCGGCTCTCTATTCTCAACCTGGCCTCCTGGTAGTGAGGGCCCTTACCGTCCCGCCATCTTGGTCCTGCACAGTAGGTTCCCACGGGCCATCCTCCAGCAGGGACTTCTTGTTGTGGTTGTCGATGAGCTGGCTGACACTGCGGTGCAGGGAATTCTGGGAGCAGGAACGGTTCAGCGGGCTTGGGCTTGGCACCCGCAGTGTGGAAATGCCCCCCTGGCTGGCACGGGAGCCGCTGCACATGGACCTAGTGTCTGTCAAGCCCTGAAGGTGCACACGTGAAACAGAGACTAGGCGGGGCTGGCGCAAAAGCTACATGGCATAACAAGGTGTTCATGCAACATGCCCCATGTATGGTGTGCTAAGGAAGTCACACTCCACCCCAGGGCGCACACAAAGTGAAACCACTGTCAGCGGCAAGGGCTCTGCCATCTACAGCGCAATAAGAGAAAGCATTTCTGTTCGCAAGCGCAACACAGCACAAAACTTGTGCTGAAAAACTGATGAAGAGAAAGGGAGTGTGTGTTTAACACACTGCACACGGCTACAGGAAGAGACAGCCTGCAGAGACAGGCGGAGGAACCACCAGAGAAACTAACAGGCCGCTTCTATAACATCAAAGATAACTGGGCAAGGCAGTAAGACCCACACCAAGGTGGATGGCAGAGAGAGCCAGAGCACATGCTGTGGTGCAGCAGTGGGGCGAGAGGGCAGGTTGCTGCTCCGACCCATACCTCCATATGCCTGGTAAAGGCTTTTAGGGTTACGGTGCCCGGCGAGTCGGTGGAGTCTGGCACTGCGTGGGACTGGAAGCAGAGAACGAACGTGTAAAGACCTTCGGGAGGGGGCAGGGAGGAGGGGGTTCTGCCTCTGAGACTCGTCACTTACCAGCTCAGAGACACAGTCAGCAGGGACAGGACAGCTCTTTTCAGAACAGGAGAGGTTCTGTGCCAGTGAGGTCAGAAAGGGCAGTCCGCAAGTAGAGCGCAGAGGAATAAAAAGCATGGAGCTCAGTTTCTCAGTGAAAAGACAGATACAGGAGAAAGGCAGGTTTGAGATTTGTGTGACGAGAATCACAAAGTAAACTTTGCAGTGTTTACAGAAAAAAAGGCAAAACTAGAGGTCAAGAAGTGAGAAAGTGTGAGACAATGGAAAAGAAGTATAAGATTTTTTAACATTTAACATTTGTATTATACAGCTAGTTTTTATTTACAAGTACACAGTACAATGCTATATATTCACAAATAACTTCGGTTTTTACATAACCACAAGGTGGTGCTCTTGTTTCAAAGTTAGCTAAATAGTATTGTTTATTACTGCCCCCTTGTGGCATATAGAAGCTAAAGATATTCCGTCAAAAAAGCAGTGCATGTTTTGATCCAATTATGTAATGCACTGTTATTTACTGACTGCAAAAATAATCTTGCTGCAGTCCTGACTTCGGTGTGTGGGTTATTTCAAGAACAGTGCAGCGTTTGAGTAAAACTATAAATATGGACTTACAAATACAGACCTTGTGTGTACATGCAAAAAAATCCAGTCGACCTCTAAGAGCACAAAATGTTAATGCTCCTCCTGCTCGCTCACCGTGCAGGAGTTTGCAGGGGGGTACATGGCCCTGGAGCTCCTCCTCCTCTTCTGCAGGGGCAGCAGCGGGGGCCGTGCGCGCACAAAGGGGGGTTTGCTGAGCGCTCTGTGTAGGATGACCGCTAGCAGCAGAGCCATCAGAAGCAGGCCCAGGACGGCCATGAGGATCACAAACCACAGCTCTGTGTGCAAGCCAGGCCCGGAACCCTGCACGCCCGTCTTTCCCACGGGGGTGGGGTCCACGGGCCCTGTGGGGGAGGGCATTAGATCAAGGCGTATACTGCCTTCTCAAGGGTTGAGCATTCGCTCAGTTTTAAACACTGCATTTCAACGTGTAGTGAGAGAGTTGACAACGTTTCCCTCACACAAACAGCTTTGCTGTGAAGTATGTGCAGTAAGGCCGGAATTCACACAGGTGACTGTTCTGGAAAACCTATATCGTAATTACAACGCTTCGTGCGCTGAAAACCTCTCCAAACACATGAGCTGGTGGAACACAGGTATTCTAGCTTGACAGAATTCATTTGATACTAATTGGTATTATTTGCATGCGTTCAACAAGGTTTCGCCATTTCTTAAGTGCCCTGCATGTCTAATTAGGCGTTTGATGTAAAGCACAGGCGGTGTCTGCGTTCTTCCAAAGCAGCAGGGGTGCGTGCGCCGCACACCCCCGGTCTATTAATCTTGTCTTGAATGTGTCAGCCTGTCTAATGTCACATTAGCAGCGAATGTGGCGACGCACAACTCGAAGCGCAGACACTGCTGACGTGAGATTAACGCGAAGCTCGCTGTCGTGAACCGGCCGACCTGCTGCGTCTGTTAGAATCACTGAAGGGAGAGGGGCGAACACGTGCTAATAACTGCAATCAGAAGCTAACAGTCACAACCTTATGCAGGCTTGCTGTGAATCCCGGTGACTGTGCTAGCGCTGCTTTATGAATTCCAGTGCAGCAAAGACCCCCTACAGCTGATTTGAGAGCGTTACTTCAACACCAGGAGCAAAGGAGGACTATATTGTGTTATTTACATCGTAGTTCTACTTACATTCATAGTCTCAATAAGTACCAGTTTATTCTGTAATGTTAGCATGCCCAGGAGGGGCTGGGCAGCCAGTCAGCCTCGTGCCCCCAGAGGGTTTTTTCTCCACACTGTGGAGTTTTTAGTTCCTCTCCTCCGCTGTTGTCTGGCGTCATTTGTATTCATTCCTGCTGCTGTTATTCTGTAACATTTCTTTTGTAAAGCACTTTGAGGCACATTGTAGCAAAAGGCGCTATATAAAAATTTATTGAACTGAACTGAATTTGCGCGTGCACACACACACACACACACACACACACACACACACACGCATGTGACATCATACTTACCAATGCCTGTTGCTGTGTTGTACTTTATGACAGGTGTGCTGACACTTCCGGTGTCTGTTGTACAGGTGACCTGGAAGAGAAAGGCTGTGGGACAGGTTGGACTTGTTAGACCATCGGTGTGTCACTGCGAGGCTCACTTTTTAGTACCCACTTTAGTCTAGTTAAAAATGTACTGGGGACTTATGTCACTGCAGCTTTGTACACACGGTTCACAAAAACTAAAGATCCTGGCATGAATAAATGTGAGTAACCCTGTTGATGTGGAAGACCTTACAGTCCGTCTCTCTCTCTCTCTGTATACATAATGTATAGACCTACCCTATACAGACACACATTATGGCTCCCTTGGGCAAAGGCCCAGTCATTTTTATGATATTACTGTCACAGTAAGGCTTTGTCAGACAATTTGGGAGCTGATGTTCGGAGGTTCAGCTTGGACAGGGACTTTGGAAGGGGGGGGCATACTTTTCTCTGAAGTGCGGGGGATGTGCAGTGAGGTGTGGAAGCCGCTGTAGAGCCGCAGTCCGTTCTCCGTGAGCACATAGTCCTGGAGTGGCCCGTTCAGCGCAAAGGAGAGGCTCCAGTCCAGGAACACCATGGTCAGGTTACTGAGTACCAGGAAGGGAGCTCTATACTCGGGGGCTGAGGAAGAGGAGGAAGAGTGGGCAACAGGGCTGAGACATGTGGTGTTAAAGACTACAGGACTGAGATATGTGCGAATGGTCAAACAACCGAGAGAGACAGACAGAGGACAAACCAGAGGAAGACTACATAAGCGATTAAGTAGAGATGTGGCGTGCAGTTAAACAAGCCGTGACAGCGTAAAAGTATCCGCCAAACAATCTAGTCCCTTGTACTGACAGTCTTGATGTCAAAAGCAGAATGGGTGCATTTATACGTACTTGTGATTTCTCTTCTAGAACTACACTTCAAAGATGCACTTTTACCAACACCAATCAGAATTCAGAATTGCACAGTGGCATGGTATAAACTGACATAAACGTGCACTGGAGAAATGTGGGACGTACACTCCTTCAGCGTGGTGAAGGACGTCCAATCAGACGCTCCACTGCCCACGTTGTTGTAGCAGACGACACGCAGGCTGTAGGTAGTGTACGGTTGCAGACCCGTGATGTTGAAGCTCCGCCCCTGGCCGAAGAAGTTCGTCCTGAGGGTCCCCGGGGTGCAGGGCGGGGGGACGGGCTGTGCTGGCTGTGGGCAGGCCGTTTGGGTGTGCAGCTCACAGCTGCAGGGGTGACAGAAATTGGGAAAGGTGACTAAGGTTTGTGAGGTGGACAGTGCCATAACGATACATACAAACCTGTTGCACCATAAGACTGCAGAGGCATTTTTCTCTTACAACAAATATTTGGTAAATTTATTTTTAAAGCCTCTTTTCCAAGTTTTTATCTTATCACAGGACCAAAAGGGCCTTTCTCAAACAATGCAGTACAGACCTGATGGGGTGTCAGCTCAACACATGGTATTCACACAAACTTAGAGCAATTCTGAAGCACCGTCGTGTGTGTATGTCAGTATGTGTGTATGCCAGCATGCCAGTGTGCGTGTTTATGCCATTATGAGTGTATGCTAGTGTACCAGTGTGTGTGTGTCTGTGCTAGCATGCACTTGCGCCGGTGTGCGGATACCTCTCAATTATGCCATTGGGTGATAGTGGCTCCTCCCACTCCACCAGGGCAGAGCGCGACGTGATGGTGAGGGCGCGGGGCGGGGCCTGGCGGGCAGGGGGCGCAGCTCGGGTGAGCAGTTCCCTTGGGGGGCCCCGACTGCAGCACTGGAAGCAGGTACATGCCTCCACCCTCACTGAATAGAGCGTGAATGGACGCAGGCCGTGGAGGGTCTGCTGGTGTGATGTACCTTCAGATACCTGGCAGGAGAACAGCGGTGATGGGAGGAAGTGAGGGGCTCAGTGGCAGCACTGCTCCCCTTTACCTCCTCGTATAAAAGGTGCGCAAGTCTGTTTTTACTCTAGTCTAAGAAAAGCAGCATCAAATGCACAAGCAGACGTGTGGCAGAGACTCGCTGCCCCAACACAACCAGCCCTGCACATGACTTGTATACTCCAGATATTATAGCCTGAAAGCTATGATTTTGACAGAAATTAAGTCTTTGATTTTCCCAAAGATGTGCTACAAAATAATATTATGTAGAGAAAATGTTTGGAACATCAGTATGAAAAGCGACATGGTGACATGGCAGAAAGGTCTTATGTTATGTGTTATGTGTGGGTTGTGTGCTGAGGTGAGGCCGACACACTGGAGTTTAACACCGGGGCACGGGGCCCGATCGGTACCAGCAGCTTGCCGTCCTTGCCCTCTGCATACACCCTGTAGAGGCTGATGGGTCCGTTCGGCCTGTCTGGAGGGGTAATCTCCAAAACCGCAGAGGTGGCGAAGATGTGCTCAATGTTGGGTGGGTGCACCCCTTCTGGAGGCGCTGGCCCCGTCTGAGCCCAGGCCCATGGGCTGTTGGCGCGGCCCATCGAGTTCACCGCCCAAACCTGCAAACATTAGAATTGCTCAACGGTTGGACCGACATGATTCTAAACACACTCAGTTTTTCTTACATATTCTCTGCAAACACTGGTGTGAAACTGTATGGAAATGCACAAGACAAACGACTACATTTGTCAAAACACCTACGAAGACTTTGGTTACACCTTATGGCAGTGTACGTCACGTGGCAAATCAGCGGAGACCGAGCGGAGAACAGGCATATTCCCACCTCGTCAAAAATGCTGCCTGTGTGTTAGATACACCAGTTTACTGTTTAAATGCATTAAAGCTAGCAAAGGACTAAAACAGAATGAACGCTGAACACCACCCCACTCTGACTATGCATCTCCTCCTCCTTATAAGAACTGACCTTCACAAATCATGTCCACTCACATTTTTATGGAAGGAGACAAAGCGTTACCGCAAGCCCGAGTTTGTCTTAACTAAGCCCCGGCAGCATGAGTAATAGACATCAGCACTTATTACAGGAGGTCCCGCGAACGCATGAATCTACATGAGAATTAAATTTCACCTTCATCAGCGAGCAAACGAACACATGGAAGGTGAGGTAATCTTATTTATCGGGAAGCATTTGTATAATTACGCATGAATTCCACAAAAGGTCAGCGCGGGTCTGGATTTGCATGAGTAAGTAATTTGTAGATTGTCAGAAGTAACAGAGGCGGCAGATGGATGTACCGGCGTATAGGGTTAAATTAGCCTCAATAATAGGCAATTACACTGTGATCAATCAGAATGATAGATATAAGTGGCAATACGCAGGGAGGGGAGACAGCGCCTGTGGAATTCGCATTCCTGGCGGAGCCTGACGTCCTGCGTACCGCCGTGCGTGTGTCAGCACTTGTGAAGGGTCACCGAAAGGCCATGCTGTCACCCAGATGCGGGAAAGGTCACCGAGATGCAGCGTGGGTGTGTGTGACAGAAGAGTGTGTGTGCGTGTGTGTGTGTGTGAGAAAGAGAAGTGTGGGTATGTGACGTGTGTGGGTGTATGAGAGAGAGAGAGGAGTGTGGGTGTGTGTGCGCGCGCACTAAGGGGCTTTACCGCTTCCATTATAGCAACACGGTTTCACATTCAATTCAATTCAATTTATTTTTATATAGCGCCTTTCACAACAATGTGCCTCAAAGCGCTTTACACAGGAAATTGAAGATATTGAAGAATGAATACAAATGAATGAAGCCAGACAACAACGGAGGAGAGGAACCAAAAACTCCACATTATGAACGTACTTTTACAAATATAATCCATATCGCGCAAAGCACGGAGTTGTCATTGTTATTGATCTTGTTCTAAGTATTTCTACAGGATAAATGTTAGTAACGCACTATTTTTATTTGTAGGCTTTTCTACATAAAGAATGTCAACAATACAGACACAAAGAATTTAGGCTAACTCTCAGAAAACTGTATCATATAAATACTAACTAATGTCTTTTATGGGCATGTCTGCTATTTTTGCATGCTTTGTGAAATAATTTTTCCTAATTCCTGTAATTCTGGTTGTCAATATTTTTAACAGCGGTAAAATGACTTTAAACAATGTACTGTAGCAAAATGACCCCAACTGTGCTGAACTGTAAAAAGGTCTAGGTGAGAGCAAGAGGCAAGAATCAGATTCCGTCCTCCTCTACTTAAGTGTAAGACAAACAAAAACAGATTTAAGGTTACACAGGATAGTGAAAAGTACATGGTAGGCGGTCAGAGACATGGTGAAGTACATCATACACTTTTCACTTCCACTTGTCCAGTGCATGAGGTGGTACGGTGGCTTGGTGGATACCACAGCCATAGATCTGAACCAGCGGAACAGGCTCCAACCCCCCGCAACCCCGACCAAAACAGGAAACAGGAAAATGTGCGAATGAATGAATGAACAACTCAATGCACGGCACTTCAAATAAAAAAACTCCATATTGTCCTCCTTTCCCCCAAACTTGACGTGACATGAGCAGTCCGATTCTGACTGGCAGCACATCACAAACACCACACTCGCGTTTCCATCGGCCACATACACCTGGGCCAGTGCACAACATTTACACGTATTATTTAGCACTTTGCATCCCTTGAGTACAGTTAGTAAAGTCCACAGGGAAAAGCCCACATGTTAAAAGGCCACTCCGATACTTGTAATTTCTGAGGGCAGCGGTTAATTCAGATGGCTCGATCCTAATCATTAGCACTTTGGTGGATTCTGATTTATCGCACCGCCTGCAACCCGTCATCACTCAGCTCCGCCCGCCAGGTGTCATAAATTACACCTCATAAATAAGACGGAACAATCAGGCAAACTCCATCAATTTATCTCTACTCTACCCACGCCTCTCCACGCCTGACAATCAAATGCTAATGTTGTTTTGTTCTAAAGGGTAGGCTGTCAATTAGGAAAGGTCTTGTAAGGTTCGCATGTGCTATGAATATGGGAGCCAGATTAAATACCTGTCCCTGCGAACAACCGGCGGTCACCGCAGCGGTGTGACCTGGCAACACGGGGTCGCATTACTCACCGGAGAAGTCAGCACTTGGATAGCTCCGCATTTAAATACGTGCACTTGATACTAGGAAAGGCAGATAAATAATGGGTCGTATTTCCATCACGCCTCGAGGAGGCTCCATCCATTCTCAGAAAATACTTATCTAATTAGGGATGCAGTAATTTAGCGTGTCCCGAGTGTGGGGACTGACGGACATCCTGGATGGGACGAGGTGTATTACAGAGGCACTTGGAGCACACGAGAGCAGAGGCTTTCTCTAAATAGCATTTCACTGAAAAGTGTGGGGAGGTGGACCTAAAAAATTACATCCCAGCACTAAGAGGAATCTCCCAGCTTACTGACAACACTCTGCAACAGGCTGTCAATCAAACTGTACGCTGTCAGACCTCCATCTGACATGGGCCCCATACCTGATACTCGTACGCGGTGTATGGCTGAAGCCCTGCGTCGCGGTGGGACAGCGATGTGTTCCTGTACACCAGCACTGCCCCCGGGGTGGGGTTTCTGTCCAGCAATGCCCTCCTGTACAGCTCGAAATGCAGAATCCTGCCATTAGGGTGCGTGGGCGGAGCCCAGGTGAGCAGGAAGGCCATCTGCAGCCCGTCCAGGTCAACCTGCGGTTGTATCGCCGGGGCGGCCTGTCCTGTAGGCGGGGCTTCCAGGGTCCGCACTGTGGCCCAGTCACTGGACGCACATCCCAGGCGGGTGCAGGCCTCTATCCTCACCTCGTACCTGAGACAAAAAGGCAGCCCCAGCGGTGTGGAAGTCAGTGAAGAAGACCATCATAATTACACAGCGATCGTAATTATGAAAGCCTGGCTGGCAGAGCCCACAGTCTACCTTAGCAGTGAAAGGCAGGCTGGTCTACAGACTGAATAACTCCACAATGGATGCACCAAGACATTAAAGGGGAAATCCCAGTTAACAGAGAAAAGATGCAAACTGCAGGCTGAATTCACACCCCCAGCCCAGATAGTTTGCTCAGCAACAGTGCTGACCTCTCGAACCGCTCTTGCTGCACATAATCTCAACACTAATCAGCACCGATAAAATCTTTCTCCTTTCCTCAATGTCAGTTTGGAGAAGATGAACATGGACCAGCCTGATAATACGACAGCAGCAGCACTGGTGGCTGAGGGGGCACCCTACTCACGCAGGAAACAGCAATGACACAGTGCTCCATTCGTTAAAAAGTGCCCCAATTATTTACTGCCGTTTCCCTTTGTAGCTGACAGGAATGCGTTGGACTTAATTCTGCAAATGTTCGGCCGCCTTTGAAAGGCACTTTAAATGAATTCTGTGGGGTGTCTCCGATATAACTCAAGTGCGGAGACGCCGGGTTCGCTCCTGCGCTCAGGTCGTTTCGAGCGAGAGAAAAGGAAGAGGAGTGGAACGGGGAAGGTCGTCCGTTTGAGGTCGCTGATTGGTCGGCGATAACGCTGATGAGCTATTATTATCCCCGTGCTTATCTGTATTTCAGCTCAATGTATGTAGAGAGCGAGAGGCTTTAATCGTCCTTCATTTGAATGGTGCCCTGTTTTTGTGCTGGCCATCAGATGGAAACATGACCAGACCCTCAAGGTTGAGGCTCTCTCTCTGTCGCTCTCTCTCCCGCTCTCTCGCTCTCGCTCTCTGCCATACGCTCTCCTGTCTCTCTACAGAAAGGGCAGAGCACAGGGGATATCATTAACACTTTCTTTGGGGAGAGGCTGCTTTGCCTCAGTAATGTCATTGTGGAGAACAAGGACATCACTTTGTGGCCCACTGTGCTCTCATGTAAAGGCCAAGGCTGCTTAAAGCCAAATTTAAGTGTCTTGGCCCTATGGAGATCGTTTCAGTGCTGCCTATCCATAGGAAAGCTGGTATTTTTATTATTAGCTTTTTAATCGACTTGAAATTGAATGCTAAAGAGGGAGCGTGTACAGGTGCGCTAATGCTATCGCTTAGCCTGTTGACATTACAGGAGTGCTTGAACAAGGAAGGACAGACACACCTGTAATATGGCTTCAGGTCTGAGAGGAAGACAGACCGGCTGAGAAAGGCACGGTGGTCTGAAGGGAAGGCCAGGGTGTTGAGGCTGGACTCGGCAGGGTCCCGGCTGAACACCGTATAGTTGACGATGTCTCCGTTGGCTCGGATGGGGGGGTCCCACAGCACGAGGATGTCGGTTGAGCTGGATGGCTGTAGTCTTGGGGGAGCCACGCCAGACGGTGCAGAGGGGTTGGTCCTGGCTGTGGCGAGTGGGCTGGTGGCACTGCCCTGGCTGTTGTTGGCGGTGACAGTGTAGCCATATTCGATGCTCGGCAGCAGGGTAAAGTCATGGAAGCGCGTGTCTGTGCCCGCGTAGATGACCTGCCCGTCTCTACGAAGTTCGTACCCCGTTATGGCCCCGTTTGGGTGTTCGGGCTCTCTCCAGGTGATCTCCACAGACTCAGAGCCTGTCACTTTCAGGACTGGTGCTCGCATGCCTGAGGGCAGGGCCTCTGCTGTTCGGACAACCGCAGGAGGGCTGGGTGTGCAGCCGCCGTTCGTGCAGGCAACAAGGACCAGCCTGTAGCTTGTGTGCGGCTGCAGGTCCGAAACCAGCACATGCCTGCTTTTCCCATTAGGTATCTCATCGCCATTTACATGAAGAATGTATTGTGTGATCTCCCCATTTTGGATTGGTGGTGCAGTCCAAGACATATTCAAGTGCTGGGAGGTGATATCATTCACTACTGGTGGTTCCACTGTGGCGGGAGGTGCTTCCAGTGTTCTGATCTTTGTCATTGGGCTTGTGACACAGCCCTCTATGGTACAAGCAATAACTGAATAGCTGTAGTTCGTGTACGCAGCGAGACCTTCATCAGTATAGCTGAACACAGTGGGGTCAAAACTAAAATGGAAACTATATGCATCCCTCTGTACCCTATAGGACAAAAGAATACCATTAGGCTCTTCTGGGGGTGTCCACGACACAACCACTGCATATGGGTTGCCTTCCACATAGGTAACAGATGGTGGTGCCAGGCCTTTTGGGGGGGCCTGTCTAGTCTGTACTGTTATCCAGGGACTGTCAGCATGACCGGCTATGTTCCAGGCCCGCACCCGGAACCTGTACCTGGTCCAGGGCTGCAGACCGGTGACAGTGTGGGAAAACACAGTCATTCCGGCGTCATTCTCTGTGAACACAACGCTCTCCGATTCCTCGTCGTCTCCTGGTCCCAGGCCTATCAGCTGGTATCGAAATATTCTGCCGTTTGGCTGTGCAGGCGCAGACCAGCTCAGCTGCACACTGCTGGGCCCTACACGCTGAGCTGTGGGGGCAGGCTGTGAGGAGGGCGGGGCCTCCTCCGTGGTGACGGGCTGCGGGGCTGTCTGGGAGCAGCCCGCCTCCGTGCACGCCTCCAGCACGAGGGTGTAGAGGGTGTAGGGCTCCAGGCGGCGGAACAGGAACTGGCGAGAAAGGCCACTGAACTCCAAATTTCCATCACTGTAGATGTTATACATCTGCAAATGGGAGGGGGGGGGGGGGTAGATGAAGAGTACATTGGTGTGGTGTTATAGCTGCCCCAGCTGACATGCACATGCTCAATGTTACACCTGAGCAGCATTTACATGTAAAGGCACCATATTCTGCTTTACAGGAAGTGTAAACTCTCTTCACTGCAAGTGTATGCGAGCCACGTTTTGTGTTGTGTTCTCATCTTAGAAAGGTAAGGTCAGGAAAAACTGGCACAGCATAAAACGCATTCTAGCTCATCCTGTTACCGGGCCCACTCCAGCAATATGTCTGCTCTACTGTGCATCTGAATCTGCATTTATCAGTTTGCTTTGTAAAAGGTCCAGTCGATGGCTATTGATGTGACTGTGTCTTCAGTTGTGCCTTCATACACTCCTGCCCCCAGACAGTAATGTGGACAACAGATAAAAGATTTGCTGTGCCTGTGTGGTTTCTGCATGGGGGCAGCTGCTGTTGCAGTACGGCAGAATCAGAAGTGCCGGAATAAATGCCGACTTGCATACCCAGACAGCGAGTCAGTCGGCAGACGCGCGCCTGCGTAGCGCTCAATGGCGAACTACCTTAATGATGCCATTGGGCGTGGTTGGTTCGGCCCAGCGCAGCAGCAGAGCCCGCCCGTGCTCCCTCTTTTCCACAGTGAAGTTGGCCAGGCCGCCCGGCGAGGCCTGCAGTGTGCGTGCCTCTGTCCAGGGGCTAAGACCGCTCCCGGCCCCGTTCACTGCCTCTACACGCAGGCCGTAGCGCGTGTAAGGGTCCAGGCCGAACACGTGGGCCTCCTGGCTGTTACCCTGAACCGAGAAGAATCGCACACAAACCGACATATCAAACTCGCACACAAATGCAAAAAGCACACAGGGCGTAAAAACAGTAACATTTTCTTAATATCTTGTCTTACTTGTTTCCACCTGCAAATATGAAAAATGCTAACAAAGTTGAATTCACTGCAGTTGTCACGTTAGCAGTTATATGGAAAAAAAAAAAAACACACTGTGCATGAACACATGCACAAAATGGATGGAAGTCAAATTTAAAAAACGCAGCGGAACGCAGAAAAGACACGAAGGGGCAGTTCTGCACAGTAAATCGGGACGTGTTCATATCGTACACGCACACATCCTACCAGGCAGCACCCCTGGTGCACGATGAAACAGATTCAGTGGCCACTCACGCATTTACGCTAAACCGCTGTTGTCAATTTTGGAATTGATTTTCGACAGGCCGGCTTTCTGTAGAAGGGCCTCCGGTGCCACGGCGGAAGTTCCAGCCGCCTCCTGCTTGGCCAGGATTAATGGGGACCCTTTACAGTAGTTAGCCGATCACAATATCCGTGCCCCACAAAGCTCCAGCGATGCAGACCGAATTAGCTTAATAAGGGCCAGCTCTTAAGATCAGAGGGAACAAAGCTGGCAAAATACAAGTACGATAACGATTTTTTTTACGGTAGTTTTTTTTTTTTTTTCCTTTTCCATTTTTTTTTTAACTGCAAACAAGATTAATAATTCCCCCTCCCTGAAAAGCGAGAGAGTTCTTTTGTAAATTCACCCACTTAACTGGTGCCAAAAAAAAAAACACCATAAGCCAGACACAAACAATAATCTTTTCCCAGCAGATTAGATACCAAATCCATTACATTGTGTGAAGCTTGGGGACTTTTAAAGGTATCTTTCATGCTGTGAAATATGGAAAATGTGTGGACTATAAAACATAAACCATATGCAGATTGTCAATGGCAACAGATGTTTCGTCCCAGTTTATTTTAGCACCGAGGGTTGTTTTCTGCCCCTAGATGGCAATGCGATCAAACACTTTGCTAAACACGGATACCCAACCATTAAACAACCCCCGCTCGCTCGTCCAAACCACTCAAGGCAGCCATTAAAAAACGACTAAGAGAATTGATTTTGTTATAGATTTCTAAATAAATGTTTATGGCGGAGAGCCCTAAAACTGGAAGCGTTTAAGTTTTCATTAGTGGGATATCTCATACAATTACATTAAAATGCACAGTAACGCTACAAGAAAATAAGAAAACAGTTAAGTCTTTTCTATATACATACAAGTGTATAAAGTAAAAGACAAACGCGAGTGAGTGACGTACTGGCACAGATCAAAATTAGGAATTATTAATGTACTTCTACTCCTCTGTACTCGGATGGTCTAAATTATTAGATGGATACCTTTAAATTACATTATTTACAAGACCACGCTGTAGCCTGGTGTCCTTTAAATGAGTAATCCCCCCACCCCCCCCAAAAAAAGTTATTCTGGCAGATCTGTAACAGGCACTGTGATTAAACACATTTTGAACTTTAGCATGCAAATAATAATTCAGTCTTTCCCAATTTTTCTTTCCACTTTAAGAAAGCTCACATCCACACCTACAACACTGAAGGTATTAGGTAAAAGGCTGTGTATACCACGAATTCACAGCCAACACATATAACTTCAAATAACTCAGACATATTCATTCCAGAGCTGAACCGATATGCCAACAAATTTCTAATGACATTCTAAAGGTCCAAGAATCAAGTGTGCTATACTGGCATTACGGCTGAGACGAGGCTCAAACTAAGATATTAGGGAAACATTACAATGGGTTGGAATATAAGGGCGCTATTTTATATCTGGGCTGCAAGGAAAGACACCGTTGTTTGAAAAAGGGCCTTTTCAAAATTTTTTTTTTAAACACAGATTGCGGGTCATCCTTGCATCATCGAGTCCTTACATACATGTTATTTTATCAGACAGCAGTGGGAGCACGTTGGGCCAGCGGATGATTTTAATTAAGAATAACCATGTGTATTTGTCACAGCAATTATGCTGATTAGTTTAAAGGAGAGACGCTTGACCCTTCAAAGATGTGCGACTGACTCATTTTCATACTGCAAACCGTGCTGAAGCCGTCGTGTGTCATCTGCTGCTGCAGAAAAAATAAAAAGTACAAAGGAGAGGCTTGCCTTTTTGGAAATTCTCACACTGTACAGTGCAGTTAATAATATTATACTGTATTTGTTAGACTTGTACGAACACAGTCTACTACCATAGGCAGTAGATTTTAAATGAACGGAGAGTAAGGAGAGATAAATGTAAATGAGAAAGTTAAACATTCCCAAGGTCTGATTGCCAAAGACACAAACTGTCTTCACAAGGTAGCCTGTATTACTTCAACTGAAAATTCAGCAGCTTCTCCCATAGGTGTAGCAGCTGAAAAGTGAGGTGGAGCTGGCTGAAAAGAAGCGTGACAGTACGGGAGCAGAAACTGGTGGACAAACGCAGGTACATGGGGCAAAACAGAACAGACGCAGTGGTGCCGAAGCCGTTCCTGCTTTCTTTAGCAGATGTGGCGGGGAGGGAGCTGATTGGCTGGGACAGCTTGCTCGAACCCGTCTGTTTCACACCAGCCACCACGGCTGTTTCTTGATCGTTTCATTTTTCATCCCGTCGTGGATGGAAACTGGTGGGTGGGCAGTGCAGGCAGGGGGAGGTGGCGTGGTTGCCACGGGCCTCTTAATTCTCCCAGCAAGTCTGCTCTCCGGCACCTGAGTGGCAAAGGCGGGCGTGACCTTGTGGAGACACAGGGTCACGCGATTTGGGCTCCTCCTGACATTCTAATAAAGCACCTCACCAGCTTCAGCAGGAACCTAGGAGCTGAAGCACAGTTCAGTTTTTTTCCAATATTCAGACAGCACACAATCTTTACATTTACATTTTTGTGTTCTTCTTTGTGCTTTGTTACACACGAAAAAAATTTGTTTTTAGCGACAAAGCTACTTTTTACGTTAAAAGGTCGTGCCGTGTAGGAATTAAAAGCAAAAGTGAAAGCTCTGATCACGACGGAGGGCTTCATGTGCGCAGTGTTAAATGACGGCACAGATGGACCGGTACACAGAGAAGTTCCATAAGCAGCTTTTCGATGACCTGTCGTCCTTTCTTCGTGACATATTCACATTCAGACAAAACGCAGAGGGGCCTTGCGAGCCTGCAAACCGTTTGTTACGTTAATTGTTGGTTGTTTACCCGTGTGGCCTGACTGCTCAGAAACACAATCATGTGAAGAGCCCTTGAATCAGGGGAGCCGAGGGCCGTCACGGCTGACTCCAGCGCAGCGCTCTCTGTGCATGCCCGCCCATGATGACGGCCCCCAGGGTGGGTGTGGGCGGCGCCGAAAACCGTCCGACAGGCCGCTCGACCTGTGGGCGGAACACCGTCCTTTCCTCCTGCTCTCAAATCAAGAGGTGCCTCTTTGCCCTTGAGAGGAGAACGGAGGTACGCAGCTATGACCATCACGAGGCTAAACACCTGAGAAGGACGCACTGCGATACCATGCGTCGTGTCTCCAGGGAGAGCTTTTGAGCCCCTTTGCAGATTACTGATGGCTCTTAGCTGGTGAAAAAACGTGTCTAGCTTCAGGGACTCCACACAAGTATGTCCCCCCTCCCATCAATAAAGTAAGGCTTGCTGGACACTGAGCTGTCCATAACCCATACCCCATAAAAGGACCCCATATTATTTGCCGTGACACAAGAAACGCTGTAGCGGCCACTGTTTGCAGTTCTAACAAGCAGTTTAAGTCAAAATGTGTCATTGTCTTCAAAAACTGACCCTACAATGAACATTGTGGCTGACAGTTTCAGCTAACGGTGAAAGCCATTGAAAGAATGTCGTCTATGTCACAAAGGCGTTGGTCCAGTTGATTTACAATAGCCAGCTGGGGGGGGGGGGGGGGGGGGGGGGGGGGGGGGGGGGGGGGGGGGGGGGGGGGGGGGGGGGGGGGGGGGGGGG
>JABJVR010000021.1:4534675-4544904 GCA_025773905.1 Chitala chitala | reverse complement strand
CAATTTAAATATTGTCGACTTTTTAACAATGGCGTTGTTCATTTTTTTTAAAAATTCCCAGTTGGTGCCCCCCCCCCCCCATTCTGTGTTCTGGCCCTTTAGGTTAGATCTCTAAATGTGCTCTCCTGGTCTACAGCGAGACATGGTCCAGTGAAGCACCCGGCCGGCCCCTCCCCCAGCCTGTAATGTTCAGCAGTCTTCACTGTGTTCTTAATGATAAACTAACAGATTGTAAACATGCTGCTGGCATTTCTCTCTCTCTTTTTTTCCTGGATATTTTTTAAACAATGTCCTTCATGTTAGAGTGGTTACAGGCGGCAGAAGGACATCATTAGAGCTCTGGTTAAACTGTAATTTACACCATTAGGAAGGCAGGAGCAATTTTTATTGCCTAGTAAATTTCGGTGCTGAAATATTTGGACCATATGGCTCAATTTGTGTAATAACCTTAATTTCTTGCACCCTTCAGGTCCTCCTGCCTCTCTGCCACTGCGACTGAGCCGGGGTTCTGCAGGAAAAGGCAAACTGTCTATAGCGCGAGAGTTGAGATTAATAAGGTGCCACGTCCTGTTTCAGTGAAGGCGTTGAAACAGCAGCCAGATGGTATCGTCGCAAATGACTGTCAGGGGTCCTGATCTAATCAATAGGATGTATTAATACATCTCCCATCGCTGGCTCCACGAGGGGCCACTGTGCAACATCTGGAAAGATCAGCCGGGGGAAATGTGGGGGGGGGGAAGAAAAATACTGGCACTCACAGAGCTCGGTTCTATATAGAATCAAACTGGGTTCAATTAATTCTTCATGTAGGCCTGAAAAGCGCTCAGTAATGAAGGGGGTGGGGGCAGGAGTCTTGCATGCATGGCAACGGACCGGGCCCGGAGCAATGCTGGCCGGCCGGCCGCCTGAGTCCCATACCCTCATTCAGTCCAATCGCCATGGCGCCCCCATTAATCACAGCCTCTGGCACAGAGCACAGCTTCCGGACCCGGCCAGGGATCGATGGCTGCCCAGAACGAGGCCCAGGACGGGCCCGCGTGGGGCCCATGTCACGGTGGGCGCTCGTCACCGCCGCGCTACGGAACGTTACTGATGAGCACGCGTGAACCTCACACCATCTGCTGTGGGGGTCAGCGCCTACTCTGAAAACGTAAAAGAGGAATCGACAATAAACTGGAGATGGCTGTTAGCCTTGCTTATTCTCTCAACAACAAATACAAACACAAAAGTATGATTAAATAAAGCAAAGCAGTGTCTTCTCATGAAGAAATATCTCAGTGTTAGTGCTATATTATGTAATTATGGGTACAGCTATCCATTTCCATGTAAGTGATAGAAACTGATATAATGTATGCAATTAAATGAAATGTATGTGCACTTAAATATGCAATGAAATAACTATATTACGTGGTCAAAATCTCACCAGACCGATTTGAATTTCATGGCACTTCAGCAAGAATCGAATGAACCAGTTCCACATTTTTACCTATACACTAGAAATGTTCAAAAAGCACTTTTCACCTTCATGCTTCTAATCCATCCCAAAAAAAGTGAAAAAGGTGACAAAATTAACCTGTAGTCACTCAACATTTGGCAACAGGAAAATCAACTCATCAAATCAGAGAACCAACTTAAGGTCCGGCACTGAGAGAAAGTGTGAAGGTCTGACGTAGCACAAAGCCTGCACTCAGACTGACACTACGGGACCAGGGCATTATAAACGTAGCCCTGCGAAACTGCAGCCATAACCACACTTGGATCACTCCACCGTGGAGCTGTAGCCATTAGATGTTGACTACATCACCGTAACAGTGTAAAACTAGGAAATCTAACAGCCAGCGGAAATGAGCAATTATACAAAAATACCTGAACACAGGTAATGCAACTGAAAGAGAAGAACACTAAAAAGTTTTTGGAAAAAAAAGTGTCCGGTGTTCCTTTGGGATTTATTGGCAATATATAGACTTATTTGAGAAAAGTCTTCTAAATACGCATTGCAGATTAATAATAATTTAAAAAAACACATTTTATATATGTTCATATTCAGTATGCATTTATTAAAATGTATCATATGGGATAATAACTGTAGTCAAACCTTTAAAAATAATTTCAGTAGATGTTACCAGAAAAAAACAATCCCCAGTATGACTTTAGTCTTATATAAATATCTGAAGGATAAACTAAATTCAAAAGAATGACTCAACACACTCTTCTTAGCTTATAAGGTGGCCATTAAACACCACTACTGAAAATTAAAATTCTTAAAAATTCACTTTGGATTGATATAAAAAAAAAATCCAAAAATATCAACAGCCAAAATAATACACCTATGGTAGAAGTTATCGGGTCACGGTCATAATTCACGAGGGCCCACAGACGCACCGAAAATGAATTATCGCGTGATTAAGAGCAAACCGGCCCGACTCGTACATTCTCTTCCGTCTAGACTTCTAGAGGTCAAGAATGGGAGTTGACTGCCAAGGGGAAGCAGCGGTGTCTCTTAATTATACCATAAGAAAGGAGGAGCTGATGAAAGACTGTCCGCACTGACGTTCATTAATTGCATCCCAAATAATTAATTTCGCTGTTGCTCTGCATCCATCTCGGACTCAGAGGGGGAGAGTGGGGATTGTTCACCGCATCCTCGGGTCCGTTCTCTGGTTCCAGTTATCCTGCTGGTGATGGTTAACAGAACACATACGAAGGACAACTGACACAGCAAACTTGAGGGGCCGAGTAGCTTTCATACAAACATTAAACTAAACATTATACCCTAGTCTCACCACACTGCTGTCAACTGTGAAATTCTTACATCCCCCCCAAATGCAATATTGTTAGATAGCTACACACTGTACTTTCAGAATTTCATTGGCTTAAGAACTCGACTGATGATCCTCACGCGTTGATGATCTAAGATGATCGTGGTAGCGATGATGACGACAATGATGAAGTGACAGTTTTAGACCTAAGTAACCAATAACTTTGTTGTGTTTGATTTGGTTCAGCCTGGTCCTCATCCAACCACCAGAGCACAGCGGCCACTCTCCTCAATTAAGTATTGAAAATTTGCGAAAACATCAGTTTTGTTCATATGCACATTGACAGAACTTAATTCTGTGTAACGAAAATTGTGTTAAACGTGTTTGACAACAAAAAGCAATTAAATAACAATTGATCATCTTGGATTTTGACAAAGGTTGACAATGACTGCTGTTCTGCTTTTTATAACGCTATTTAGCGGATGAGCTGCTGCCATCACGATTCAGGCCGCTGCTGATACCCAGACCAATTAAAACACTGGACTGTCATAATGACCACAGCAGGACATCCCAATCGCTGAACAAAACGCTACACAAAAGAATGGCACCACACAATTAGCCTGTTAAACCTGCAGGCCAATTTACTGCTAATCACCCAAAACAGAAATCCAACTAAGCACAGACCTGCAGTATTATCTGAAAATATACAGACTCTATATACAATATACAGAAACTGAAATATCTATTAATGCCTTGAAAAGATAAAGCACACATTACAGTGTTTAAACCCTTTGAATGACGATCCTGTGCGTCTGATTTTTTTTTCAACAGTGCTGAAAAAACACCTGTATTTCCTGTTCAGTTTTTACTCCATCCTTCTATGTGATCTGGTGTCTTTTGGTCCTGCGTGAGACATTTTAGTGAAATTTACCAGCATTTCTTCATTATCACCTTGGCAGCCACTTCCTTATTTACTTTTCCTAACTGAAAGCACAAGGTGAAACTAGTGTTGAGACTAATAAAAACACTCTTGTGCCCACCTAGCTGTTCAAATGCTGAACCAACATGATTCCTCTAAGTGTTTTGGGTCATACAAACTCAACAGCGAGACGCCTGTTTCTTCAGAATCACTTGAAAGATCCTCTTAGGCAGCCTCTGTGATTGGACCAGGTAGATATTTTTATCCCCCACTAACCCATGTGAATTCACCTGATACACGAGCTCAGGAATTGTTTGGCACTTAAATATAAATGAGCCAGGTTAAAGGTCACAATTTACATTGACTATAAATTGTGACTTGACAAACATAAAGGTCAAAGCAGAATTATGGTACGCCAAGGGGGGCAGGGGGCGGAGAGGAGGTGTGTGTCGATACCCAGACCTTCAATCCACCATACCTTATCTATTGTGTTCTTTCTGTCACCTACCTGGACAGGTATACCAATATCAACTCCATTACCACTTAAAGCACAAGTAATTAGAGTTAATTTTGCCCCATAATTCCCAAACACAAAAACACGCTATTCTAAAGCAGATTTTAAAGACTAATTTTTCAGTACAACATAAAACTTAAGGTTAAATGTTTTTTTCCCCCCAATCGTTTGGTTACAAATGTTAGCCACTGAATCTGCTTTACATGTTAACTTTGTAGTTTTGTTTTTTAAAGGCAGACTGCAGTTTCTAGCACGTGCTCATGGGAGCTCCCTTCTCTCCCTATCAGGCTGACTGCTCAGAAGTTCTGAAGTTTAAATGATTGCTCCATCAATGTTAATGGGCTCTGAACTCCAATAAACTCGTCACTTGCCAATAATCCGCGCTCACCTCTTGCACTAATGTTGTTTTCACTCTATTATGGCAGGGTAGACGAGTGGTTAGTCGTCTTGAGGAAACCTCAGAGTCTGACCGCAGTGGAATCCATTCGTGTGGTAAGTCACCAACTTTCAATAGTGACCTGTGAGTGTTCATATTAAGCAACACGCATGCGCACGTGTGTGTGTGTGTGTGTGTGTGTGTGTGTGTGTGTTTGCATTGCTCTCTATCAGAACACATTTTTTGAGAAACTCTCATTTCTAAAAAACTGTTGACGATTTTGGGAAAACCCACTGCAAGATAAATGCTTTTCAAAAACATACCCTTTCTGGAAAAAAAGAGGCTTATCAGACCAAACTGCAATGCTCTGTAAGGGACAATGTCAAATATGTTTTTCAGACACAGAAAATCCTAGTAATTTCACAAACAGCATCTGAGAGTCACAGTCTGAGCTGTAGGATTTAATAAGTGAAACATTTTCACAAACTCCTCCTGTTCTCACGACGCTTGCTTCTGTAATTCACACAAACAGTGCAACATTACATTTGAAATGCATCCACGTACCTGACTTTAGACTGAGTGTGCGTACAGCCCCGGTTTGCGTACATTGTTGGCTGCCATCTAACAAAAACAACTTCTGTCACATAAAGAAACCTTTAGCTCGATTATTTGCTGGCAATCAAACAAGCTGAACCACGTACGTGAAAACAACAACCCTGAGGTATGACACAGTGGGGACAGAGACGATTTTGGGGTTTTTTTTTTTTTGGCTCTTCCCTGGAGCAGCACGGTGTCAGGTTGTTTACAGCGCTGCCAGCTCGAATTTGGGGCTGCCTGACAGGTGTGGTGACGGGGCGGGGTGGGGCTGCCGGATTGAGGGGGGGGGGGGCCCTGAAGGACCCGGCCCCAGGCGGTCCGCCCGGCAGCCCGCAGGCCTGTCCCCAACGAACAGATGGCACGGGCTCTGCAGGCGCAGCCCAAACAAATGTGCCTGCCGCTCGATGCCGAGACAGACCGCCGCAGTCCCACGGCAGCACCAACACCGTCTCCTGGTGTCCTTTCCAAGCAACGTTACCACAGCTGCAACTTTTGGAAAACTGCTGAATTTCGCTGTACTGATTTACACTGTCACTAACTCTGATACTAAAGCAATTTTTAAAGATTTCTTTAGAATGTAGCCAGCCAGTATAGGGAGCCTATTAGTAATTTTTACTCTTGCCCTATAATTAATTTCTGTTGAAATACTCTCTGACGAAACAGATCTTACCGGAACAGTGAGGGCAACGACGGACGAGGAGTTTAGGGTGGGGTCGCTCTGTTGTTTCTGGTAGATCAGCCTATATTTGGTAATAACGCCATTAGGAAACACAGGCGGTGTCCAACTCAGCAGGGCGGAGAAGGCGCCGGTGGGCTTCACAATGGGTGGGACTACATGTTCAGGCTCTGCCTCCAAGGTCCGTGCCAGGGCCCACTGGCTCTGGGTGGAGCCCTGAGCGTTGAATGCTTTGAGACGATACTCGTACTCGCTGAAGGGCCGCAGGGCATCAGAGGCGTCTATGAACTCCAGCGGACCCTCCGACCAGACGAAGACCAGGAGCTCTTCCTCTGTCCCTGCAGGCCTCCTAGATAGAATGTCAAGTAACCATCAAAAAAAGCAGAAAGAAACCAGCAACTAATTGTGTGTCTTTTAACCTCCCAGCTGACAATGTGTCACATAGTAAATTAAACATGTGAAATGTTCACAATCTACCATAATGAATAAATGGGTAGGCACGATCTGGGTCTGTGGAATTAGACAGTGAGGGGAGATCACAGAGTCCTTTCCTGAATTACAAGCCAAAGCAGGCCATGATCTGCACAGGGTGGTTTCCCGTACATGGGTGTACTAGATAGTGACATACTATCTCAGTACTGTAGACAGCAGAGAGATACAAAACCTGAAGATGCCTCAGGTGGACAAAATGTTAGGTATGGGCACTGCTACAGCAGGAAGACACCCTTCTTAAAAAAAAAAAAGCGCTAATTACCCTGTTTATTACTTTGAATTTTCATTCAAACTTGTGCCCTTTTGCTACTTCCCGCTGTGTGAAATGACGAGGTCCGGCTGCCCCGTTCGGTGGCTAGCTTCCACCGCCAGCATCCTGCTTGGCTCAGAAAGAGGAGATGTCGGGGTTCAGCGGGGAGGTGATGGACTGTGCAGTCCTACAGCACCAGCTGCTCAGCTCCTCTTCCCAGCACCTGTACCTCCGTGTGACCTGGAGCTCCTGACCACGCCCACTCCCCACCACACAAGTATTCGACCACAAGCAAGGCTGCCTCCTTTCACTGCCAGTAACCCCTACTGCAGCACTAGAACACGCAAAGAATAAACCAAGCATTTCGGTTTATGCTGTGTTTACATGATATTTGTGCATTTCTTTTAAGATTTCCGGGCTTTTCTATTCACAGTGTCCATGACATTGCCTAATTTATATCCTTTGCTTCCTTGGCCAGTTTTGAATCACCATGGGCTTAGAAACCAGGGTATTTGGTATGTATTTTTGTCCCACTATACAGCAGTACCCAGCCATTATCAAACTCTCCTGTGCCATTGCACCATGTCTTCGAATGATTAACAGGTTACTAAAAATTACTGTTTTAAAAGTCCTTTCCTATTCCAACACAAATCTGTTATTTGATGCAAACAATATACATAAACAATCAAAAAAATGTGTAAATTCAATGCAAAATCACAACAACATGAAAGACGATCTTTTTTAAAAATGATGCCTGCGGTCAAGGGGAAGACGTTGACCTCTGCAGAATTAAAATGAGAGAGTAACTAGATGCTGGCGTGAAGAGTGGACAGGTGAGGAGAGAGCGTAAAGCGGGACGGTTCAGCTAGCTCTGCGGTGGCGAGCGTCGTTAATTCACGCGTGCTGCCGCGAGCCTCCTTGCTGTTAGAGGAAATGACATTGGGCTCCACTGACGTGACTCCTGCTAGCCTGCCTTTCCTGTGTACGGGGGATACTATGGGGGGGGGAACAGTATGAAAAACTGGTGGAAATTGGGGGTGGAAGCTCCCTAATCCCTTCCACATTAGAATAAATGGGGTGGGGGGGGGAGTGAGCCGCAGGCTGTGCCACCCCTCATGCTGTGCAGCTAAAATACTGAGCACAGTTGGGCCGGCAGCCTGCTATGAGTATTGTGCCCTAAACGACAAACCAGCACCTCTTTCATCCGGGACAATCTACACAGCCAGCCTTGTATTGTCATGGGACAGTTTAAAGGATTTGACTGAGAGCCTGTTCATGGGTTCATATGTCCTCTTACCACACAGGCATGCTGTAAAAAAAGAAATAATTGATACTCTATTATTTACCATGTACACCTGATATCCAATATTTCATGTGCTGTACTGTTTCATAAAAATTTCAACGAAATTTTCTTATTCTTGCACTTTACACTTTTTGTAAACAGACAAATGTAACGGCTGAGGTTTGTGCTTCAATTCCATGACTTTGAGCAGTTTGGAAAATTTTATGGAGAAAAAGTGTCCAGTTGGTATATGTAGATGACAGATTGTTTCGTACACGTAGTGATCAGCACTAAGAAAACATACAAAATACATGTATACAAATTGGTCTTTAGGCTAATTTCAAAGAGCCTGTCATGTTAACTTATGGTTTATGTTCATAAAAAGCATTATTCTGTTGCAATGAGCTTCTGAACCGTGCAAGAGTCAACCCAAATCTTCCAACAGCAGTTTTTTGTTAATTCAGACACACCCAGACACACCGTGTGTTCAGAATTATCAAACAAGTTTCTTAAATTCATGCGACTTTGAAGCTGCAATCTTTTTCCCCATCAGTAAGACTTTGGCGAGACATCCCACAATACCTGTCCAATCAGAGACAGACAGTGGCTGAGATACTGCAGATCTGGTGTGACACACACCTTGGTGTTTCACAGAAAGTCAACGTTATTTATCACTTCTGTGTTTTGCATTCTTGAGCCTTTGTGAGTGCTTCTCTTCAGGGAGGTTAGTCAATATGAAGAAGAAAAATGTGTGACAGACAGGGTATATGTCAAAGCTAAGTGCCAAGTTTTTAACCGAAAATCTTTATGTGTCATTACATTCAAAATTGAGTACTGAACAGGAAGAGAGTGACACCATAGCAACAGTCTTCAAGCTGTTCGGCTGAATTACTGCACAATGATAGCAAAAAAATGAGCAGGCTAATTAAAATCAAAAGCAAACATTTCACAGAAAAAAAAAATCTCATGAATGATAAATCATTTCCACAGCGTGTAATTTTACAGGCCAGGAATGAAGACAGATGTTCTAGAGACGAACAGCTACGGTAAATTTCCTGAAGTAAAAATCATGTGATTAAGCGAAAACTGACACACACAGATCTATCGAGGCCCTGAAGGTTTATGTTCTGTGTTTTGTTGCGTTTGTACAAACCCGCGATGCTCTCGGCGCGGCTCGTATTAAAGCCAGCCAAGCATCCTCCAAAGGCGGCTGGCTCTGCATGTATTCTAATGATGTTTTTCTAGGAATTTAGCAGGCTTAGACCGCACTGACCCTGCATATGCATGACAGCGGCCGACGAGCCCTCCTGCCCTTGACTAAACGATCGGTGAGCGGGCACGAACGCAAACAAACGAAGCCATCGAAAACTTTGCGACCAACGCAGCACGCCGAGATCCGTAATCCACACATCGTTGCAGCATTTTAAAATGCACTGCATTTCTCTCAGTTGACAACAATAACTTATGCATATAAATGTATTGGATCGAAAACAGGAAGGCGTAGACTGCAGATTATTCCTCTTTCCTGGTTCTCAAGAGTTGCACCGTCCTCCTCTTTCCTTTTGTAAGGACTCGGAGGGTCGTAATTACATATTTTAGGACGAACACGGGAATTCTTACCCAGCACGTGAGAACAGTGTTGGCTGAGATTACCAGCGAGGCTAGGCCTGTCTTCCACGCTAGCTAAAAAATGGTGCAGCTGACATGACGAGACACTGGCTGCACACACACCTGAGCAGTGTGCAGCTGATGTGACGAGACACTGGCTGCACACACACCTGAGCAGTGTGCAGCTGACGTGACGAGACACTGGTTGCACACACACCTGAGCAGTGTGCAGGTGACGTGACGAGACACTGGCTGCACACACACCTGAGCAGTGTGCAGCTGACGTGACGAGACACTGGCTGCACACACACCTGAGCAGCGTGCAGGTGACATGACGAGACACTGGCTGCACACACACCTGAGCAGTGTCAGATACCCGTGAGCTTCATCGTGTTGTTATTAACGAGGTCTCATGGCATCGTGTTCCACAATGCTGTTTATAGCAATGTCATGATCAAAGCCAACAGAACCGTGCTGGATCCAACTGATGCTTACCATTTTTGTGCTGTTTCTGTGCTGGCCCTGTTCCTATACACCCATCACATCTGGATCTGGGTCAGCTGGAAATGCAGGCCTTTGGTTTTCATAAATGTTCAGGGTACTGGAGGGTATTTTAAGTTAAAATCCTATGATACAACTGTGTGTGTGTGTGTGTGTGTGAGTGTGTGTGTGTGTGTGTGTGTGTGTGTGTGTGTGTGAGAGAGAAGAGATATTGAGACACAAAAAGAAATGTGTATGACTATAAAGAAATATATA
>JABJVR010000021.1:4477580-4516382 GCA_025773905.1 Chitala chitala | reverse complement strand
TAGTCAGACAGTGGGCCCGGATCCTGACACTGCGGTATAAAAGACATCGGTGTACTCTCACAGTGGGCCTGGATCCTAACACTGCGATATGATAGCCATTGGTGTACTCAGACAGCGGGTCTGGATCCTAACACCGTGATATAACAGCCATTGGTGTAGTCAGACAGTGGGCCCGGATCCTGACACTGCGGTATAAAAGACATCGGTGTACTCTCACAGTGGGCCTGGATCCTGACAGGGGGACATGGGATTTACTACTGTACTCATTCTCATTCACTCACACTATTACTGAGTCACAATAACAGCTGTCAGAATTCTTGCCTTCGACTGGATGAAGTGACCACATGAACTGATGGAGATCGTTTCTACCCATGAACCATGGATTTGTATTGTTTCCAACAGGTGCATGAAAAACATCGAGGGCCACAATCATCAAGATCATTTTAACCTAAAAGAACTGCATGCAAACAAATCTTTTTAGTCCAAATGGAAGATGGTGTAAGCAGGTCAGATTCATGAAGACACAGCTGTTCTGAACGCCTGCCTTTTTAACAAGAGTAGAAAGTTTCAGTGTCACAATCCAAATAAGGCTGAGATACTCTAAAAAAGTGCTCCATCTTCTGCAATCTGTACGAGACCAACAGAAACACATTTCCTACTTGGTGTCCAGTTTTAACAGCGGAGACCATTGTGCATGTATGACCCAGACCGTGGCTTTACTTCTCTCTTCCTCATTTCCACAAACACAAGCAAGCAAAGCAGCCCCTTTACACCCAAGAAACCAAGCGATCGAAGACAAACTCCTGTCCCGCTCCACAGAAACACACCAGGGAATGACGCGTAACTTTAAGTGCGTGTCCACACTCCAGCCACCCTCTGAAAAATAATGCTACGATAAACGCGTTACTCACTGACCCGGGGGCCACGTAAGCCGCGCGGACGCGGCGCAGCTTGGCAAGCGCCCGGCCTGCTGATGGATTGGCGCGGGGCCAGAGATGCCGCTCCGCTCCCAGGCAGATAAAAGGAGTGCCACAAATCACGGGCGGGAGGAGCCACTGGCGGGGTGGGCGCTCATTGCGGGAATCAGGTGTAAATTCCGTCATTAGATTGCTTCCAGAAACAGCATGCATAAATAAACAGAGGACAGGGATAAAGCACTACATCAAACCCTCTCCCGAGGTGTTGGCCGCGCTGAGATCCGAAGCCCGTACACTTTGCGGTTTACATTAGCTGATACGATACCTCGTGACCTACGGAAAAATGAACTCATGGTGTACAGGGCTGACGTATGTTGCTCTGCTCACATGATCCAGGTGTCTGAACCTTGGAGACGTGTGCATTTGCCTTTACAGGGAAGCAGACGTAGCCTTTTTTAGTAGTTTACTGCTCTGATTAAACCAGGAAAAACACAAATAAATGAAAGGAAAACTTGCTTTAAAATGAGGGGCAAACACCCCCAGGTGGAGAGCAGTTGTGTATTGGTGCTTCCAGTCCCAGAAAGGAAACGGCTGCTTTTTTTTTCCCCTGAAGCTGAAACTAACCTAAAAATATCCAGCTGTCAAACAGGTTACAGTGGAAAATGGTGGAAGATATTTGGGTCACACGCAGCGCCAGCGCAAGAATGGTTTGGAACCCAGAGGTACATCAAAAGCAGGTCCGCCGCCTGGGATCGGCGCTCGTCCTGGTCAACGCACCTGTAATGGTGTGCTGCGTCGCCCCGGCTTCGTTGGAGAACACGACTCCCACCCCGGTCTGGTTGACGCGGTACTCGCGGACGACGCCGTTGGGTTTCCCGGGTGGCGCCCAGCTCAGACGCAGGGCCCGTGGGCCCACGGCGCTCACCGCAGGCGGCGTAACGTTCTCCGGAACTCCCCGGACAGTGACCGCCACTACCTGAAGACAAAAAGAATTACAGAGCAATTTGGTGTAACGGGAGGCTTGGAAATCCTGGTCTAATGGAATGTCACTAGCAGTTTAAACTCCTGTCTTCAGGAGTGGCAGACTATTAGGAGAGGGCTGGGAGACCCAGTTAAGAGCCCCCCCACCTCCCCGCGTCCTGCTCTCTTTCTCTCGGACAATAAGAACCAGAGAGCCTGTGCCAGGCTACCAGGCCCCCCATCGTTCTTGCTGATGCTGAGGCCGGCCTGCTGGGTGTCTCCTGAGATTAAATCAGCGCTCCCTGTCCAGGCCACAAAGCGGGCAGCGTGAAAACCAGCGGCACCGGCCTGCCCGCCCCACGTGTAATTGCTCTCACGGTATTGCTACGCTCGGTAATTGCAGCTGTTTGGCCAGTGCTTGTGAGTGTACAACTTAATCCTTCTCGCTCAGGACTGCCATTTAGCTGTCGTTCTCCATCAGCATCTGCCGTGTCTGTTGTTTCTGTTAACAGGCCGGACCGCAAAAGGGATAAGCCCCGCTTTTTTTTTTTAAGGTACTGCAAACACAAAGGGTGCACCGTGTCACAACAAACAAAGGAACTTGAAGAAAAAAAAATCTATTTCTATGGAAATACGGGTCTAAATATTACTTGAATTATACTAAGAGACGTGTCATCTACATACAAAATCTATAAAAGAATATCTGACAGCACCAGTGTGACAGTCGCTTTAACTGTGGGAATGTTTGCTGGCTTCTATATCTTAGAGTGACAAACAGAATTCTCTGGAGACAATTAGATCTACAATATATCAGAATGCTTTCTATCTGGGGACTTTTCCCACAAGTGTCAGTAAATTAATTATTCTGAGATGTCATTAAAACAAGACAGTAACTTAATGGATAGGGAGGAATAGGTACTAGAATTGTTTGCTGAGCAATCACAGTATTATAAATGATCACAGAAGAGTTGCTACAAGCATAATACAGCTTTTCTGAATACTTAACTTATGCTCCTTGGTGGTATGTCATTATGTCAAGTCTATTTTCAACAAGCCAATGAATGTGGCTAAATAACTGTAAAATTTAAAATCATGTAGAAAAAAATGTCTTAGATCAACAGCACAGTTGTCACGCTTTTAAAATCTCAACACAAATTTAAAAATTAATAACTTTAAAATGCAACAACATTCCCACCTAGTTTCCCACACTTCATCACTTCAGAAAACAAAACGTATCTAGCAGATGTAAAAGAAACTAGACTCGACTACATAATCTTTAAGATGTTTTGCTAGTTGTCCAACAGGCTTCAAAAGTTGAACTGAAAGGGAGGAAACTCAAAAACTGGCGTTTAAACCTCTGTGGGTGATCCAATGCCCAGAACCCACTGGGGTTCAGTAATAGCCTTCAAGATTATCTGACATCTAGTTGCTTTCATCTACTAGTATTAGATACACATGGTCCTGGATGAATGAAAACCCTCACAGACAAACAGGAAGGAATGTTTTAAATTCTGCACTGGTTTCTGCCCCCGCACATGGCATCGTTAAGTTTGCTTTCAACGTAGTTTCTATCTACCGGCCAGATTTTCTGTCTCGCTTCTCATTGCCCTGAGCAAAGCCATAGCTGGCCTTGATGGTACATTAATGGGTTTGAGGCCTGTTCCACAAGCCTAGGTTTGTGTAGGTATGAAGCTGCAGTGTCCCCCACCTTGCTGCTGTCAGTGCAACCAGTGATGGTGCAGGCCCTCAGCTGGTACTCGTACTCCTGGAAGGGGTGGATGCCCCCCACATCTGTGAAGCTGAGCTCCATGCCCCGGTAACGCTCCTGTCCGTCCCGTAGTATCGCATAGCGGCGAATCTCACCTAACGGAGCCAAGAGAAAGAGCGAGAGAAGCATTCTGGGCATACCACGGGTATGTAACCATCTGCTCCACATTGTAGAGATGGTCAGAAACAGAGGCCTAGTGGCTCAGTGGGTAGAACCATCAGGCTGGACGTCTCCTGGTTTAAATCCCAGCCCAACCCAACCAGGGGTGTCCTTGAACAAGGCACTTAAATGCTAGCTCCCCAGGCGCTGCTTGTGGCTTCCCACCGCTCCCCATAAGGGATAAGTTAAAGAGACCAATATCGCTGTAGCATGCGTGTGAAATGTCATAAGTCGCTGTGGATAAACGTGTCTGCTAAATGAATAAATGTAAAATAAACACAAAATAAAATTCTGATGTTTAAGAACTGGTTTAACGAAGATGACAGTCAGAAACGGGGGAAGAAGAGAGCGATTATGTTTCAAAGTAAGAGGTTCAAGAAAAACCAGTGAGAGGGGCGAGGTTTGGAAACGGCGGTCTATTAAGGCCATAGAAGTCCTTACAATGAGTCGAGAGACAAACGGATAAAAACGGTCAATCAGCCGCTAAATGCACTAATAAACAAGGCAAACCAGAGGGCCTTCTTGAGTGTCCCCCAAACGGACTTGTCTGAGTTTGGTGGGCTAGTCCTTCCCCGCGCTTTGATTTACATTTGGGGTTTGTCTGTGCTCGTCTGCCCTAGAGCCACACTGCAAACTAACTTAGCTCCAAATCACAACAGATTGGCTGCAAACCATTTGATTAAAGAGTAAAATGAGGCCTAATGAGCAGTCAGTACATTTCCTTACATATTAGGCAGCACAGAAGTTCTCAAATGAAGCTTGTTATTTTAGTTAGTAAGGATTTATGTGATTTCTTTTTGGAAACAATTCACCATGGTTTGTTCCCTAACTGTGTACATTAGCTACAATAACAAGCATAATTTTTTGTAAACGAAGATGAATTAGTGTGCATTTTTTCTTTTAGATGAAACATCGCTGTTATCAAACAAAAAACTATTTAGCTGTACTTTGTGGGTGCCTCTGAATTACAAAGGCCTACTGGGTTGTGGTGACTGTATTGCATTCTGAAAACCAAAAAAGCGCTCAACACTATGTAAGCAATGACATAAAATAACATGTAATATATTTTACTGTTTTAAATAGTAATTTCAGGGAGCTGATTGGTTACAAGAGCTAATGCGTTCTGCTGATTGGTTACAGGAGAGAATGCGTTCTGCTGATTGGTTAGAGGAAAGAATGCATTCTGCTGATTGGTTAGAGGAAAGAATGCATTCTACTGATTGGTTACAGCTACCATTAGGCTTTGTGGGTGTCTGCCACTCCAGCTGGATGAGGTCATCACGTTCTCCCACGCGGCTCCATCGAGGTGAGGTAACCCCCTGGGGAATGCCCTCCTTGGTGATAACACTGCTGAAGGGGCTGTGCCCCCACCCGAAGCTGTTCCACGTGCCCACCCTGTACTCATACTGAGTAAAAGGTTTCAGGCCTGTGTCTGGAATAGAAGAAAACAGCCTTACTCTCAAGGAGCAAATGGCCCACTTTTCCCACACAGACTGCTGCAAATAACATCCATCCATCCATTATCTTAACCGCTTATTCCTGGTGAGGGTTGCGGGGAAACCTGGAGCCCATCCCAGAGTACATAGGGCGCAGGGCAGGGGACACAACCCACCACAGGGCACACACACACTACGGGCAATTTGGACACACCAATCAACCTAACCTGCATGTCTTTGGGCTGTGGGAGGAAACCAGAGCACCCAGAGAAAACCCACCAAGCACAGGGAGAACATGCAAACTCCACGCACACAGACCCAAGGTGGGAATTGAACCCCAGGCCTGGAGGTGCGCAGTGACAGTGCTAGCCACCACGCCACCGTGCCGCCACCGCAAATAACAGTTCACTTAAAAGTTTAAGTGAAATTTGCAATTAACCTTTTCTATAAGAAACCAAATAGTTGCAAAGGTTTATCCTGGCCATCAACTTCACCAGCATTTAGCTAATATTGGTTTAATGTTTCTGCGATGATAACCAAAAGAAGACACGTGCTACATGCATCTTATTCATAAATTTTTAAATGTGTAATTGTATTTTTTTTAAATATGCAGAAATCAACACTTGGTTACCACTCAAGATTTGTGCACCTTTAGAAATGTCAAAGTGACTGCAGAGATTTCTGTACATATAAAACTCCCTTGTCCTTAGTCCACTCTAGGCATTTAAGACAGCAGGCATGCTATGGAAAACGTATGTAAACCAACAGCGCACTTAAAATATTATGACGAGGTACAGTTTGACTGCAGCCATATGCGAGCTTTATGGAGCCACAGGAGAGTCTAAAAAGCTACAGCTTTGTCACCCTTGCTGGAAGATAGAAAAGAAAGTGTTGTTTTAAAGAGCGGCGGGGGACCGTGCATTTACAGCCGTGGTGTTCTTTTATCGGCCTGGACTCTTACCAGAAACGGCGGTTTGATGTAAATGTGTTGGGTGTGTAAATCACAGTGACAGGGGGCAGCTACTTTGTGTTCAGTACACCCCAACTGAGAACGCGCTTTTCATTGGTAATCTGAATTCTAAAAACTTCGTCTGGAATAATATTTTTTTATTTTACGCCAGTCACAAGAAGTGTTACTTGAGAACTTTGGAAGTAAGAATAAAAAATGGAATTTATTCACCCAAACATTAAATCAGTTCCACAGCAGCTCTCCCCTAAATGTTATGATATTTCCAGTCAAAAAGCTTGTGGGGAAGTGAACCCCCCCATCCCAAGCGTGCCTGCTGTATTTCTGCAGCCTTACGACGTGTCATCTTTCTCCAGAGCGCGGGGCGTGAGAAACATCTGGAGGTATAAGGGGGCATGGCAGGCTTACGTGCCCATGCCCAGATGGTGTCACAGCGATGACCAGAAACGCTCTCCTCATGCCAATCACTACCCCGGCCCAACTCACCCGCTCCCCTCCCCTCCACATCATTGCCCCCACCTCCGCCGCCTCATTAGTCTTAATTAAACACACATATCTGACCAATCACGTAACGCGCTGGGAAAAAAAGCCGAATGAAAAATAAGCAGCGATGTCCCTTCGGGAGAAATAAATACGGCGAAACCGCAGGTGCAATTTAAATTCCAGGCCCAAAGTTTTATTGATACGTGTGAAGAAGCTGGTGACAAAGTGGAAATGACGACATGTGGCGATCAATACCGCCTCAAGCATCTGTTCCACCGTCCGCCGTAAATCTTGCAAACGTCTCGACTGTTTCCACTGCCAAAATGGCAGCGGATAAATTAATCTATCTACTGCATGCACGGTCAACATGTTACTAATGCGCACTGCACAGACCTCTGGCTGATGTTGGTAAGATCATCTTGTAGTACATAATGTTGGTATCACGTTGGTTGGAATGAGTGACGGCTGAAAAGTGCCCAAATTTCAAATCGAACGAAAGAAAAAAATTTAAACCCTAACAAGTAATGACAAAAAATCCAAGTCTTTTTTGAGTGTAACAGTGGTTGCAATCAGACACCAATTGGCTTAATGTCTTGGGAAATGTTTTCACGGTAAAAGGCCCGGCGGCACGGTGGTGTGGTGGTTAGCACTGTCGCCGCGCACCTCCAGGCCTGGGGTCCAATTCCCGCCCTGGGTCTGTGTGCGTGGAGTTTGCATGTTCTCCTTGTGCTTGGTGGGTTTTCTCCGGGTGCTCCGGTTTCCTCCCCCAGTCCAAATACATGCTGGTTAGGTTGATTGCTGTGTCCAAATTGCCCGTTGTGTGCGTGTGTGCGTCCTGTGGTGGCCTGGTGTCCCCTGCCCTGCGCCCTATGTGCTCTGGGATGGGCTCCAGGCTTCCCCATGACCCTCACCAGGAATAAGAGGTTACGATAATGGATGGATGGTAAAAGGCCTATGTCATACCAGTAAAGGTATACGTGTCCGCGGCTCCCGTGTAGATGATGTCTTCAGAAGACGGACATAGAGCATTGCTCTCTGGCGTTACCGACACTGAGACCGCAAGTCGAGACATCGCGGGAGACACCTGTAACACCATGGTGCAGACCGACGATGACGGGTCGAAGTCGCAGGTACCACAGAACGCCTTGTCCGCCACAGTGACAGAACAAAGAGTGCTGGGCCGACAGTCTTCCTGTCACAAAAATGAAGGGTTTTATGTTTAGAGTAAAACAGTCACAAAAAAAAAAAAACCGGTGTCCTCAGATATCAGCCATGGGAAATTCTCATTTTACATTGTATTTCATTTCCTGGCGTGCTCCATCTCACATCAGTCAGCCATATTTGTCACTGTTACTGGAGCCAACCTTAAAAAAAGAATCTATTCCACAAGTAAATGTCTCTCAAATACACTGACGTCAACAGGCCGTCTCAGTCGATGAAAGAAGAGGAGGCTGCAATGTCAGGGGTTCGACCATGTTGAGGCACGTGTGATGTGGAATGGCATGATTATAACGTGTTACAAACCGACATGAGCAGGCCAGGCGACGGCTTGTCGGCACACACGTGTGCGAGAGGGTTGTAGGGCACGCCGTTGCAGCATTCCTGCCCATGCTCCATGATCTCTGACCCACAGCACTTTTCCGCCGCCGTACCGTTCTCCACCAAATGCACTTGGGGCGTGTCGCCATGGCAGCAGGACGCGCCCGACTTGTTCACATACAGCTCTCCGCAGCAGGCCAGTCCTGAACAGCAAAACAGAGTTAAAACAAAATTACAAACACATGAAAAGGTAAGCAGTAACTGTCACAGGACAGTACGGTGCATGGCCCTTCTCAAAAGGAAGCGTTCTACATATCAGCACAAGGACACTTTGTGGATAACATTTAGGAACCCTGCATTACACTCTAAACCAAGCTTTTTCTAAGACATTAATGGATGAGAAAAAGCAGTGAACACAGCAATGATGGGAGGACAGTATTGATCCACTGCAAGTTCACTGTTGTTATCCATGAATGAAAAGCAGTTTAATAAATTCTAATTGTACTTCTATGCTGAGAGGATGCCTGTACTCACGGCTACACTCCTGATACTACAGCCCTCCCGAGTAAAACTGTGCATTAATTCAGCCTTCATGCATAATTCAGGTGGGAACGTGGCTTAATTAGTGTCTTGTGATCTAAAGAACTGCCTTCACAAGCTGGAGTGCGTGTTCGTGTGTGTATGTGCGTGCGTGCGCACGCGACCCAGAGGCAGTGACCGGGAGAGAACTGCACGAGCGGAGTGACGTGACAATGATGAATACATGCAGGCAGGTGACAGGGCCAGCACAGCAAACAGAAGGTTCGAGCGATAGCGAAGCCAAGGTCCATTTGTGTCAAGCGCCACCATTTCCGTGGCACGGGAGTCAGCCGCCCTCGCTGCCGCTCCCCTCAAATCATGAGCGTTAACCTGAAGGTCTGCATGAGGAACCTGCTCGCTGACCAGCTGAGACAACCTGGCAGGCCTTCCTGCACAGCGGAACAATATCAATTACTTTCCACTGCTGCATACTCCTCTATCACAGGTGGTGGATCACACGACTCACTACCCAGAATGCACTTAGAAAGAGTGTTCGCGCGCGCACACACACACACACACACACACACACACACACACACACACACACACACCTGTAGAATTATGTGTACGCCTTTCTCTTAACTAGTTTAAAAGTCAAATCACATCACTGAAAAGTGAAGGATATGCAGGGTGTTGTTTGTAAAGATGATGATTGTAACATTACGTGTTTTATCACTTTTCAGGTAAGTGTTGTCATTTGTAACATGTCTGACACAATGCTGAAGCCTCTGAGAGTAGCTTTCAAGGTCTTTTATAGCCAATGAAGGCAAAAGGCAAATTGTTTCGGAATTAACATCAGCATTCGGAACAAAGGAAAAATTTAGCAAGGAGAAACAGATTACTGATGCCTACATGTTAAGGTCTGCTTGTCCCCTGTGATAGATGAGGATCCCAACCAAAACAGGTTGCAATATAAAATGTTAATTTGTAATTCATTCTTTTCAAATCATGCAAATTCTCATTATGAACTGTGCATTCCTGATATGTCAGTGTACTTTCTGAATGGTTAATTTTCAGCCAAGTATTTGAACACTTAAGTACAATAACACAAATTGTAACGAGATGAAAGTAAAACAACATTTTTGACATTAGTTCACACCTGTTTATTTTGTTTTTCGAACGGTCTCCAAACCTTCTTTCAGCTACGTATTGCACATTTTCATTAAACACACAAATAAGGTAAACAACAGACTTATTTTCAGCATTTTCCTAACAGGAAGTGACTCCTGTTTTATTTCCACGGGTAAACCATCACTACTTTAATTACTATCAACCTTGTTCCAGTATGATAAATTGCTAATTGCTTAATACCCTAATCAGTGTTCATTCTTTGCACAGATAAACTGTGACAGCGCCATTAATTTAAATAGTAATTTCACTTAACAGCCAAAACGGCACAGCAGATTTTAATGCGACGTTTTCTAGAGCCTGCATCCATCACTGCAGTTTTCTGACATAAAGATGTCTGACGTGCACTAACTCACTTAGGGACAGCAGATGTTGCAGAGCTGGGTTTGGTGGCAATTCCCAGGGTGCATCACTTCAGCCTGAGTAACTTGCAAATGAACAGCTCAACAGTTTTCCAAAATAGCTTTCCCACCCTTTGCAAGTCTGGCATTTTTCCTAAGTTTTTTCTCCTCCCTCTGTGCAACACTTTGAACTTTGACACTTCTGACCCTGGTTTATCCCCACTGCCAAATCATCGTCTAACTTGCAAAAACATTTCAAGGAGAAAGACAAGGTTAATCAGGTCAGGTTTGCGGAACAAATGAATTTGCTTTGTATTGCAGTGTCCTCTCTTCAAATCACTCACGGAATCATACTGGAGACTCAGAGGTTAAAGAGATTTGGAGGTCCATCTGTAACTTCAGCCATGATTCCAATGTTGGCATATATGTTTTTAGCTAACAGTGTGAAATTATTTTACTAATCTTCAGATCCATGATGGATTTGCATACATTCATTAGAGTGCAAGGGGAATATAACAATATAAAGGTGCTTAAGCCCAGTGAATTAAGGTTCATCCACTTAACGACAAGTAAATATTTATCATGCAATGAGCAACTGATAAAAATGTGTGTGGCGGATTACACGAGCCTTTAGACACAAAACTCAAACTTAGAATAAACGAAAGGCTTTTAAATGCCCGAATACATTAACAAAATCGCTCTGGACCCAGCAAGACACGTTTTCAAAGTCACGGTGGAGTACAACGAGTTTTCTACTGTTTAGTTAATGTCAGGGCAAAAGAAACCAGCACAGGGTTATAACAATATTTATTAATTACTTTACTTGTTCTTCATTTACTTACTGTTACTTTTGGATAACTGGCTATATTCAAGTAAATAAATCTTAAAGTGTTTTGAGTTTCATTAGTTCAGTTTCATTAGTTGAATAATTCAGTATAATCTGACGGTGGGTGTCGACTTCACACATTTTAAGAAGGTAAATTAATGGAAGCTGTCTTCATCTGGTATTCAGACAGTGCTTAAATTCTCATCTCTCTTGGGAATATCAAAGAAACAGACACAGGTAACACGCTCCAAGGCGACGCACACAGTTTGTCATCAAAATAAGCAATGCTTCAAAGGCAACTTTCCTCAAAAGTTTTGTCACACTCATCTTTTCAATACTGCATTTCTCTTAAGGAGGTAACGCAGGGTTTCAACATGTTTACAAGGACCTGTTTCATTGTGAATTTTACACAATTTCAAAGAACATATCACAGTTTTCCCAAATTCTAAAGATTTTATGAAAAGTATAGAAAATTAATATTGTTGTCATTTCTTTAAATTTAATTTTATTTTGTTTTATTCTCTCAAATATTTCTTTACTAGGCAATTTAGTTGCAAAGCCACATAATATCACCCCTATGCAGATTGTTTATATCACATACACTCCATATGACAACAGCATCACCAAAACACCAGAATTAACACACACATTTGATCTAACTGTAATATATAACTTCAAGCAGTATTTATGCAGAATGAAAAAGCTAAAAACAAACACTGAATTAAAATGTATTGTTTGATACAAGAATTCCAGAGAAACAAACCACCATACTTTTGAAGTGTATATCTGAAAAATGCATGCTTGTTTTTACAATTTTTTATTGAAATATTTTTCATTCTGGATCACCAGCTTGCAAGTTTGTTATAATATTTACTTATAACGTTGCTTATAAACGCTTTGAGAATACTTCACACTGACGGCTAGGGGAGCGCGGGTACACAGGACGATACAAGTGAATAAAAACTACAACTACTGATGGTGCTGGTCGTTTCTGCCCAAGAGAGCCCACTTTAAACAGGGTGTCCATGCTGCATTCAGCAGGTGCAACACACAACACATCCACAACACCGAAACGTGTTAATAACTTAAGGATACTGCTGCAAGCTTAATGGACAGAGATCATCATAAACACATGAACAAAAATGTCTTCATGTATTACGCCTGTGCGCAGTCTTAAAAATCCCACACATTAATAGTTGGAATGAACTCCAAATCTACCATTTGTGTCTCATCATTTGCGAGACAGTTTTGGCAGTGCATTGCAGGGACATATGAAATATGATTAAATTCTGGATTGTAACAAATGCTGGAGCTCATCTCCGGCACCAAAGCATTTAACTGTCTGGATAATATTTGCAGGCAAATGGTCACAGTGTCCTTGAAAACATATTTGATTATTACATTATTACGTTTTTAACATCGTCACAGCTATATTCATCACTCGGTATCGCGATCGAGCTCACTGTCGGAACACCCTTGGTCCAAAAGCTTTTAACACTTGAATGGTGCAAATATTCAGATTTAACCTTGAACATGTCAGATGGGCACAGAATTTACAACTTCTCATGAAGTGACCACTTGTTCGTATCAGGAACTCCAGGAAAGGAGCAGGGATGTTTAACAGCAGAAAAACCCTCCACCATTCCCTAAAGCACATTTTTTTGTTGTAAATGTGGATTATATTGGCAGCGCTATTGGTACTTCAAAATCTGTCCATCAATTACCTTCAACTAGCTCAACACAGATTAATTAGCTAATTGAAAAATTTTTTGCGTTGCTACAGCAAAAAATTTAGACGAAGGTTTTTGTTAGAAAATGACGTTTAAAAATAACGTACTATATTAAATATCTATCTGTTACACTAAAATAAATATTGATATTTTCACATCACTTGTATACAATGACACGACCAAATTATAAAATTTATGTTAGTTCAACAAGAAAAGGGAATCTCTTATAAAGCACAGTAACTGTATTCACAAGACTGCTTCGTACAGGCTATGCTGTACTGCCTTTTCGTAGGCACCAACTCCGTTTTCAACTGCACACCATAGAACACAATACCCTTCAGTAACCTGAGGAGGCTGAACAAGGTTAAGTGCCCCGTTCCATATTAACACAGGCCCAAACAGTGAGGAGGGGATCAGGCCTCTTGGCCGGGGTCCGCCTTGCAGCTTGACAGTGTCGACACCAGGCAAATGGCCTTTAGTCGCCTAACAGCGCTATCCTTCACACCATATGCTCTCTACAGGACGTTCTCCCTAACGACGCATTTTTCATCCGGCGTACTTTGTGAAGACGAACCAAGGCAACGCGCTAATTGGGGTTCCCACGTTGTAAGCCCATCGCCAACGTGTGCGATCGCAGTAAACGCACGGCAACCGACGCTAAAAAGAAATGAATCAAAGTGATGAAATGGCACGAAGCAGAAAGAGCAGCGGCTTTCCGCGGAGATTACATCAGCGCTTCGCCGTGTAGCCTTTCCGTAAACATAACTCACACACACAATGCACTTTATCAGCTTGGATACAACGTTCAAACAGTCCTCGTATTTAAACTGAATAACTGAGCTTTTAAAACCATCTTTATGCAAAACACACACGCCGTGTCCATCTTATTCACAGCGTTTTATCTTCATCCTGGCAATGGTGAAGAAAAAAATTCCTTTATACTATACCATCGGGAGAGCAAAAAATAACACAAAGAGAGGTTAAACTCTTTTAGAATAGTAATATAAACACCTAACTTCACAAAGACGGGCAGGTTACAAATTCTCTTCAAAGGTTTAGTATTTGATAGCGACACTGAAATCATCCAGGTAGTTCTGCTGGTGTTGACCTATTCAGAAGACTCAAAATGAAGGGATGGTATCCGAAACTTTGCACTAACCTACGGTGCATGCCCAACACTGCCAACATTGTCCATGTTCACTTTCATGACGGCCGACACTAAAAAATGTCCCATGTTTTTATCCAACCAAAAACTGTCAAGATCAACAGATGATCAAGGTTTTCAGAAGTGAGCCAAAGTCTCAAAAGTTATCATGCAGATAATTGCTGATGTCTTTAATAACTTCTGTGCATTTACTGAAAGTCTGCAAAGGATAACACTGTAATAAGTGTGCGGTAAATTTTTTGGTGCATATTTCATAGGAGTGTGACGAATACCAGCCGGACTCCTGTGCATGCAGACTTCAGTACTGTTTGGGGCTCACCTGGCACAGGTGCGTGTGCTGTCCCCCGCTCGGCGTCTCCACAGCAGACCGTGTCCGTGTCCACAACCTGTCCCCCACAGCACTGTGAGCGGAAGCCGTCGCGAAGCTCCTCCCCGCAGCACACGTGTCCGCTGGACGTGGAGAAGGGCTTCCCCGCGCAGCATGCATCGCCAGGGCCAACGGAGACGCGTCTCTCATCAGGGTCGGGGCAGCACATCTCACCTGAGGTAATTACCAATTATAAATCGTTTTTAAAACCCAGAACCAGGTCCATGAGGTCCACGTCCACGGTCATAAGCACTTTCATGTACTGCACATGTCAAAGGTGCACTCTTGCCTGGCAGCATGGTGATGTAGCGCCCCCCACAGCACTGGTGCTCAGGCAGCGGGTAGAGCAGGCGTCCACCACAGCATACGCTCAGGGAGGCGTTGTGGGCCGAAAGGTACTGGTCCTCACAGCACTGGTGTCTGGGCTCACGCCTGTACACTGTGCTTCCACAGCATACCTGCATGTATGCAAACACACACACGCAACCACACACACACACGCACGCGCGCACACACACACACACGCACGCGCGCACACACACACACACACGCACGCGCGCACACACACACACGGTTACGGTAAGACACACACCTGGTGTGTTCTAGCAGATCCAGAATCGAAACCGAACTCGATATATAAATACTCACCAAGATTTCTCCACTTGCAAGTAGTGTGTACACGGCTGCTTAAAGGTCATGTTGTACTTACGCAGGGCTGGAGCTGATTTCCCATTTATACAAAGGTACAAGTTTAAATCCCTTCTTATACACCTAAATCCCAAGTGTACGTTTAATGTGTAAATTGTAAATGAAGTAGCAGCACTGAAGCTTTCAAATATAACGTTTCACGACCTTGTTTTGTTGTTTTTCTTGCCATTTTCACAGCTGGGTGTTTGGTTTGAGAAATTTAGTACATCCACGAGACGCACAACAGCCCACATTGTGGCCCTGTTACGGTGCCTCTATGGCACTGTGGGTACTGCCTCCCAAACACATCTACGTATCCTGAGCGAGCGTCAGGCACAAACCACGCTGGAGGTAATGATGTGCATGGAAGCTGCTGTAACAAGTGGATCGTCATGCTAAGGTAAAGAGCTGCTTAGTCTTTGAGACTGTTCAGGTGGCAATCTTACGTTCATTGACAGTAACACGCAACTGGACGCTGTAAAAGAAACCTCTCAGACGCTGGAATGCCAGAGCGGCTCATTCCCAATCCAAGTTTAAGGCATGACTCAAGCTGCCTTCTCACCTTACCCGTAGCTAAGATGTCGCTAAATTTAGCTCGGCCTTTTTTGGCAGACAGCCAGACTGGAGGGAATTTTCCACACTGGTACCATGATACCCCTGTGGGGCCTGGCAAATCTGCGTCAGTTCCGGGAACCAATATCGTCTTTACCACTGGACTAGTGAGAACGTCTTTCAGTGTCTGCTAACAGGAGGATGGTGGGAATAGGGCAAAGTCTCCGGGTGCTGGTCTGATAATTAGTCTAACAGGAATAACTGCTCATGTGACTTGAGCAACACAGAAGCACAAATTCAACACCAGCAGCGATCCGGAGCTCATAGAGGGTCACAACGCTCATGTCTGTCAACTCCCCACTCGTAAACATACATATAGCAACGGCAGGCCCGTTAACAGATTATTACAAATAAATTGTCCTTACTGAGAAAAATCATGCAGTATATGCAAACCATATGTTGGCAAGCAGAACTGAAAGAGAAAAACAGATAGAGAGCAAGAAACCAAGGGTTTGGAAAACAGCGTAATTAACACAAAGTACAATCTCATTAGCATTGGCGGTGAGTACAGGTATTTTGAGCCGCCTTTAAAACTGTTTCCATTTTCCTGGTCTCGTATTACAAGGGAAACACTTGTCCTTCCATGGCTTTCTGTTATTTGTCTTTATCTCAGCCCGTGTTTTACCGTCTGGGTGGAATATCGGGGACGCTCGGTCCGCGTGCACTTGCCAAGTTGGCTGGCTTTCAATGACATTAGGATTGCGGCAATTGCGGAAGACAAGTTAATCTGTTTACCGAAAACAATTGCGAGGACCACGCTCGGCGCATACATAAGAGCCGCTTCAATCTGTGCTATTGTCATTCTCCGGGGGCTAAATTCGCTTACCCCCCCACCCCCAAAACCAGTTTTAGAATCGTAGCAAACAGCACTGTGCGGCATGTGTCACAACGACAAGACGAAAGCCTGTCAACATGGTCGTGGGAGGGGCGGGGTTACGATACCTCCAACTCAGGCAAGTAACAGGCAGCCCCGCAGACACTTTTCCCGATGGGACACTCCAGGTAGGAACAGCGTCGTCTCGGCCCAACCACCTGGTTCGGCTCTCTGTCACACGGCAGCAGAGCCCTGCGCCGCACCTCGTACCCCAGCAGGATGCCATTGGGCTGGAAGGGTGCTGTCCACTCCAGGCGCACAGACCTAGGGGCCAAGAAAGGGACGAACATATAGAACCAGTCATCACCTGCTTACCTTCCCCATGTAAAAGATACAAGAACACAGTCCTTGTCCTGAGATATAACACTAAACTTATTTAACTGTTTCAGTTAATTTTCAGGAAGATAGCATACATTTATGGGTTAATAATTCTTCTTCAGCTCCACACTAGCTTTGTATTTTTGTTGGGTAACAAAAAAAAAAAAGACTCCATCCTGTGAAACATTACAGCTGGAAACAGTACGGCTCCTAGCTTGCTTGACAGTGTCCTTACAGACAGAAAATCTCTGCTGCATATGCTTGCAGCTGCCATGGTCTGTTGCTAAAGAATTTTAATCAGATTTTTACTGCAGCACCTTATCTCATTTATTCATCCATCCATTCATCTTGCATGTCCCTGTCCAGACAGAGCCATGAAAGGCCCAGAGCTCAACTCAGGCAGTGTATGGGTACACCGCAGCCAGGTTGCTGACCCCGCTCTGTTATCTTCTGAATCCAAAATTCTAAAGGATTAAACTTGAGTTCCACACAGCTACACGACACTAACAATGACAATTTTAAAAGGGCTGCTACTTAAAAAAGAACTTTATAACTGAAAACCTTTGCAACTGCAAAACATCAAAATAGCCGAACTATTTAAAAACCACGATCCATCGATTCCTTTTTAAACATCAAAACAGGGCACGCAAGTCACAGCACCCATCAATGTTGTGCTTCATGCTTATATCATTTGCTTACAGTATAGCAGTATCTATATTTTTCAGTGTGATTTGAAAATTTTCAGTTTCCTAACGTGTCCGCTAATTAAACTATGAAGGAGCTTGATGACGTTTAAGGTAACAAGTCACTGCAGCTAATTAGGAATTCATGAGAAGTGACAGGGTGTTCTGAAAAGCGCGGCAAACGGATCGCTGAGAGATTACAGCTGGTCTTCTTCTTGATGCACAAAACAGAAGCGCTGAGTGCAGGCGCTGTACAGCACTGCGGTGAAAACGCTAGTATCATCTGAGCAAGGTCGCCGCTGCTGCTAATCCCCGGCTGGAGACTCATACGTGGCGTGGGGACGGGTAAGCCCGCGGCCGCCGCTCTTGTCATATTTCAATCAAGGCCTAAGCCGTGCGGCGATTCCCGGAGTCGGCCGTGCAAAGTCGGGTGACGGAATTAATGAATTAGCTATTGATTAAATTCCACTCTGACAAATCTACCGTGGCAAATAAATGAACTGTTTAGGGTTCATGCAGGCCATGAGCAGGCATGTCAGGGGCAATAGATCACTAGTAAGTATTCTGTCAGGATGCAGGAGCGGTGCTATGACAGGCAGAGCAGAGGATGATGGGAAAACAGGCGCCTCTCCTCCTGCCCCGTGGATTATGTCAAATTAGGGTGGGTAGGAGCCTCATCACATCTGCACTGTTTTTACAACAGGTAGGTTATTTTCCCCCTTTCCTTTAACCCCCCCCTTTTTTGTCACACCACTGGGGGCCCAACAGTAACAGCGACAGAGCAGATATTCCCGATGGCCTACTTTTCTCTGCCACTCACCGTGCACTGATCACCTGGGCGTCAGGTGCTGTCAGGTTTGTAGGCCGATCCTCCACCGTCGTCACCTTGGTGCCGTTGCTCTTCACGCAGGCGTACACGGTGCACACCTCTATCTGGCAGCACAAATCAACACGTGAGCATGGGCCAGAAGGTTCAACGTGGAACAGCAGAACAGAGCAAAGGCTCAGCTGAGGGACACACCTGGATGTTGTAGACAGTGAACGGCTGCAGTCCTCCCAGCTCAAAATAACCAGGTGTGCTGCTGCCTGTCCTGTAGACCTGGCCGTCCAGATAAACTGAATACTCTGTCACTGCCCCGTTAGGGACCAGGGGTGCAACCCATAGCACCCGGACTGAGGTGCTGTTGATGGTCACCACTTCAGGAGGAAGCACTCCCTCGGGTTCTGAAAGCAAGACACGTGAGTGAAACTGGAGTTAGAGACAGGTGTGCGAACAGGACTGATGCTGCTAAATCTGGCCCTTTTCCTTGTGTTGCGTTTAAAATTCCCCATCTTTGCTCTCTCATTTTCTCCAGGTTTCAGTGAAGGTGACACATCGCACAGCCTCTCAGGCCAATCCCAGAGAAGCTCGTGCAGGTTGTGCTCTAAACCTGCCTTCTGCCTAAAATCTAGGAGGCTTTTTTCTCCAAGTAGCTCAATGCAGAATCAACCAAATGCAAAAAAAGTCAATGAAAAATAAAACCAAGACCCTGAAAAACCCTTGGGTCAACGTGTTTGGTATATTTCCTTTTTTTCCACACCAACCTAAGGTTAAACAACCATTAAGAGGGAAACATACTTCCCTCCATCATCAAAAGAACATGCCTATTGTTTTGAAGTTGTTTTAAATGGTACCATTTGTTTTTTTTTTTGCTTTCCGTGACACATTGTGGCAAGCCCCTGCGCTCAATGGCCTTCAATAACGCTCACAGAGAAGTGGGATGAGATGCAGGAGTGAAAATGTGCTGTCTGCAATTCCCCCAACACACACACACACACACACACACACCCGACTTCTAACCCCCGCCACCACCGTAGTCCCTGCAGACGCTTCGTGGGCAAATTGAATCGCTCCTGACAGAGCGGAGTGGGATTTGAGCTGTGTGTTGGGGCAGGGGGGTTAACTGGCCCAGTCTGGGGGGGATTCTCCCGGCTGTCTGAGTCCCCCCCCAGCACATCCCCTGTGTGCGCACATGCTGCCAAACCTCTCTCCACGCAAATCATAACAACACCATGGCTCAGAACTAAGAACAACAGTATGCAAACCCTGCATAATAACCACAGAGGAAGTCACAGGAAATTCAGCCACATTAATGCCTTTTCTAATAAAAAAAAAAACCATCACAATAAAACAACACAATTTTGATAGCTACAGGACTGGCACAGAATATTCACAATGTTGCTGAAGACATTAATTCTTATGCTACAGTTATTAAATGAATGTAATCATGAATTAGCAGACAAAGCTGAACCTGTTCAGCCCTGTGTGCACTACACATTAAACAAGCGTAGAGCAGGCTGGCCCAAGGCGGTGAGTTTGGACGCTGTGTCTGTGTTCGACAGAACAGAAAATCACTTCAAATGACGTGAATTACAATCCAGACACTTGGTACGCACCGTACTGCAGCCAAGTCCTATCTAACGCTAGACGTAGCACTGGACATTAGGCTCACGTCTCCGTTTTTAATTAGCACTTCGTTAACATATACATTATGAAGCACCTTAAGATGATCTTTAAGTTCATATTCACTTGTTAAACTGTGCTGTCCTTTAGGCTGTAAAATAAAGAAAATTACCCCTGCATACAGTCCGATAAATGACCCATAGCCTTTATTTAGGAGCTAACGATTTTCTAATGTTTTTAATGCAGCTTTTATTATGTTGATAAAATTAGTTGGGGGAGCAGAAGTGCGTTGCGGGGAGGCCAGCTGTTTCCGTCGGCGACGCAAATGCATCTAAGCGACGCAGAAAGGCAGCTAGGGGGGAAAAAAAAAAGGCCTTGAAAAGGGCGGCCCGCAGCGACGGGAGAGAAGCATCCAGACGACACTGTCCAGCCGACACCACCCCTACAGCAACATCTCTACTCTTGCTGGAGGGAAGACAGGCAGCTTCACGACCACTGATCAGGGTACACGAGTCACAGCACCCATCAACGTTGCGAAAAAATTAAGTTTTCATCCGTGGTGAAACCCACAGCGCTGAAGAGATCGATGTGATCCTCTGTCGGGTCATTCTCTTTTATTCACGCCTTCTACCAGCCTTGAAAAAGTGACGTTTCTTAGCACAGAGAAGGGACAGACCTGTAACCCCCCCCCAAAGTCACACAGAATGCACGCTAGCTTGGCGCTCCACTAAGGCAGTTCGATTGAGGCTGGCTGTCTGCTGAGACAATCCGCTGCAGACCACACAAACCCCGGCAAACACCCCAGACTTTGCTCCGCACTTATTTTTAGAAGAGCTGCTTGAGTTTTGTGCCTCTTGCACTGTGAGCGGTAACACTGCCCTGGCGCCACAGCGAGCACTGTAAACAAAAACCCATGCAAACTGATCAACGCTCGGGGGAAGCGCTTGTATTTTAAGACGTTGTCTAGGAGGCATAATAAAGAGCTGAATTAATGCTACAGCGACACTTTTTAACTGGCTTTTTGCTGCGTGCTTCATTTACAAACGATGGCAAAATAATCAAGAACACATGGTAAGTAGAACCAGACGTACAGATAATCAAAGTCCATCAAATACACTTCTGACATTTCTGTTTGAATACAGACTTGATCCTACTTCCAATGTGTTTTGTGTAGTTTTCCCCAATATTGTATACAGTTTAGAACCAGGAAAAGGAACCATGTATGTATCTATGGCTTAATTTTTGTTTAATTTGTGTCTCTTAAAACAGGGTAAAATTCTTCTTTACAATCACCTTTTCATTACAGATTACATTGTTACATACATATGTGCTGTTCAGCAAATGTTAGATCTTGTGTTACATATGACTTTATGTTTATGAATAAAAGAAAATGGGTCTCTCTCAATCTCTCTCTCTCTCACACACACACACACACACACACACACACACACACACACACACACACCAAAAAAAAAAAACACGACCACAAACGCAGGCATCTAACCGAAATAACAGGACTCCATCTGTGTGTCTTTGAGAGTGCGTGACCCTATTTTTGTCTAACAAGACCCAGAGATCAATAATAAATAGTCAATATGTTTAATGTATGATTTATTTGGAGAAATCTAAAGTGGCTCTGGCTGGAGTGGACAGCAGCTCACTGGAGCTAGAGGAAGAGTGTTAATATATCCATTAGAGCACTCTGCCTATGTTTCACAGGGACCTTCTATTGATCCAGTCTTTGACAAGGCAGCGCACTTATGCGATTTAGTATTTTACCCCCTCAACCCACTCCTCGTCATTTTTAATACTTCCTGGAAGTACTGTGGAAAGACGTACTCTAACATTACCAACGAGCATCGAAACAGGAGCGAATCAGTGATTTTTTCATTAAAAACGCACCTCCATCGGCAGTCCTGCAAGAGGCCACAGGACTGGTTATGGTGTGAGCCCCGTTGAAGACCTCGAATGTGAGGAGGTACTTCACGTTTGGCTGAAGAGCTCCCACTACGGCGGATGTGGTTCCAGGTGGGAAGGAGACCGAGCGGCTCTGTTGGGTGGAGTTGATCCACAAGGTGTACAGCTCCACGGACCCTTGAAGGTCCCAGACAGCTGGCAGTGTGAAAGACAACAGAAGGCAGGACTCGACCCCAAGAGCAGCACAATTATTCACAACTGCATTTACAAAATTCTTCTCATATAGTCTGTTTGGGGGACCACAGACACTTTAACAGTGGACATCTGCCAAAAAAATGTACTTTAAATTTCTTACTAATTGTATAAACATGTTCTGGGGTGCTTGTTATCCAGTGTGACTTTTCTGATTATAATCGATCGATCACATGTCCCCGAGTGTTGAAACGCAGTGAGAAAGCTGGAGCTGCAGCCCAACGAGACAATACTACAGCTGAAACATAGGCTTGGCTTAACAGCGATGGGGGAAATGGGGGTTTTAGTGCTGACGTGTGAAGAACAAAGCAGTGTGGCGTCTCTAAATAAACAGGTGTGAAAATGTGAGTGTAATAAGCGTGTATATATACACGCCCAAACACATGTACAGAACACAACGTGTAGGGTCCAATAGAATTTTGTAACAACGAATGCCTCGTCTCTCAAGTCTTTAGTTCTGAGAATAGCCTTTAATGTTAATATAAAGACATTCCTTTCAAGACCTCAATAAAACTTTGTCAGGAGAAATACTACCTTAGTATAAAAATGGTCATTATAGCCTTTATGAACAGAATGGATATGCAATGCATTGGCAGTCTGTGTGTGACAATGTTTAGCTTATCTGCATATGCCTCTGTAAAATAAGCTAATAAATCAATAAATAGCAGACACAAGGGGTGCAGAAAGCCTTACAAGGTGTGGTCCAGTTGATCTGTATGGCGGTGTGGTTGAGGGCCTGGACCACGATAGTGCTGGGTGTCACGGGCACCCCTGCCAGGGTGGTGGCGGTCACCAGGTCTCCTGTGGCGTAGCCAACGTCATTGTGGACCTGCAGCTTGTACTGGTACGTTGTGAACCTGAGGGAGAGATAGGAGTCAGGGGCAAGAGACACACGAGTGAAACTATACCATTACGGTGTAAAACAGCTATATGGTACGTACTACATCCCAGACTACATTCATTACACCTGAAAGCAAGCCTAACAGCTTTGCTAATTTAGCGGTTTAACTGTGGTTGACCAACAGCAGTTGAACTTAAATAGCAGCAGTGTGTGGATATGTGAAGGTGTCCATTTTAGATCCCCACATATGTGCTTTACAAGCTGTTCTTCAAAGACGGGGACATACAGCCACACAAGAGGGAGTCTTGTTGCCGGTGCAGAATAGGCGAGGAGCACCAGCGGGAGATTACCGCAAAACAATTTAATTCCCGAATATTTGCTTAATGTATCTTTGAACAGCATTAAAAGATGGCATCGGTGCGCAAAACAGTTCTGTACACACGGGCAAAGTTTGCTTTAAAGCTAATTTCGGTAATCTCACCTGCTAAGGCCTTTATCTTCGTGAAACAATTTGGCTCCTGCGTAAACACTGTACCACCGATTCAAATCTTCTGGGGGAACAGAGGCCAGGGGCTGCTGCATTTTCTGTCTCTGCAGCTCATATCTGAGGGCAGTGGAGACACAGGGATAATCAGAGCCTCTTTGCTCAAGCAATCCTCCTGCTATTTTGCTCCACTGTTTTCCTGGGTTTGTTTTTTTTTCCTTCCATAGCCCCCTCCCCAACAACTTTCAACAATAATGCTAATTTTGCCCATAATCAGAGGAGTCCAGCTTAATGTGAGGTTTATAAGCCCAGTTAAACAAACACGCTCGCTGTGAAAAGTAGTCATGAATTTTAATCGTTTTTGTCTGAACTGGACCATTATTTACGACCTAATCAGTTGCAAAACACGGCGGGTTTGCTGGTGTGCTGAAAGCCAAAGTGCATTGACATCACATTTCGTACTTTATTTAATCATTTTATACTTTTACATGTTTACATGTACAAACAATGGGTGTAGATTATTAACAGAAAGATTTTTTTAGAAACATGATATAGCAGTCACAGTAAGTAGAACCTTGTGATGGAATCATTCTGTTGCAAAATCCTGAAATTATGGTATGGAAGACTAAAGAAACCATGCTCTATACTCCAAACATGCACTCAGACACTTAAACAGAAATACTTCTGATATAACTATTACTGGCATTGGTGTTCACTCAGTACATTTTTACATTTTACATTTGCCTGACAAGAACTGCATGAATTACTTAAAGCAAAAATGTCAGCAACAACATAAAAACATTTATAACATTAGATACTTGAACACAAAAATATCACGGGTATTTACTGCAAGAAATATCTAAATTCCTGTGTACATATTTTCAGATGACAAAAACAGATAATACCCTACTTTAGCAAAGACAAACTGTAATGTTTAATGGAAAACTAGCAAAAAAGCAATTTCAAATTCAATAAGAGTGAATTAAAACCAATGTAGCAATCACTGTGATGGTACCATATAAACCCTGACATATTACAGAAAACCCAACATAAATTAGTATGAGAATCATATGCAATGAGCCTACCTTATATTGGGTCCATTGGGCCGTGTGGGTGGAGTCCAGGACACAGCCAATACAGACTCACTAACTGCAATGACTGACAGCTGGCCTAGGCCCTGTGGAACTGTGGGTAACGTAGTCACATATGTGGGCAGGCTTTCAGTGCATCCTCCGATGTAGCCACCGCCCTCAGAGCAGGCGAGAATGGTGACGCTGTAGTTTGTGTTAGGGACGAGGTCGGTGATCACGTGGCTAAGGCTCGACATGTTCGTGTGGGAGATGTGGCGGTCTGGCAGACGGATCTCATACCGCTCGATTTTACCATTGGAGATCAGCGGGGGGCTCCATGTGACCTGGAGACAGATCGACACACATATGCTAGTTAGGACACGCTTTACCTCCTCCTGACACTGGAGAGGCAGGGTTAATATTGTCCCATCATCTCAGCTCTTCATTTTAAGTGTGACGAGCGTTTCTCCTGGAGCCTCCTTCTCTCCATCCACTCCAGTAGTGCAGGAAACATCTCCAGCTCCCTGTCTCAGTATAGCATTAAAGGCTTTTAAATCAATGAGCTCCATAGAGACGACCGCCCGGACGACGAGCCCGACTTTGACCTGGTACAGCATCTTTCTTTCATTACATTTCACACCGTGGTAAGGCTGAAGCCGCTGACGTCACATTAAAATAATGAAAAAGTAATGAAATTGCAACCAAAGCAACACGTGTCCCTGGTATTTGTTTTAGGGGCTTTTTGTGTGCAGTGAGATTATCATCATGCACGCATTTTCATGTGGCGAGACCAGCAGATCTGAACGAAAAGGCGTTTGTAGCTGTGTGTGTTGGTGTAAAATGTGCTTAGTTAGCCACCGGGTGACGCTTACCACCTGTGCTTACACATCACCGCCATTCTAACGCCATAGGCTTGTCTCAGAAAACTTTGTGCATGCCATTCATAGAAGGGCCTGCGAGGGGTTGGCACCCCGGCCAGGGCATCCCCTGCTTTGCTCCCTCGGCTGCGTGGGACAGGCTCCAAGTACCCCCTGCAACCTTACGCAGGATAAGCGGTTTGAAAAACTGATGAATTTATAGAAGGGCTATACTGATGTAATCTTCCAGTGGTCAAATACAGAAGGGCACGTTATCAAAATCTGGGCTTCGAGAAAACAATTCTGGGAACTAAATCTATGTTTACTTGTTTATTTGAAAGACTGCTAATGGTAATTATTTATGTATTACAATTTTAAAGTAAAAATCGAATTATTAAAAAAATACTTTATACGTCAATCTTAAGTTTGCTTCTTTCCTGTTCTCTGGAAGTTTAGTCATGTCAACTGGACTTCTGTCTCATTTACGCAGAAACGTTTCACCTTTTACCAAAAGGCTTCTTCAGTCTGAACACATCAATCTCACCTGGACAACTGAGAATCTTCATAGTTTGTTTACAACAGCAAAGAAGTCTAACAGCAACATGTAAGGGATAAATCATGATGAGGTGTGTGGTTCCAGCAGAGCAAACAAACAACTACTTGGTGTGATGTGGCTCAAAGCACATTATTTTTGTTGAACCACACATGGTTTATTCCTCTTATATCCCAACTAACATAGCAAAAATAAATAATTCATAGCAAAAATTTCAGAAAAAAATTCTTTTGATTACTGTTTAATAAGATTTCAATGAGCTCTGAAACAATATAGTCCCTATAAGGATATAACATCAGTTCTCACTAGAAATAGCAAGTCCCTAGCTAATTTGGAATGAATAAAATTATTGCGCATTAATACAGAATTGTTATTAGGCTGCCGGAACTACACATGCGCTTTCACTAAATTAATGCACACCCATGTGACATCTTTGGACCAATACGAATCTAGCGTTTTCAAAAACTGTGGTATAAACACTAATAATAATGTCAATTAATATTCACCACAGGTAACAGCCTATATTAGATACCTGAAAATCTAAAATAAAAAAAGTTTCCAACTTAATATTATGCTAAACCATTTTGGAACAAATACATCAGCTGTTAAGCAATTACCTTTTGCAAAGCAAACAGCAAAAAATGTACACCATAAACAAAATAAGTACCTTAAAAGCAAGAGTAAAATTTTTTATAAAAATAAACTCAATAAACCCCCCAAATTAACCAATCAATTTTAACCAATTTATAAGGAAATGTACATTGCAGCTATTTGAAATGTTAATTTGAAAAAAAAAAAGGAAAAAAAAATATGCACAGTATATACTGCATTAGCGCGCGCGCACACACACACACACACACACACACACACACACACTCATATAGAGGAATTTGCGTTTTCTGCTGTAGACAGCGGAAGTCTTACACAACGCCTTCACGGCAAACTTCAGCTAATGGGTGGAGAGAGACAGGCGTTGCATTGATGAAGCAGACATGCATATGCTAATTATGTCTTTACAGGGTCTTACATGAGCACCAATTCTCATCCAGTTATCCATGAAAATTGTAGCAGTTAACAAATTAATGAAATAATAATAGTTTAAGAACTAAACCTGGGGTTAGAGAAATGAATTATTCAGGGGAGTTTATGTAAATGTTGCCTTTGTTTGAAGTTGTAAGCGTTTCCGCCAATGTTTCTGGCACTAGAACAGCTTTGAGAGGAAACCTGCGTGTGGGTGTATTTATACAAAGACGCTTTTAAGCCGCAAAGCCTGTTTGGTTACATTAATTTCCCTTGAATCAGGCTTGTATACAAGCCAAAACACTGCTAGCTACCCAGTTCTCCTGAGTATTGCTTCTATCGAATTACAAGAATAACTGGGATGTTTGTTGATGGAGGCTTAACGTGTCTATAAAAACGTGATATGAGCTTGGCTTCTACTATACTTCTAAATAAAAATGCTTTTCTGAAAAGGTTAAAAAAAAAAAAAAAATGCTTGAATAAAAGTGGAAAACGTTCACTGAGCGATTTAAATCCGGAACAAAAAATCACTTGTGGAAGAAGAGTTTTTGTGGCCGTACACTCTGAATACAATAAAAGACCGTCTTGAAAGTTAGAAATAGTGCGTTTGTGAATTACAAATGAACAGCCATGAGAGGACAGCGGTCCTGCCAAGGTCATATTTACCACCTCTTCCACTGTTCTGTTGACAATTATAATTGGCTGAACCAGGATCAGCTCAAACACAGCTAATAGCCACAGAAACAATGTCAGTGAAACGACAGGCATTACATTTTTCATACCATACTGCCGTTAATGCTTTAGGGGTGGACTGAGTTAAGGTATCCCCTCATTTGGACATCATTGACGTATCGCCCCATTTATTAAATGGCAGACACGAGCAGAGTTAAACTACAAAAGGGTCATAATGTCTTCTTCCTCAAGGAGACCTTGGATTTTAAGCATATAAACGAGGGGAAAAGAGCCAGTTATTCAAGACCAATTTTAATTAATTGGAGCAGATAGATATTCTACTGAGAGGTATGTCAAAAGATCCCAGCAAGTTTCAAGTTGTGCGCTATAATCGGTGCTTTTTAAATCTTTACAACGGTTCTTATAAACGGTCGGGGGATGTTCTTTGTATTTTTGGACAGAAATGGGAGACAGGAAAGGTTCCCTGCCATGTGTGGATGCATCATTCATGTGCCCGAGGCCACGGGGCGGAGCAGAGGGGCTGAGTGTAACGGCGGCGCAGGAAATGTGTAAGCGTGCGCCACCAACCTGAACAGAATCGGATGCCAACGTGAGCGCCCGCGCCGGCTGCAGCCCGGCAGGTCTGGAGGGGCGTGTGGTCACCTGACGCCAGGTGCTGCTGTTGGAGCCACCGCGTGTCGTGCTGGCCACCACACGGTACTCGTAGCTGGTCCACGGACTGAGCGCGGCAGAGCTGTCCAGGTAGCTGAGGGGCTGGTCGGGCTGCAGCGTTGCCACGGTGGCCACTTCCTGTCCGCCGCTCAACCGCCGCTCCACCACGTAGCGCTCCAGTTCGCCGTTGGGCCGCAGTGGGCGCTCCCAGGACAGCAGCACTGAGGTGGGCGTGTCCGAGAAAACCTGCGGGGCGGGCACGCTCTCCGGCGGGGCGGGGGGCGTGCGGAGCGTCTGCGTGGCAGGGGTCAGTGAGCAGCCAGCCTCGCTGCAGGCCTCCACCTGGAAGGTGTACTCCTCGTACGGCTCCAGTTGGGAGGCACTGTAGGAGACACTGCTTCCCGGCACGCTGGCCCTCAGATGTGAGTTCTGGTAGATGTTGTACTGGGTGATCACTCCGTTGGCTTTCGAAGGGGGCTGCCATGTAATAGTGGCACTTCGTGGTTGGATGTTGGACACTGCCACGGAACTGACAGGTCCTGGTCCTGTGAGGGTAAACAGGGAGTGCTGCCATTTCAGGTGCCTCGAGAACAGGACAGCTAATGGGGAAACGGCGCCTCTTGGAAAAAAACTGGCTACACTACATAAATATATACTTCAATTATTGCAGGTGCCTTTTCTATCTTGTTGCTTAGGAAAAACTCGACAACAGCAAAACATTATTTATTCCAATAATGGTTCATAGTTCAGAACCACAACTGTGTTTTCATAATCTCTTACACAACATATCAAAAAAAAAAAACGTGTCTAGCTTGCTAGCTCACAGTGCTTCACAGATGCAGACAGAGACGTCCAAGTTATGATTCAGTGAAAGCACATAAACGGACAACTGAATGTTTGTTTCTTGCGCTCAAATGAAGAGAATCAGCTCATTTACAGGACAGCTGGGTATCTGCTGTAAATACTAAATAATATTTAAACTGTAATTAGAAGAGACTGGTGAATTATGGGGAAAAATTGTGATGGCTCAGGTTCTTGACCAGCCATGTCATGTGACCGGTGACAACAGCAGCAAGCCAGTGTAGAGAAATCCTTCAAGGATGCCCACACTGACAAGTTGGGTCATTTTCCTAATTATGCACGCAGAGTATGAGAACCCCTAAAGCCTGGCACGCCATTAAGACAGGAGGCTCAGCCGGCGCTGGCTCAACAGCCTGCTCGTCCACACAGCAGGTCAGAACCAGCACTTCTCCTGGTCCTTTTGTCTGGAAGGTACACTGTGACAGAGTCAGCCACCAATATGGCACCCCCCCTTCCACAGAAAACCTCTCTCCCAGAGGCTTAAACTGCTCAACCTGTCATGCTTTAACAGGGGTGTGTGCTCACCACCCGAGGTCGAAGGTCAGCACTTCAGCAGAGTTACAGTCATGCAGGTTTAAAAGCGTAAGGAAAACGACCAGCCGCACAAACATACGCAGGACAAAATCGGCCATTTCTTCTTCCCATGCCAACGTTTTCCAATTGCGAGTAAATACAGAAAACTGCACACCAGGACCACCTTAAAATATGTCTCAGGTAACAGAGACAGAGGGACAATTCTGCAAGCACCGAGAGTGCAGAAAGCCCTGTTCTTACAAAAAAGCCAGGTACACGCACCTGTTTTAAACAGGTGGCGAAAGTACAGAAAACATCACGGAAGGCAGCAAACCAGTGCGACAGCGCCACTGTGAGAAAACAGCTTTAACCCGGGACACGTGGAAGCCTGCCCGAGCCACATTACCTGTGCGCACAGCCCCCAGCTTTAACATGGGACACGTGGAAGCCTGCCCGAGCCACATTACCTGTGCACACAGCCCCCAGCTTTAACACGGGACACTTGGAAGCCTGCCCGAGCCACATTACCTGTGTGCACAGCCCCCAGCTTTAACACGGGACACGTGGAAGCCTGCCCGAGCCACATTACCTGTGTGCACAGCCCCCAGCTTTAACACGGGATACGTGGAAGCCTGCCCGAGCCACATTACCTGTGCGCACAGCCCCCCGCTTTAACACGGGACATGTGGAAGCCTGCCGGAGCCACATTACCTGTACGCACAGCCCCCGTCCAGAAGATCCCGCTTTATCCAATTTAACTCACGCATTTCAGGCAGGAAAAGGGCGTGTGTTTGAACGTTCACACGCGCGCAGCAGAAAGTTTCTGCGCCCGCAGCATCTTGGACGCGTCCTCGCTTGTCTTTTCTCCAACTCCTTGTGCCTGATTGATATTTCTGCCCCATGAAAGCTCATTTGAAGGTAATGTTTTCCTCCCCCATTTACATCCCACTGTACCGCGGTAATGGCATGCCGGCAAGGGCGTCTGGATCAAGGTGACTGCTTCTCCCGCGTGCTGGGCGGCTGATGTATCCCCCAGATGGCCCAGATTAAAGCGGCGTCTCGCGGGGTACCCCCCTCTCCACAGCGCCTCAATCTGCCCACCGTAACCACATAACACCCAGCTAATTTTCTATCATTTTTTTTGTTCCTGAAGAAGAATCCAGGGTGGTGGGGGATTCGCTGTGACGCGTGGTAAACGCTGTGAAATGAAGGCTACGTTTTAAGTTACATTTCTATAACATAACTTTGTAAAGTCCAGACAGCAGGTGACGAGTACACAATTAACAATTTGGTAAGCTGTACTTCTAAAGCACGGATGTGCCTACATCACTGAGTTACACAGCCTAAAATAAACATCTGCCCTTTGACACAGAGTCCCCATTTCCTCACTTGAGCGTGCTGCAAAACGTTTAGGAAAATTAGCATCTGACACCCTTCTGTTGCGGTGTGTGATTTGTGTGGACAAAAGTGGTGAAAAATGAAGCCAGATGGAAATATAATAACAGGGCACCATGGATTACAGGAGTTTACAGAGGTCAGAGACTGCGCCTGGAAAGAAAGATCCCAGCGGTCAGAGCACTTACAGCACCTGGCTCATATAACACCAACAAAGCACTCAAGCGAAATACACTGAAGGTACCATTTGTGTTAATGCAGAACGAGAAGGGTAATTTCAGTTCATTAACACCCTCTGTATTGTCTCATAATAATAATAATAATAATAATAATAATAATAATAATAAAAGCTTTATTAAGATTGCTTTCATATACTCACCTGTAGAATGGATACACTGTATACAGTCTGAAATACATTAAGACAGAAGACAAGGGAAAATAACTGTTGATCTGAGTTCTTTTTGTGGTTCCGACCACATCTGCTCCATTCATCTACTCCGCGTTACTGCGGCGCTTAATTTTCGGCTGCGACTGTAAGGACGGCTCGGTGATTCAGCGCTCTCCATCTCCTGATAAATAAACAATGCACAGATCTGACCTTTGGGTTAACAGGTTTTTATGCCCGCTCCTGCTCACCACTCTAACTGATTCAATTACCACAAAGGTTCGGCTCCTCACATGAATACAGAAGAGGCCCCCGGACGCCCGCCCGCCCGGGCGCTCAGCGGCAAACCCGCCGCGCCTCTCTGGAGATATTCCTTAATTGTAAATAATTTTACCACGCGAGACAATCAAGTCACCTTGAGTGTGAAACCACGGCACCCCCCCCCCCAATCGCCCCTGCTCCGCCGGCAACACCGCTTTCTTTTTCCGTCCAATCAGACGAGGTGTTATTTAAGCTTTACTGGTCTGTGTTAAATTCTGCAATTTGATGGGCTGTTAAGTTTTTCAATTGAAATTTCATTTAAGATGCAGGTGCTTTTTATTTTATCAATGCTTTACTGCTCTCGGGCTACAAGCAGGAACATAGTGCAATAACAGCAGTCGGCCTCAATCAGTGGCAGGCTGCGGCTGTAATCTCGGCCTGCGCGCAGTACTTACACGGGCCTTTCCCTGCTGCTATAAATCGGTGCAGCAGAAGGGAAAACAAGAGCGCGTGCCGTCGAGCCTTAAATCACATTTATAAGGATTTGGTTAGCATAGTAATAACACAGGCAAGTGACAAAGCAAGGAGCGGGAGGCAGGAGACAGGAGCAAGCCGAGAAGGGAGTATTTTTAGAATTGCGCAGCCTTCGGTGATGGTGTGATGTTCTTGAAGGTTAGTCCTCCTGGTTATAAGTAGGACAAATTACAACCATCCGATGCTGCATCAGGATAGCATGGTGTTTACACAATACAAAAAATGATTTTTTTTTTTTGTAATACTAATTAAGATGAATATATCGGTTGCTTTAAAAGAATTGTTTTGCACTGATACCTGTGCACAATTGGTTCTTTGTACTCAATATCATGTGAGTAAAAATAAAATGTAACCTGGAGGTTGTTCATCATTAATTACAGCTGCTGAACACCGTTAATGGTAGGAATCCTCCCCTCCATTCATCTTCCCCATTCAGCGGCGTAACACGTGTGTAATATGAAAATTACGGGGCTCTGATCTGAAACTCCAAACAAGGCAAAATATGGCAATAACTCAGAGCGCCATGCTGACTGACGCGCTCTAAAGCATCGTACTCAATTTTGAGCTGCTAATCATTTCTGCCGCTCACGCGATATGTTTTCGAGAGATTTTTTTTCCAGCTGCTGTGTCTGTAATTCCTTCATTCTTCCAACAAAACAGCAGCAACATAAACGCGTACGACTCTAATTAAGATTTTCAAACATATTCATGTTACAGCAATAAGCGCTGCTTTTGTTTCAACCATATATTTGCCCATATGTGCATTATATAGACCTTGTGTAAGGTATGTTGTACGTAAATACCTATATGAACACTTTAATTTGTTCCCATAATGAATGTACATTTCTTGATGAAAAACTGAATAGTAAATAACACTGCCTTCTTCATGCAAAAGTAGAAGAAACAAAGAAAGTGAGCCTGAAGTCTGGGAAAGTTTTGTTAACAGAATAAAAGTTAAAAAGACGATGTAAAATCCAATTTTAAAAAGCAGTCATGACATTAATGTCACTAAGAGGGAAAGACCAATAGTAAATGGAGCATTTTTAAGGATTATATCCACGTATTCTTTCTATGCAACACCACCATTCATTTTTCTCACCAACTATGCAGCAAAGAAAACAGACTATAAACACTAAAATGAAAAATCCTTCATCTCCAACATAAAATACAGTTTTCCCCTTAAAGCAGATCACACATTGACCAGACGTGCAGCAGGATAACTAACACTGGTACACGAGCACAAATTTCATGCCTCTTAGCACAGATGGTTAAAATTAACATCCCTCGTCTGAGCAATGTTCAGAAATGACCGACACATTTGAACTGTGGCACCCTGAAACGCTGTGTAAATAATGTAAATAACGCCATACTGCCCCACTTCACGCTTCATTATGGAACTCCAGATTACAAATCAGAAAGTAACACCTTTCTAGTCTCCTCTAAAGACTTCAAAACCTGCCTCTAAATGCGATTCAGATCAGACATACACGGTGTGTACGTTTTTCGGGAAACGCAATAGTGTTATTAACCTGTTTCTTTCTAATCAATCAAATACAGAAACTGAAAAACAGTCATGAAGGTGCTTCTGCAGAATTAGTCCAGACAAGCCTGTCAATACAATGAAACAGCTGCCTAGAAACTTACTACGGAAGAATTACTACATGCTATGATTATTATTACTGTATGGATACTGTTCTTTTAAAAATATAAACTGATACATCTACGTTTAATTTGGTAGGCAACAAAACCCAAACTTGCACGTTTCTTTTATTCAGTTTTCTGAGAACGACCATCAAAATTTTCAAGGATCTGTGTATCAAGGTAAAACTCTGCTGTCGCTTCATGTTACTGAAGTGCGATTACCGAGAAAATGGTGTCCACCATTAATTTGATTACAGTGATGATAAACATTTTTAATCCTCAAAAGGTGGTCATTAATACACGGAACGAGATTATTACGAGATCATTAATATACGAAACAACTCAAGAGAAAAGCTATGAAAGTGAGGGTGCTTTTCCAAAACGTTCAAAAGAAGAAAAACGCAAGTCTGCTGTGATGATGGTGAGACGGAGGGGTAACTACGGGCAAACTGGTCACCGAATTACTGTCGCGCGCACGAATAAACGCACGCAAGGCAAAGTGTAAACCTGAGGAAGAGGAGGGCGTTGTCGAGTCGGAGCCACACTTCATCCTCCGTCTCACGTCCAGTCGCTCTCAAACCAACACTCCTAGACATGGCCGAGACGACTGAAGAATTTACAAAGAGAAGTTCCTCACCGCTGCAGGGCATAAATCCACTATTGAGAAGGGGTGTCGGGGGGGCACACTATGCATAATAATGAATAGGTGATGGGCCATAATACTCAGCATTCCAAATGTATGCAAATACCGGCCCTATAATTATAATGTATGTGATAATAGACTCAGGTATAATTAATTTATAACTTAGCAAAGACTGTCTGTTATGAACCTTAATATGATTCTATTACAGTAATTAGTCCACAATGACACCATCTAGGTCACCCACAAGATATACACTTCTAATATGCCCCGCTCCACAGACACCAATGTTCCCTATGTGAACACCTGGGACACACTGCGGGTGCCGAGGGGAAAAGGACGTGTTCTGTTGAGTGCTGAAATGAGTGTAAGGTGCTCTGTGCTGCGTGCGAGTCGCACGCTCTTCATTAAGCAGCATGCGAGCACGCCTTTTCCACCCCCCTGCCCCTGATAGGGGGCATTTGCTTATTAGCGTGTTGCAGTCCTGGGCCTCCGCTCATCAAGTCCCGCTTTGAAGCGTGAACGGCCTGGCGGTTCCGGCAACACGGGCCTGGCTGGTACTTACGATCCTGGGCGGTGACGAAGGTGGCCCACTCGCTGGCCGCTCTGCCGTGACCGTGAGACACGATGAGTCTGAACCGGTACTCGGTGTACGGCTGCAAAGCGTCCACTGTGTGGGTGAAGGTGGTGGTCTCATTCTCCAGCACTCTGACAGCAGAGAAGCATGCATACGCACGCACGCACGCACACACACACACACACACACACACACACACACACACACACACAGAGTTAGGTCTGAATGATTAACATGTCACACCCTCATTTATAATTTTAAAACTCTCCCACAGCAGTGTACTATGACAACAACTTTTGTAACACGCCTTTATTCAAACGAGGGAGTTAATCGTTCTGTCACGATGTTCCCAGTTTTAACCAGCTGCTACCACTTTCCTTGGGAATATTTTCGGCGCAACATGCTAAACAAATTAATTCCTATCATATTTCTAAGAAAAATCAATATCTCTCTCTATGAGCATTTCATCAGAAAGTACACGAGTATAAATTGGTTCCTGTTGTTTTGTGCATTTTAGAAAATTCAATGAAATTTTAACAGGATTATCAGTATTGATTAACATGCACGCTCCAATGGAGAGAGAAACAAACAGATCTCGGTCAAATAGGATTTACTGACAGCATTGTGTGATTTCTGCCTCTTTAGTGTAGTACTAATTCTCACAAAAATTCACAATCAAATTTATCATCGGACATAATAAATAAATCACACGAACAATGAAATACATTTCAAAAGAATCCAAGGAAATGAGGGTGATATATAATACATGAATCTAGTCATTTATTTATTAGAACAAAATGAGAATTTCCCCATTTCTGATTAAATTGCAATTTGTTGTCAGGATGCATGTAATGAATACATATCAGATGCAGAACTATGCATAAGTGGGCCATGCGTTGCGTTTCTCTTGCACTGGATGCAAAATCGCAGATATAATTTTCCACCATGCAACAGCTGTCACCTTGAAACGCGATCACTCTATGCGTGGCTGAACTTCACCCACAACCAAAAACATCTTGTGGCCCACCAGTTGGAAGCCCTTGCAGAATTCCACTCCTGATCCTATGGAAGATGGACCCTCAAGCTCAACGCACATTACTTTCTCAAATTTAGCCAGTGGGAGGTGTCCCCGAATGCCACCCTGAGGTCCGACCCCAGAGCTCTGACCCAGTCAGACCCAGTTCCACATTACGGGGTTGATCATTGGTCCTGTGATTTTCCCCTACCCTCATAACTGGCCTGCAGACCACACTGTCTATAATAACACAAACTCCGACTACTCCCTCCAACCTGGGAGATAATTACCCTCTGAAGGGCAGATTGGCCCAAACCCTGAAAAGTGCCATCAATCAAAACGCTGACTCGTTTTTTTAAAGGAAACCCTCCCAGCTAACATAATATTAGCACTTGACAATCACCTAAAAATCACAATATATTATATAACAATAACTCAAACTGTTAACAGCATGCAGGGCGATAACGAATGATCCAGCACACAGAAGTGATGACATAACAGAACAAAAGCAGGTGTCAGCTGGAGGTGTGAAGATGGCAGAAGGGGTGGTATTTACAGCTGGACCTCAGGTTCCTCTGCTGTATGCATCTGGAGCTGGTAGAGCAGGCTCCCTGGGGCGTTGTTGCGCCGGGGCGCGGACCAGGCGACCCGCAGACTGGTGGGGCCAGCAGCTGCCAGCCTGGGGGGCATCACGCCATCTGGAGCTGGGCAGGGGGCAGAGGAGAGAGCGAGGGGGCAGAATCAGAGGGCAGAAAGAGACCCGTGTGTGGCAGCATATGTTGGCGCACACAGACGTTCCTCAAAGCAGGACGGCTTGCTGGTTTGAGCTGAGTGGGCAGAGCAGAGTGGTCCGCTGGCACAGCTGCCCTGCCCTGGGGGCATTTGCACATGCACCTCTGTAACACACCGCCACCTTCGATTCAGGGATCTGGCCCCAGCAGGGAATGTTAAAACACATTGTCATTTAACTTTCTCCACTGAAGGCCTTTCAGTGCTCACAGGAAAACGGTACATCTCACTTTTGAATATGTGTCAATAAATGCTTTGCAGCTCATGCACTAAGCGTATCGTCCCTCAGGACAGAGAAGAGGACATGTTGAATTTGTACCATCTCCATGTCACATGCTAGTGTAGAGGAACAGTGCACAGATAGTTATTGTGCTTTGCATGTTTGATTATAATTCGAATGTCAACATTTAAATAAGCACTATTTCTTCAATACCTACTACATGAAATACGATCATGAAAAGATACAGCAGGCATACGGTTCCTTAACATGTTGTATCTATAGGGATGGAGCATTCATAGTCAAATACAGCTGTTGATGCTTTCTACACTTAACACATGATAATAGCCACTGCCAGTAAAGGTGACAAGGATGTCCATGTAATCAATTCACAGATTTTCCCCCATGGTGTGTCCTGTGAAGGAGGTCCACAGGAGGTCCACACACTTTTATCCTCTGCTTTCAGACACCCCTCACTTTTATCCACTTCTTGGATGACAACAAACTTTCAAAGTGAGTCACTTTCAGCACCCCTGTGAAACAGTATAGAAGAGCTAGCTTTTATATTGTTGCCTAAACTTGCATTGAATGTTATATACTTATCAAAAAATATTTACTTACGACTTACACAACATTTTTATTTTTTGTGAAAAAATTGTATTATGTAATTAGTGCAGGTACATCTTATTAGATACGTTAGATACCAAAAAAGAGGTCACCTGACAGGGCTGGACATGCATCTAAGCAGGCAGGCTGAGCCCCCTTGTTGGCACTGCTACATTTCATATAATGAGATCCTGATGAAGACACTATGTGTCACAGAAAAGGCCTGCTGTCTGCTGATAAGTCGGAGTCTTTTTACACACGACTCAAGAGTGACTGGAATGTGAGTAGCATACCCGAGTCTCCATCTCTGCAGAGTGTCCACCCGTCCGCTCATTAACATGTCAGTTATGTCCAACTCCACAGCATGATTTTACCAGGAATGCACACGGTGAGTAACTAATGTACCTTTTTAACTATGGAGAGCCTAGTCTCTAGAGAAGCTATTCTCAAATACAACAGATACCTTGTTGTTCTCGTTTTAAATGGCTAAATAACATTTGGAATTTCAACTGTGAGAAATATTTTATGTGCGGCAACCGAACACGATAATGTTAATTTCATTCATGCATTACTGCAAACGGGTAAGGAACCATGCTATCAAACACAAAATTTTAATACATGAAGCAAGAAATTAATTATGCATTTTACAAAAATATGTGGCACATTTATAAGCAAAAACAACAGGTTGTTTCCTTAGATGACAAAAGTAAAAGTATGGTAAGAATGTTGTGTTGATGGGGCGTAACCAGCAACAATGGGGCAAGGAGAGGTCTGAATGCGGAGAAGTTCATGGAGAACAAAGAACAAGAAAACTAACCACAACGGCACAAAATTTACAACGGCAAAAAAAGAGCAATAAGACAATATTACAAAATATAAGACAAAATAAAATAAACACGATCAGAATGGAGAATCACAGGAGAACTTCAACAACACGTAACCCCAGGTGACAATACTAGGGATCCACATTGGTTCGATATTTATCGACTATATCGATGCTTCCTAGCCGATACGGGAATCGGTACAAATCTCGTGTTGTCCGATCGAT